>VWYP01010238.1:333965-422649 GCA_013400435.1 Pycnonotus jocosus
TGATAAATTTTTAAACTTTTTTTTTTTTTTTTTTTTTTTTTTGTAGCCAAGACAACATCTAGTAGTGGGCTCTCTCGATGACTCTCTGACTCACTAACAGTTTTTTTTCCTTTTTGCTGCTGACACACTAATTTTAAAATGAAAGATCTAATATAGTTTTGTAGGTCAGCATGTGAATGCTGACTGGAAGCACTTGATAACAGTGATATTGCTGAGGCCTGTGGCCGTGAAGTATAAACACCAAGCAGATCACTGAGTTCACCTCCAAAGAAGATGGTGTGTTTGCAATGATAAAGGAATGACTAGATGTGTCCTCACTGTGCATCACTGCTGGCTCTGCTCCTGAGCTAAGTCAGAACTGTGCTCTTCATGCCAGACATTCTTCAGAGATTTCAGGCAGCTGAAGACCCATCCCACAGACTGCTGTTCCAGGTGGTGGTGAGATAGAAGGCAGAATGTTCCAGGACTCACCTGGCTAAATAACATGTTCACTGGTGTGTGGATCATTTGTGATTCTGTGGTAGCTGGTGAGAAGATGAGAGGCAAAAGAGTCCTCATGCCACAGTTGGGTAATTTGGGCAGTAGAGCAGTGAAGTGGGACAGACATAGTCAGATCTCAGGACTGCCAGCTTCAAAATAAATATCTCTTCCATAACACAACAGAATCCTGAACCAAGTCCCTTGACAACAATCCTGGCTAATCAGTCAGTACCATTCACTGCAGGCTGAGAGCACTATTTTGTCTCATCTCTTTCTGTCAAAACTTTTGATGCAGAGTGAAAACAAAATCCAAGCCCCAGAATCTGCCCCCAAATTGAGCCAACAATCAGCTCTGGATGGCCATTCCTTCCCTCACCTCAATGCAAATCAGCAAGTGTTGAATCACTATGAGTCAAAGAATAATAATAAAAAAAAAAGTCAAGTTTTACTTCTTATGTTTAAGTAATACAAAAGAGATCAAAGTGTCAAGCCCAGTTTCATAGTGGGACAATGGCGTTGTCACAAAAAACTATGAACAACCACAATGATTTCAATCCAGTCCTTCATTCTCTCCAGACATCTGTCACCTTCCTCAGGCTTTTCTGTGATACATTTTTAAGCTACAGACTTCTAGCAAAATACAAGTTTTGATTACAAACGGGATTTTCTCATGAATATTTTGCCAGCCTATTTGCATAAAAGATCTCATCAGTTTGTTTTTCACCAAGAACATTCCTTAAGGCATTAGAAAGGTCAGCTGTAATTCTGAGCTCCACTTTTAAAATACTTACTGAGAAAAGAAAATTTATGGAAAATACATGGAAATGTACTAAAATAGTAACACTGTACTAAAGAATTTTCTTGCAATATATTGCAAGTTTTATTATATTTGGAGTTTTGATTACAAGCAAAACAAGTGTTGCAATGTTTAGTGGAATTTTGTCTAGCATAGTTTCAGTAGCACAAAATATCCACCTACCATTGCATCTCTGCTCAGAGAGATTTCATGCTGACCATTCCTCCTCTGAAAGTCAGACCATTCTTTTTATCGTATCTTTACTGTGACATCATAAGGCAGCTCTGGCAGGTGGATGGGATGAAAACTCTCCATTAATGTATTTAAAGGAATTTGTTTATACTGGTCTTTGGGAAATCTATGGCACAATTTAGTTTAGTTTGGTCTCTGAAAATCACATCCAGATTTTGTATACACAAAACTGTAATTTTGCATTCATCCCACTCTAAATCAGAAGAGATAACCCTGAATTTAGCCTAAGAAAGAGTAAAATAAAGGTTCAAGCCCATCATTTTATAATTTCATAGTTACTGTGTTAGCACAAAAATAGAAGTTGTCCCTGCTATTTCAGTTAAATGCCAAAATGTTTAAGGAAAACAGACCCTGATTCCTGACACCTTTTTTGAAATTAATACCATCTTTGCTTCTGTATGGTAGAAAACCTAACAACTTGTAACATAAGAAGTGCAAAAAAAGATGCAGCCTCTATCATTGTTCCAATTGATTTGTACTATTATTCCTTCTCCCTCTGCTCTCTTCCTCCTGACCTTTGTGCAGATGCTGCAAGTAAAAAAATTACTCTCAGCTTTAGGTTCTACAACCATTCCCTGTTGGTGTTGTGGGAAGCTCTTGTGCTGGATTACAATGTTTTTGTGTTCAGTAACATTGGGGCACTGGAGAATTAAAAAGAAATTAAAACCAACCAGGAGGCTGTTGTGGGTTGTCTTTAGTATGCAAAGACCATAGTGAAAAATGTACATCATAGTATGAGATCAGAAGGAGAAAAGGGCAGTATGGGAAGGATACAAGGCTACTAAATGGGTCTGGACAGAGAGAAAGCACTTAAAAAGAAAACTTTTCAGAGCCAAGTTCCACCATTGAATAGCAACAGGAACTTTCCAGAGGTTTTGAATAAACAGAACTATAAAATCAGATATATGGTAAAATTCCTCTTCTCTGCCAAAAGCAAGCAGCCCATTCCTCAAATGAAATTCACTCACCTGTGAATGATGTGGTATCTCTGCAAATAATCCAAGGAAAGTGCCAGCTCACAAATGTACAGTTTCACAGTTCCTTCATTAAAGTGGACGTTCTGCTGCAAGTGGTAACGCAGGTCACCTCCGAGTAAGAGATCAACCACCATGAACATATCTTCTTCATCTTGAAAGGAATACCTGGAAAAAAGTGTTACAGGTGAGGTCTCAGGGCGGGTGATGTAGTCACAGCCGTGCCTTGGGGTGGCTCTCATTAAGGAGATCGTGGTGAGTCCCTGATTTGCTCAAAAGGCATGCACAGAAAGGCATTCTCACTGCTGAGTCCTGCAAACAGGCTTCAACTATGGTGGGACTCTGAATATTAAAACGTTGTGCTTTAACCCCAGTGACAACTAAGTACCATCCTCTTTCCCCCAGTGAGCTGGGGAGGAGACTCAGAAAAAAAGTAAAAACTTATGGGTTGAGATACAAACAGTTTAGTAACTGAAAAATAGGAAAGTATAATAATAGTATTAATGATAAAAACAGCAATAATTAAAATGAAAAGGAGAGAAAGAAAGAAAACCCAAGAAGAACAAGTGATGCGCAATACCAGTGATCACCACCCCCTGAATAATGTCAAGCCTGTCCCCTAGCACCAATCAGCCCTTCCCATCCAGGTTTATACAAGCATGGTACTTTATGGCGTGGAAATTCCCTTTGGACAGTTTGGATCAGCTGTCCCAGCTGCATGCTCTCCCAGCTCCTTGTGCAGCTCCTCACTGGCAGAGCATGAGCCATTGAAACTTCTTTGCCTTAGGCTGAGCACTACTGAGCATAGCCAAAACAACAGAGTGTTATCAACATTATTGTCATGCTGAATCCAAAACAGAGCACTGTTCTAGTAAGAAGACTAATTTTTTCCTGGCTGAAACCAGAACTTGAAGGCAAGCAGAGCTTGAGCTACTGCCATGCCACTGTCTTATTTTAAACATGGATTAACACCTGAATGTTGATAAAACAGAATTTAAAATACCTTTAAGATTTTTACATTCTTAAATAACTATGTACTTATTCAGGTGACAAAATAGCTTACAAAGTAGTACCATTAAAATGGAAGCCCTTGAAAAACACTTGGTATTTACACTCATACAAGTCTAGTTCAGTGCTTATGGAAAGTATCCTGGCAGCACTGAGAGCTGCTGTCTCAGGGGTATTTTCCAGATTCAATAAATATACACAACGTTCTATTAGCTGAGCTTTTTTTTACAGCTTGCAGCATAGGTCCAAATTCAATAAGGACTAAAACTGCAATTTTACTGCCTAACAATACATATTCTTTTTCAGTCAGCAACCTGTATCTTATAAAATGACAGAATCCTCATGGTTACTGATGGAATTCTTCTGGACTCTTTCCCAGAACTACCTGCTGAACACTCTGAGGACCAAATTTCGATGTGATTTAAATCCTGTAAATCCAAAGGTTTAGCCAGTCAAGGTACAGTGTATATATATATATATATAGTGATTGAGCAAGCAAGAATTTCCATGTGTTTCTACTTACCTTGGCTATGCTGCCATTGCCCTGGTTTCCTGTGGTCTGGGTGAACCAACAGAAACTCTCTAGATTTTGTTTCTAAATGCAAATGTATAAGATACAGTTTTCCCAAATGAGGAATGATAAATGCCTTATTTCTGATGTGAAATCACTCTTTTCTTAGAAACTGTTTTAGAATTAATTTTGATGTGAAGTTACATTATCTTATACCAGATATTCATGGACTACTGAGAGGTGATCCATGGTGGAAGTGCCTCTTCCAGCACCTTTCCTCCCATGAGGTGTGTAATATATGTTGGCTACAGATGTGATTCAGTTCTCCTGAACTGTAAAATTTATGCCAAGAAAATAAAAAAGTGAAGCCTTCCAGAAAATCTGTGCACACCCTCCCCCCAGAGGCAGAAAAATCTATATTAGATTATTTTAATTGACAGTTAGGTACAGTTTCACTTTCATTCCCAGGCTTGCACTTACTGAAATGAGGCACTGCTTAGGGGTTGTCACAGATGGTTCATTTTGAATTTAATGCTTGCTGTTCTTTCTGAACACAGTTCTGAGAAGTGACTTTCTCTCATACTTTGCTCTTCTGTTGCATTTCTGTGTGACTGCCAAATGCCAGGAGGGGAAAGTCATTTTATTTTCATCAAGCTTACTCCTCAATAAGTCAAACCTCTGAAGCAAAATGGTAAAGTAGGTGGCACATGGTGTCTGCTCACCTCTAGAGAGGCAGAATTTTGTAATACACAAACACATACACAGGTAAAAAACCGGAAGGCTTCAAATATACTCAAATTCCTCTAAGTATTGTGCATTACTGAGCCTGGAGCAATTGCAGAAGCAAAGCTTAAATGTGTAGTTACATTTAAGATTTTCTTTCTTTTTCAACACTTGTTATTTCAAGTGAAGAAATTCTAGCATTGAGCAGAGGTAAATTCATCATCATAGAATGGCTTTGGTGGAACGAGGGGTCTTAAAAATTATCTATTTCCAACCCCCCTGCCACGTATAGGACACCTTGCTCTAGACCACAATGCTCAAAGCCCCATCCAGCCTGGCCTTGAACACTTCCAAGGACAGGGCAGCCACAGTTGCTCTGGGCAACCTGTTCCAGTGCCTCACCATCCTCTGAAAAATGTTAATTTTTCACTTCAGTTATCACTTGAATAAGGTATAGATTTTTTTCTTCCTTTTTTATATATTTTTTTTTAAATTTGAAAAAATATTGCAGATTGAAAACTCTACTTAAATAATAAGAGAAATTGTGTCTTTTCTGGGACTAGGAGACTAGACTCTTGGGGCCTGAAGTAATTTGATGACTTGTCAGTAGAAATGATGATGCACTGATGCACATCTACTATTGAGATATAAATGTCCTTAGTCATTTTCTTTGAGCAGAGTGTGAAAGCAGAGTAAACAGTGACTGCTGTGAACTTGCTTTTAAATCCAATGATTATTCCCTTTTTAAAAAAAATGATGAGTATGTTTCAGGTGAATGTTCAGTCTAGACAAAAGATCCACGAGAACCAGAAATAAATGTAAAATCTTGTTCACCTCAAGATAAATGCTAACACTTGGTGGAACATGATTTTCATTCTAAACATATTTTTAGCCTAATGTACTTTGGTTTTTTGTGCTTGTGAGTGGGGAATGGTGGTCCTTTGTCACCCGCCAGGCAAGCTTTTGTGCATCTGTAATTGTTAATAATTTAAAAGAGAGATCAAACAAAGCTTTCCTACGGGTTCAACCAACCTCCACCCACTCACTGCCTTGGGACTCTCACGGCTTCAGGCATCCCTGGGAATCCATGCTGGGATGACAACAGATGGGTTTTGTCCAGGGGCTGTCAGATTTTTTAGTGAATCAATCTCCTGCTGCATTGCCTTGCCTCTCAGGTAAACACAAGAAGTGCAATCCCTACAGACAAAGCTACAAGGCTTCCAGAAGTGACTGTACCTCTAGAACAAAGTGCTTTGAACCCAAACACAAAAACCAAACCAAAAACCCAATAAACAAAACCCTCAACAAAACCAAAATACCTCCAAACAACACCAAAACTAAACTAGGAGGCATTCAGAAGTACAGCTAATGTTTGCCCAAGGCAGCATTCCCACATAGGACACTTCTCAGATTTGTCTGGGCCATCTGGACTAGATTATGATTTGCTAAGAAAGGTTGGAGCAGATGATCCTTGAGATCCTTCTACCCTTTTATTCTGTGATTCTGTGGTCTTTCATGACCTGTGGAGGGAGTACAGGTCAGTTTTATTTAGATGTTGAAGGTAGAATATTGCACACCAAGACACAGTGCTTGTGAAGCTCCCTATATCCCTACTGATATTCTGCTCTTGCACTCAGAGTCAGAATTATTTTTTTTCTTTTGTACTGGTATGTGTCTCTGGTAACTCTGCTAACCCTGCCAGAAGTATTATGTGCACTGGTTTGGTTAAGACATAAGCTATATGGGCACAGTTTGAAGGAACAAGTGCATGGACATGTTCAGTCTATCAGCAGATTTTTCCACCCCCTCGAAATTCTATCACACCCAACACACATCATGCTCATCCTACACCCATTCTCATGGATAATGATGTCTTTCCTGCACAGCTGACCCAGCTGGATCAAACCTTCATGGGTGGAGTTTCTGTCTGGATCAGACCACAGTGTGGTTAAGACCACTCCAAGACATTTTCTGGAGAGTAAAGAAACTCAGCCTAGTGAAACTACATTGACCTAGAGGACAGCTTGGGCATGGCAAACAGGAGAAGGTCTCTGGAGCTGACAGGCACTCCATTAAGCAGATCTTGCAGCTACCAATTTCTTAGCTACTGAATGCAGAGAGAGAGTTTCTCCAAGTCCTGCTGTGCAGCTGGGTAACAAATGGTATTTTTTTCCTCCTACCCTGCTTTAAGGACTAACAGGACCTTGTGTACCAGCTTAGACAAGTTTGGCTTGTTATGGTCACAAGCAATCTAGTCCTATGCCTCTCTCCCTCACACAAATCCACTATTCTGTCTTTACATAATAAATGAAATATTACCTTTATCTTTTTTTTCTGTTTCATTATTTTAAGAAATAAGAGCTTTTGATATATTGGTCCAAGAATTGAAATAGACAAGTGAAATATTGGCCATGAAAGAAAGAAATCTTTGAAAATGTTGCTGCTGGTTGGGAAGGGGCTGATGGCAAATCAGACCAGTGGAGGGAAGTTTTTGAGCAAACACTGTGATTTTACTTTTGTAAGCTTCTTTTCTGCTCAAAGGTAATTTACATAGAAAAGGTTGATTGGTTTCTGAAATAAACTCAGGAGTTGTTTGGGATTTTTATGTTAACCAGGTAGCTGAGAAATACTTTCTGAATGAATTGTAACATTGTGACTTATGCTGAATATTAGTCAATTGATATTGAATACCATTAATACATTGTTAGTTACCCTAGAAACAAAATTTTAATCCTCCTTGAAATGAATTGAAGTAATAATTCTTGTTTGTTTCTTAAATAATGTAATTCTCCAGTTATAGGAAAACTGTTCTAAATATAGACCCAGCCTCTGCTTTTGCTTGGTTGAAGAAAAGTTTTAGTGTATTATAATAATTTTTCTCCAAATTAAGATAAAATAATAATTCCCATAACAAACAGGGAACTGAATTTTTGAATATCTTCAGACTGGAAGATAAACTATTATTGAGCATAGTCCTTGATGGAAAGACATTTAAACAAGGTACTTTTTGAATAAATGATATCTCTTTCCACATTTATATCTGCATATTTGTTTTAATCATATCTAATTTTTGTATTTATATCATATTTGTATTTATTATTTGTCACCCTGTTTTCGTAAGAGCAGTTACAGATGAAATATTAAGACAATTTTTCCCTCTTTCATTCCTTCTTTTTAGTTAACCAGGGTGATTTTTCATTGAAACCCTTCCAGTTGAGGCACCCAGTATTCATATATCTTGTTTCATATGAATTACCTGGGAAAAAAGACATAATGATGGATATGTTATATATGACCTAAATTAAAGAGAGAAACACATTAGAAAAATTTAATCATTAAAACCAAACCTAACTTCGTAATCTTGAGGTAATCAGTTAAATCAAGATATGCACAGTTCATACATCAGATAACACTTCTGCTTTCCACTGAATACGACAACTGATTGATCCTTGGTGTCTCCTAACTACAAAATTAAAGAAGGGTCTTTTTCCAGTTTTCCCCTGGTAACATTAAAGGGACATGGTAACTTTTTCAATGACATAACCCACCCCCCCCCACCAGTAACTGTAGATTTTCCCAGTGTAGATGTAGATGCCATTTCTTGATATGGTTACCTTGCTTTTTTCTTACCAGTGCAATTTGTGAACCTATGTTATAGAAAACTCCTCACCCTCTGTAAAGCAGCAATAGGTTTACTCAAGCCTTGTTGCATTGAAAAAGATCAGGTCACTTAAAAGCTTGAATAATTTGACGTTTGCCAAAGAACAGTTAGTCAGAGAAGAAAAATAACAGCTCTCTTGTATGGGTATGGTGGAATAAAATATAGACATAAGCTGGTGTAAGTACAGGTTATAACCTATAATATAGGTACCAAAAATAGCAACTTTGATCAGTCAAACATCAAATCATTACAAATTTCCCCATGTTGAGAAGGTGTGCTGAACACTGTTACACCCACTGTGACTGCACATAGCAAATACTTATACTTTGAATTGTGTTTTTCATAAAATGAAGTGTCCAAGCCAATCAAACTAAAGTTTTTGTTTAAATTTGTGTGTTCTGCTAGCCAAGGACAAGCCTCAAGAGACAAAGCCTCAAGATTAACTTTGTAAATACAAATGTGCAAGTATTTTGAAGGAATGTTGGAAATGTTCCTTCATAATGTCTGTTTTGTTTACATTTCTATAGATTTCTTTGCTATTTTGGAAAATGGATAAACATTAGTTATTGGAATTTGAGATTTGTGCTTGCAAAGTCTTTAATAGAAGTCTATTGTTGGAAAGAAAAGGAAATATGCCTATTTCCAAACTCAGAAAAACAAGAGTCATTTCTAAAAATGTTGTAAGAACAAAGGACAATTACTTCCTTTATTCTTCCCATATTTCTTTATAAAGATATGAAAATATCTTTCAATATTCTCTAAGAAAACTTTTGAGAACTGGGAATTTCTTCTATAAGGAATAAGACTGTTCATGCTTATATCTTCTCAAATTCTATTTAGTGCTGAAGTGAACAAAACCAGTAAGAAAAATATAAATAAAAAATAGCCTGAAATTAAGTTGAAAGATGACTAGAATTTGTTTCAAGAGACGAGTAAGAGACATATTACAAACTTATTAGCACTGATTTAATAAATAGCTAATATTGACCATTAGCTCCTATACAGGCAAGGATTATTAATTAGAGACAGTTTAGTATTCATCCTCATATGGAAGAAAATTTTCTCCCTCTGGGAGGTTGAGAAGTCCACAAATTCTCTTTGATCTGAGAAAGAACTGTTCATTATCTGGATGTGACCCAGCAATGTGCACTCACAGCCCAGAAAGCCAAAGCTGTGCTGGGCTGCATCCAAAGCAGTGGGAGCAGCAGTGAGGGAGGGGATTGATTCTGCCCCTCTGCTCTGCTCTCCTGAGACCCCACCTGCAGAGCTGCATCAGCTCTGGGGATCCAGCACAGGAAGGACAGGGACCTGCTGGAGCCAGGCCACAGGAGACCACCAAGATGATCAGAGGGATGGAGTCCCTGTCCTGTGATGAAATGCTGAGAGAACTGGGATTGTTCAGCCTGGAAAAGAGAAGAGTTTGGGGTGACCTAACTGGGGCCTTCCAATACCTGAAGGGAGCCTACAAAAAAGAAAGCATGTAGGGACAGAACAAGGGGGAATGGCTTTAAACTGAGGACAAGTTTGGATTAGATATCAGGAAGAAATTCTTTACTGTGAGGGTGCTGATGCCCTGGAACAGATTTCCCAGAAAAGTTGTGGATGCCCCTACCTGGAAAGTGTTCAAAGCCAGGTCTGGTGAGGTTTTGAGCAACCTAGTCTAGTGAAAGGCATCACTGTCCAGGGCAGCTGGATCTAGATGAAGTTTGAAGTAGGTCCCTTGCAACCCAGGCTTCTCTGTGATTTTATGACCACTCCCTTATGCACTGTCAGCATTTGGCTCAGTTGAGATAAACAAGTTACACAACCTTGCCATGGGCAGGCAGCGAGGGGTAATGAAATAAACATGAAAAAGCAAAATGCAAAATAACTGTTGCTTGCTCCTTTACTATGCACTTTGCTTTCAGCTGATGAAATAAACCTCAGTACTATATTTTTGCATGTGCAAACTACAGTTATTGATCAATGCTGTTTTGAAGTGTTTAAGTTCTTTGTGAGTCCCAATCATTTGAGGTGGTTTGTTTTAGAGCACATTTTCTTTCACTCCTTCACCTGGTTCTAATCAACCAATACTTTGCTCCACCTAAAAGATGCTTCTTAATTTTGCCTCTGATTTTGCAAATGCTAGGGGAGTAAGAGATCATTTGAGAGGTTTTATGGTAATAACTGTAGATTGTGAAAAAGGGCAGGTTTAGATTTGATGTTAGGAAGAAATTCTTTACTCAGAGGCACTGGAACAGGTTGCCCAGAGAAGCTGAGGGTGACTCATTCATAGAAGTGTTCAAGACCAGGCTGGATGGGGCTTTGAGCAGCCTGGTCTAGTGGAAGGTGTCCCTGCCTTTGGAAGTAGATGATCATTAAGGTCCCTCCCAACCCTAACCATTCTATGGAAATATGGTATTTTGTTTGTCTTTCATCATGGTGATATGGTAGAGAAACCA
The DNA here is from genome assembly GCA_013400435.1 of Pycnonotus jocosus. Taxonomy (NCBI): domain Eukaryota; kingdom Metazoa; phylum Chordata; class Aves; order Passeriformes; family Pycnonotidae; genus Pycnonotus; species Pycnonotus jocosus. The sequence goes on from VWYP01010238.1 coordinate 344,812, forward strand.
TGTGATTAAATGTGGGTGGTCATCTACTAAATAAGAAAGAGTTCTTACTGGGTTTTGTTTCTTTTTAGGCTGGGATTAAAGAGCTTAGATCCAGGGTTTGCATATGAGCCACAGGCATGAGAGATCTTTTACACTGTGATTAAGTAGTGTTCACTGAACATTAAAATAGAGAGACAGAATAATTTTGGATGGAAAAGCTCTTCAGATGTCAGCAATTCCAAATTCCAACCTACTCAAAGCTGGGCTAATTTCAAACTAGGTCAGGTTTCCTGTGGCCTTAATCTAGGGCAGTTTTGAAAATCTCCAAGGATGAGAATTCCACAGCCTCTTAGGGAAGCACGTTCCAGCACTCATTTTGTCTTGAAGAGACATTTTGCTTATACTTAGGTAGGATTTCTCTTGCTGACCTATGTCACTTGTGTCACTCATCCTTTCAGTGTATGTGAGCTTTTCTCCATTTGTAGGTATTGCCATCTTCATGCCAACACCACCACACTTTTGGGCAATGGCTGTAATTAGTTCCCTCCCTCAGCTCAGCATTGTCCTGCCCCTGCTGTGCTCTCTAATCCAGGAACAATGATGCTTCCTCAGATTTTGTAGAAAGGGGCCGGATGAACTTATTCCAAGGAAGACCACTGCAGTAGGAAAATTTTGAGACAATAAGTGACATTAGTTGAAACTTTCATGAACTTAGAAAGGCCTAGAAAATTTCAGACAAATAGGATGAATTTTTGGTACATTGTGAACAATCAAATGAAGGAAAAAAGCCACACTGCTATGGATTACTGTGACTCTGGAAACATTTTTATTTCCACAAATTAAGAGCTCTGTTTTTGTAAATGGCTAGTCTCTGAAAGTGTTTTCTCATAATTTGTTTTTCAGGAGAAAAATTAATTACTTTTCTGGCTCATTTGCTCATATTCTTGTAGACTTAATGGCACAGTCTCATGATAAAGTCTGTGTTTTCTCAAATACTATTAGACCAATGATAAAGTAAGACTTGCTAATGAATGCAAAATAGGCTCATTTCTCAGTCTATTTGTTTAGGATTTTTAGCAGACTTGGATGCAATATCCTCAAAGCTCATTTTAATTGTTCTGCTATCACAAAAAGCATGGCAGCTTTCACCAGCCTCACTCAGTTTTACTCTCTGAGACCAAAGTCAGCTTCATTCTTCATCGATTATTTTCCAAGTGTTTTATCTTTCATATATCTTCTGTTGAGTGGAATAAAGAAAAGTCTCCACTATCTTCTGTTCTACTCACAGCCTTTAAAATAGGTACACCACAATTACACAGGAGAACTCTATCCTGGTTGAATGAATTAAAACATGTAGAGAAGGCACTTGGGATTTGTTGATACTCTCATCTGAATGCAGCCCCTGAAATCCATTCAGCTGTGTTGGAGATGTGCTGTGACTTGGCAAATGTTCACCAAGTTCTTCATTATCACTTTGTGTTATTATCACTGCCAATCTATAGCACTTCATATGCACGTGGCACTACAGCAGTGGCAATTATGTGTACAGTGCCAACTAGTCTCTCTTGTCCCCAGCTTGTCTCAAGCACTTCCAATCAAAGCAGGTAACAGACAGCTTGTGTGACAAGCAGGGAAACTACTCACACAAACAAGGGCCCCACTACCAATACTGGAAACAGCTCACCTAGGAAAATAGATACTCGAGAAATTTTGGGATGAGGTCCCAGCTCATGTGAACTGAAAACTTGGCTCCCATTTGAGATGCATGTCAAGATCTCAGTCTGTAACTGGCAAAACATGATATATTCATAAATTAAGAAATAACAGAATATTTTAGATTGGAAAAGACCTGCAAGATCAAGTCCCACCATTAACCCAGGACTGCCAAGTCTACCACTAAACTGTGTCCCTAAGAGTCACATCTACATGTCTTTTAAACTCCTCCAGGGATGGTTACTCTACCACTTCCTGGGGCAGTGTATTCCAATGCTTGTCATGGTCCATCCTGATAAGCAGAAAATCATGCATAAGAAGAAATCCAGCTTGGATGAGCAAGGACATCCTAACTGAACTCAGAGAGCAAAAATAAGTGTACAAGAGGTGGAAGTAGATGGGTGATCCAGGAGGAACATAGAGTTGTCATCTGATATTGCAGTGATAGGCTTAGGAAAGCCAAGGCTGACCTGGAGTACTGCATCCCATTCTTGGCTCCCTAGTCCATGAAGACTAAAGTGCAGGGCCACAAAGATGAATAAAGAACTGGAACATTTTTCATATGAGGAAAGGTTGGGAGAGCTGAGACTGTTCTCCCTGGAGAAGAGAAGGTTTAGGTGGGATCTCATCAGTGCGTAAAAGTATCTGATGGGCAGAAATGAAGAAGAGGGGGGCAGACTCTTCTGTGTGGTGCTCTGGGACAGGAGAAGAGGCAATGAGCACAAATTAAAACACATGAATCCCATATGAACACAAGGAAATGCTTCTTCTGTGAGGACTCTCAAACATTAGTTTGATGGGTTGTTCAGAGAGGTTGTGGAGTCTTCCTTTGAGGACACACTAAAATCCCAACTGGGCAAGCTGTCTTAGGTGACACTGCTTGAGCTGAGGGTTTGCATCAGGTGAACTCAAGATGTCACTTCCAAACGAAACAATTCTGTGATTCTGCAACCTTTTCATTGCAGCAGCTAACCAGCTCTCTAAACTACATACAATTACGGGAGTGTTGAAGAACAGAACTTGAACAGAGGTTTGTCTCATGGAGAATTTCCTCTGTTTCTCTTCCCTCTTTCTCACAACCTCATTATTTGAAGTCCACAGTTCTTCATTTAGTGGAAGGTTTTAAAATAAGTGGTTACCAGTGCTAATAGCTAACTACTAAGCAAAGATTTCAATCTGATCAAATAATCCAAAGTTTTAGAACACAGAGCAATAAAATTGTGCTGGGATAACAGAAGATAATGAAAGAAAATTGTTACAGGTCCAGACTTATGCTTTCTTGAAACCCAAAGTTCAGCCTGATAGATTACAATGAATGATTTCAAATTATTTCTATTTTTAGCTTTAAATACTGCTATATCTTAGAAACAATTTTGTGTCTTTTTTTTCAGTTTTATGAAGCAAAGAAACATCAAAATTGCAGCACTTATCATTAAGCTTCAATCATAACAAATTTAATCTTCAGCACGATTCACTGAATGAACAACAAAGCAGATACTGGGGTTAAGAATAGGTATATTTTTTTGCTGTGTATAACCTTAGACACTGCACTGATTGTGTGTGTGTATCTCTGTGTGTTTGGCACCCTGCATGGATTGAGAGGCTTAAAATAGTTCTTTTCTTTTTCATTGGTTTAGCCATGAACAAGATTTTCCTCTGAGCTACAAAACCCCCTTCATTTTCCTGGTATGAAACCTAGAAAAGTCAGGTCAATCTTTCCTTACCTTCTGTGGTTAGTTTACTCTCTAGAATTGGACAGATTTCCTATCACCCCCTTCCCTCTTCCTGACTTCACTGTAAATGAAAATTTCTCATTGCTACTGAAATAAAAGGTTCATCTTCTTTTGGTTTTTGTTAGAAATACACAAACACTCTTCAACCAGCTTCCAGAGATTCTCTTCCACTCTAGTATAATCCTGATGAGTAAAGCCAGCTACTCAAAAGGTTTCACTCAAGCAGCTTCTCTTATTTTCTGTCAATAAAATAGTTAATTTAAAACTGTGCTGCTGAAGTATGATGCTTTTAATCATATGTAGATGCCTACTAACATTTTCAGACATTCCTCCTAGTATGATGTACCTTATTTCTTAATTGTGGGCATTTCTGAAATGTTAAAACAAATTAAACAAGATGGACCAAAACATATCTCACTCTGTCAAATCTTTACTAGCTCATTTCAGACTTACCCTCTTAATTGGCATGCAAGTTATTTTGCAAGCTTTCCAAACTCAAAAGATGAAGCAAAAATCTGAATAGTAATGTGAAGGATGTAGTGCAAAACAAATTAGGCTTATTGTTTCTCTGTCATTTTCAACGAGGAGAGAAAGCTGTTTTCAGTTTCAATTTAATTTCTTTCATACAAAAATTTCCTTACAAAATTCAATCTCCATGCAAAACCCAATTCTTCTGGAAGGAATGTAAGATAGCAGTGTGAATTAAGTGGTTCTTCAAGCAGCATGAGAATACATGAAATAACCTTTTCTTTTCACTGTTTTTTCTCATGTAGGAGAAACCTTAAAAATCCAAATGAGCAGCTGCTCAGCAACTTACTAGAATTGAGTTTCTTAGACCTAATTTTATCCAGACTATCTTTGGGTACATGGTTAGTGTACTTTGGGTTAGAAAAGTAATTTCACTATGGTCACTGTGCAGTAAGCAGGACACCTATGGTCCTGCTCACAGCTGTGGTAACTACCCTCTGGAATTTCTCTCTTTTTCCCACTTTACAGAGGCAGACCAAGGCAATGAGGCTGGTGTCTGAAGTGAGCTGGAAAGAATTCAGGTTCTCTAGAGCTTGCCTTTTCTGTTTTGGGAAGTCCCTAATATGGTCAGCACACCACATTCACGTGTACATTTGACTGGTACAGAAGGGTTGATAATTATGAATGTCAGAGAACATTTTTTGTTTGATCAGCAGAGAAAAATATAAGACAGATTTTCTGACTTATGCTGGTCTTACAAATTCTGAGTTCCTTCCTGTGGTGCATATGTTGCTTCTGATCACTTTATTGATTTTGCATTTAACTCCAGGAACATAGACCTTCATCTATTGGTGTTAAAAAGGCAGGAAAGGTATTAACTTGCAAATACAGCATGTTATGATGAGCCAGGAAAAAAAACACAAATAATGAAAATTTCCCTAATTTTCTATCTATGTTGCTCAACCTCATCTGAAGGAGCTTTTTGTTAATGCTCCATTTCATGTAAGCAGCAGCTTGGTCTTTAATAAGAACAAGATTTAGTGCAAAGAGACATCAAAAGAGTGAGGAGACCTTCAGGTTAGGGATCTTGAATTAAGAAGGAGATTCTTTAAGGCAGTTATAGGAATAAGTAAATTAAATAAACATAAGCAATTCTCCTGTGCTTTTTTTAAAATTTCTTTTTTTATATTACTATCTCTACACTAACCCCAGCATATCAGTGAAGCTCAAAGAAAGAAAAGCTGCTCAAAAATCTCCTCTGTTTAAACTATCTTACTCCCGCATAACGACAAGCAATTGAGTTTCTCCAGACACTGCAGTGATCAGTCACACAGCTGGTCACAAAGGAACCTGCACTGGCTCACAGTGCAGCAGTGTAAGGATTCAGACTAGGACATCTCCATGGTTCTCAGCCAGCGGCATTTCATGCTCATTAATCTGAATATGAGCAGCCAGATAACCAACACCCATGACTCTTAGTGTTCTGTTTCATGGCAGCTCTTGTGCCATAGGAGGAAATGAGGCTTCTATTTGTATTTTGTGTATGTGCCACATCTTCATGTCCCCTCCTTTTCCTAGCATGTGAAGTGGAACATTTTCCCTTGGTGGATCTTTTGAGTCTTTTTGTTTTCTGAAATGTGCAGCACTGTGAATACTGTTAGGAACATTCTTTGATGCTCTCAGCAGATCCAGATGTTGTTTAATACAGTTCATAGAGCATGGTTAGAACTATGGCTCTGAAAAAAAAAAAAAAAAAGGAAGGAAATCCTTTTACTGCTTTATTTTATCCATGAATTAGGCAAATCTCTGAGTACAAATATATTTTTCAGAGAGGATGTTCTGAATGGGAATTTATGATCTCATCAAGTGAAAAAAAAAATAAACAAACCCAAACTCTAGTTCTGCCTGTATTGTCTTTGTTTAAATTTTCTGGGAATGGATCTCAATGATTCACTGCTCTTTATTCATTGTAACTGCTGCCAAAGAGCAATATTTTTGTCATGGCAGAATTTTATTTCAGAATATGGATAATCAAAACTTACTGCTACCCTTAGACTGAGCATGTTGTTTTTTCACCTCCAATTATAGTCACAATAAATGTTAGATTTGTTATAAAAGATTTGTTATAAAACTGAGATAACTCTCGCCTTTCTAATTTATAGTTGAGTTTATCAAGTTGATTCAGAGCAATCGCAGAAAAGCAACTTCAGTTGTCAACTACTATCATTCTATCTCACCCCAGACATTTAAATTATTCTGCAAAATTGTCTGTCAAGCCTTCAGTGTTTCCTCTGTTTTTAAATTTAGCATGTCAGATTCACATTATTTGTGGTAACATTGCGTAGGTTAAGAGAGGTGCAGAGAGGAAGAGCACGTCAAACTGTCAGGAACAAGGGAGAGACCTCAATAAGAGCAAAGAACATCACCTTCAAAAGCACCATTGCACCAAGGAGGGATCAATAACTAAATCCAGGGCTGTACAGAGAGAGGGGCTTTGTCATCAGGCATCTTTTTCCAGATGCAAACAGAAGCAGACACGAAGGAGTAATACTGAAGGCTGCCTCACAAGAATTGCTTCCCAGCTTCCACATATAGGGGGCTTCTTGAACCACTATTCCTATGTTAAGAATACAACAAAAAGCAGGAATTATTAATTAAATACAGTAGATACAAACAAACTTACTGGTGTCTATCAGGAAGACTCCCCTGACTGCATGTTCTGCACTACTGCAGGCCACCTGCCAGAGACAGGTTGTGCTGTTGGTTAAGAAAATGAGGCAAGGAATAAACTGGAGGCAATGGCTGTGGATGGCCAAATCTACAGCTGAAGAGCTACAGTCCATTCTCTGTGTTGATGAGCAAATGGCTGCGCAGTTGCTTTTTCCAAGGACTCAAGAGAGGATGGAGTGTTGCTTCCTTTCCTGACCTGTCCTGCCTCTGCACAGCTATGTCCTAATCTTACCTTGAACCTCTCTTAAACTGTTTCCTTATAAAGAAAATAGGAGGGGAAAGGAAATTTTAGCAACTGTGCTTCAAAATTAGTTTCACTGATGCTTATAAACGTCCATGGAAATAGCAGATTTTTATTTTTCTTTTTAACCTGTACCCAAACACTACAAAAGCTGGGAAAGGCACCAGCCTGGTGACATGACAGGTTCAGAGCAGGGCAGTCCAGACACTGAGGTGGGTGTAGATCTTCTGGCTCAGGCAATCCAGAAGCTTGCATATGGGGGAAGAAGGCAGAAATCCAACCTGGGAGCTCTTTCTTCTTGACAACTCTCTAGCAAAGGAGTCAAGAGTCTAGCTGTCTAACAGTCCCCCAGGCAAGACAAGAAGGGGAGATGTTTCCAAATTTTTTTTTTAATTGACATGTCTTCAGAACATTTGATTCACTTTAATTGAGGTTCTTCTCATTTTTCTGTAAAAGAGTCATCCAGTCAAGTTCAAACAGCAAATTTATCTTACTGCACATGAAGAGAAAATTATTCTAAGCTGTCCCCCCAAATTATTTGTCTTAATTTGAAGTAATAATTGAAGTGGATCTGGCTTTCAGTGCTAAGGCTGGCAGCTGTAGCTAAATTGGATGGGACAATGGAAACAATATATTCTTTTAATAAGCTAGTATGAGACTGAAAAACATTTGTATTTGGGACTGGGACCAAGAAAGAAACATCACTTTGTTGTACACATTAACCAAGCTTCTAACAGAGGCTGATGGCAATTTACACACAATAGCAGAAAGTGGGAAGATACTTTTAGCATTCAAATATGTAGACTGAAGATGTAAATTTATCCTCTGACAGAGGGAGGCAAATAGCTGCAGAATTCATCCTTTGTGAATTCAGGTGTTAGCTGCTGTCTTGAGTACAGACACTGTAATGCAGCAGAAGCAGTCGAGAAAGATGAAATTCTGAGAAAGAAGTTAGATAACAGCCTAAAAACAAAACTGGCGGGGACAAATCCTTAATTTTTTTCTTGTTCTCACATTCTTCTGTAATTCTTAGGCCATGTCTTTAAATAGGCAGGAAAAAAGCAGGAAATTCTTTGCATCTATAAGTTCATCTGTGTGCAAACATGCACACACCCCTGAGCACTACACCAGTGTGATAAATCTGTCTGTCATCTCTCCTCTTTTCTAACGATGGCAACATTCTGCATCCTCACAAACTTGCCATTAGGAGGAAATGATGAGTGCAGAGCATCCTGCACATCTACTGAGGCTGTTACCCCACTGTTCTGGTCTGTGGTACTGCCTCAGAAAAGGAAATTGTATTGCAAGGCGTAGGACTGGTTGCTCTGCAAAACAGAAATGAAAAGAAAGGAAGGTTTTTAACAATGGGCAAGGCACACACTGCCTTCCATCCCTACTCTTCTGTTTTGCCTGGGCAGATCCCCAGGTCAGGGCATTTTTACTCTGATTTCCCCAGTGTGGGAACAATCAGACAGCACTGGTTAGAAATGAAACAGCCTGTTTCAAATGGATATTAATGAGAAAACCAATATGGAATTTCTTTGTCTTTATGTGCCAGCTTATTACATAGAAGGGAGAGAACAAATGCCCTGTGGACCACTGTCATTAGAAAAGACCTGGTTATCCTTGTTTCACCTCTGAGAAAGGATTCCATTTGCCAGCAGGGACGAGGGGAGTCTGGGCTGTGACACTGCCCAGCTGTTCTTTCATATCCAGCCCATGCACTCCAGATCACGTTCTCCCTTTGTCTCCCTGCTGTCCTCAACAAGAGTTCCAAGATCTCCACCCCAGGTCACTGCTTGTAGAGATTTATATTGTACTAAAGCATCTCCCTTCTGTTTTGTCTCTGCATCAAGTCACACCCACCCAAATTGCTTTCCAGTGAAGCACATGAATCACTGAGCAGTGATTAAGTTCACTCACTAAGTGCATATAGTTCATATAGAAAAGCAGATCCAAAACCAGAACCATTAAGCAAGTCTTACCTGCTGGGAGGCAGGTCATTCAAAAAGAAGCCAACTCTTTTTGCATAGAAGTGACTGGCACTTCCTTATGAAGTTAGGAAAGAAAAACATTGTTTAATCGGAAAAGCTCAAAAGGGGTGTCATCTGTAACATAACATTTATAGTGAGTTGGATGTCATGATGGTCTGTGCTCAGAAAGATAAGAGCAGAGCATGAGATAAATATTCGCCTCAAATGAATCATCAAGAGAATAATATAAAAAATAAAAAACAGCTAGTACAATTATTTTCACAAATGCCAGACTGTAAATCACCTTATCTCACAGCCTCAAGTCCCCTCTCACAATATGGCAGAAAAATAATTAATAATAAGAATATGCTTTCACACTCATCACACAAAACTCCAAAGAATTGGATAAAAGCAAACAAAGCAATTACTACAGAAGTAAAAAAAATGTTCATTTAAAAGACCTATTTAGATATCTGTAAGGGAGGATAAATATTTTTTTGTTCCTTTGCTACCATTATAACTTGCTGCTTTTGTCACTGGCACTGCTGTAGCACAGAACTGGTGACAATTCTCAAAAGGATGATGGAACTGGAAAGGGAACAGAAGAACATCAGCATTTAGTGGAATGTTAATAGGGTGAGAACTGTAAAATCAGCTGATGGCAGCATGAAGCCATCAAGGTACCAGCAGAATTGAGGTTTGGTCTCCATGACAATGTCATAAATTGTGTATGAAATTAATATTTAAAAGGAAGAAAGGAAGTCTTCTGAAGCACCAGGGTTTCACCAGAGAGCACACAAAAAGGCCAGCAGACACCTCAAACTAAATATTTCCAGAAAAACAGTTTAACAGCTGGGAAAGTAATTCAGTACTTTCTCCAAGTCCCCAGCCATTTTCCACATCAGGGATATAACTAAATTCTCGGTAGCAAAACCTTTGTAGCATTGATGGTTGGCTCATACATTTATCAGATCTGCTGATATGTATATTTGAATTTTTCAACTATTCTCAAATATGCACTTTCTTCCCACCTAAAGCAAATCATATTTTTATAGCTATCGAGAGTTAAGATTTGGGAGGCAACTAAAAGGTATTTTTGATGGCTAATAATTTCACCTCTAACAGGTGGATTAGCCTTGCTTTTTGGCATTTAATTGCACTGTGTAACAAAAAGATTACTCAAATGCTTTTAAATTGGTGAATAACCAATTTGGCTTTTTATAACTTTTTTATATATAATTACAGAATACTAGGTATTTATTAATTTGCTTACTAACAGAAATTTGTGTGTTGCAGGGCAGGACTTGTAAAGAAGACACTGATTGGTTTTGTTTCATTTTCTCCCTCTCAGCTCCTGCATTTCAAGGTAGCGGGCCAAACCCTGAATTTTTGGGAATTTCAAATGGTAAAACTTTCTAGGACCTTCCATTTCTTTCTTTTTTCACAGTCATGTCAATTACTATCCTAAAAGTGCCAAAATGAAGCATAGTAAGAAGGAGAAGAAAGAGAGATAATGTTAACTGAGAGTTTATTTCCTGAAGTGGAATTAGCAAGAAATACCATTTTCAAAATGCCATATTAAGTTCACAATAAACTGCTTTTACTACATCAGTATACTGGTCACTTTTATGTTAGTTCCAAACTTTAAAAGACATGAATTCAGGCAATTTCAAACCCACCTCATTTTCCAACCACCTCCTGCTCCAAATGAGAAAACCCAGATTCAGGGACCATGCCAGCTCAGAGAATCAATCCCTTCATTACAAAAAACCTGAAGTGCTCACAACTCATTAGCACTAATCCTGTCTATTTAATCATCATAATTGTCACCTCTCCCAGAACCGACCATTTCTTATCAAGAATGTTCTCATCTCTTACCAGCTCTTCCTCACATTTAATCTGCATGGTTCCAGAAACTAATTTTTCATCTCAAGTCATATCCTTGTTTTCTCTTGCTCTTCAAGTTCACCTGTTCAAGGTCAGCTAACCCAGTGTACCCTTAGGATGAGGCACATGGGCAATCTGATCTATCTCTCTTTCCACTCTCCACATGCCACTCTACCCACAGAGGCAACCTGTGTCAGTTTTGTCAGCAGTTTACTCATGTTGTATCATCAGGGTTGCTGTTTTTTTGCAGGGCAGGACTTGTAGCTATCAGCAGGAAAGCTGCTGCGTAAATCCTCTCCCTGCTTATCCCTCTATTTCTGTGTCCACGGTTTAGCTCCTGTACCTCAGGATTCACGAGATACAGCACAAGTACACTGAGACTTTAAAACAAAATGTATGAAGCAAGTCTCCTCCCAGCAGTCATCTTTATGCAGGAAAGGGGGAAATCTTCAAAGTCTTTAAAGAGAAGGAATATCACGTTGGTATGAATTAAGCAATTAATAGTTCTGAAGTACAATACTGATTAGTGGCTTTTAATGGGTTTTACAGCATCCCTGTGAATTATGTGGGTAACATTCATGTCTCCATTCTATTAATACATTTGAAATAATAAGATGACCTAAAGCTGCTGAGAACTGTTCATCTTGTTAGTGGAATCCAATATTAAAAGGATTTCTCAATTCCTATCTGTGGGAACACTCTGCCAGAAGAGATCAGGTCAGCTTTAACATCAAATGCAATGAAATGATGTTCAGTGTCTTGGTGTGTATCTTTCAATTATTTTAAATACTCAGTGACTGTAATTGCCTTTCTTTCTAATGGTTGGTTTTAATTAGGCAGCAGCTCATTCATATGTCACAGTTCTTCTTTAAATAATCTGATCGAAATTTTCTTTATTGACATTTCAGGTGATTCAAAAGAAAAAGAGTGAAATTTCATGACCAAAACTTCAGATTTTGGCAATTACTGCAGAAAGCTGGTCTGATTCTATGCTGTAATGCCATGGTTTTTAATGTTCATATTATAGCAAACTTCTAAAAGACTAATGAGATACGAGTCTGGGCACTTGTAACTCACTGGCAAAAGAGGTGATATGGCCAACAAATGAGTTTGAAAGTCTAATGGAGATTTGTTAGATTCATTAATGCAAATAAGGTGCTGCTGTATTCGACAAGTTGTTGGATTTTAATTAGTGGAATCAATAATTACCAGCTACTGCTTATAGAAATGTGAATGTTGTTCTGACAGAGTGGTTTCTGGGCTATTGCATCTGCAAATGTAATTCTCTACAGCTGTTGGGATGTTCAATTTGAATCATGATTGGTCAACCTTGGCACATGCCTTTAGCTGAACAAAGACTTTGTGCTGCTTCTTACTACTCAACTGACATGTAAGTGATTTTATAGCATGGGAAATAGAGTAAGTGTTGTCAAAAGAGTTTAGTCAAGAAAATTATTCCAAGCCAGTACAAAAAAGTAATTAAGATGAATACACATCATGATGATGACATATACATCATGTTTCACATAGTTTAGAGATACTATCATAAAAGTTTAATGTAAAAATTTTACAAAATGTAGAACTTTTGGGTAAGGTGTATGGGAGTCTGTCAAAGAAACAAAACATCAGTCCACCTTTAGACCACTAACTAAAATATTGGAGTAATCTAAATCACCCATTTATAGACAAATGCCTAATATTTTCAGGCCACCAAAGACAAAAGTAGATATTTAGATTGTGAAGAATCAATTAGCTGAGCTTTCCTGCAGCATAAATGATTGTAAAATTCCATTTTCACATTTGAGAAAGGTTTGTTGATGGTACCACATTCACTCTTTACTCACACTTTTTCCATCTCAGTACCAAGCTGTTTGAAACTGCTCAAAGAATTTAACTATTGGAATAAAATTTAGTAAGAAAAAAAAATCCAGGGTTAATTTTATTCATTGATCAGCAGTAGTTTTTCTCTGTTAATCCCGCAGAGGATACTGTAGGGATTTGGGCAGTAGGCAATACTGACAATATCGATAAAACTAGAGACACTCCTATGCTTCTGAGCCATTATATTTGAAGAAAAATATCATGATCTTAAAAGCAAAGAAACATTTTCAGCCTTCTCTTTTTGTTCCTTTTTTGAAGCTTTTAATTAATATATTTGAGCTCTTCACCACTACATGAAAATCACACACTAAGTGGTGTGCTTCAGATGTGAGTCAATTTTCCACAGTTCCTTAACTGCAGGATCTTATGAATAAATAAAAACAACCCATGGAAAAAATAAACTTCTTTCACATTTTATGAATATGTTATCAGGGTTCATTCTTCCTTTTTCCACAATATTTCATTTCCTCTCCTATAAGCACTTGGATCATTCAGAAATGCTTCTCAATTACAGGTCACTCAAGTATTTGTTCGCCGTGGTGAAAATGTATTTTGTCCAAAACACAGTTTAGTCAATAAATGTCCCTGGGTTCTATTGTTTGACTTAAAGAGCACCAGAATTATTCCTGAACTATGTTTGATTGAAGTGGTTGCTGATTTTATAGTTGCAGTTTTTGCAGTCAAGATGTCTAATTTGACAGTCACTGACCCCTGAAACTTGGTTTCCACTTGACATGGAAAATGTATGATGAAGTACTGCATATTCTGACTTTGATCTGAACATCTAAGCCCTCCATTTATAGGATATACACATATGAATCAAAGTATAAAACTCTAGGGTATATCCTAATTTCAGAATAGCAGTTACACTACTAGTTCTGAACTTTCTACTTGACTATTCACTTAATGGAATGAAATAGAATTGTAGCAGAAGGCAGAATGTGATTCAAGCTCAAATCTGGCTTTTGAATTACGAATGGCTGTATTATCTTTGCACCAAGAGAAAGGCAAAGTAACAGCTAATAATGTGCAACAGAATCAAAGTACACAAGAGAAGTTAATTTGCATGCTTTTCAATTTTTATGGAAGACTGGAAAACAAAATCTAGCAGGCAAGATTAATTTATATGTTAGAAGAGTACTTTGAAGAGAAAAACACATGAAAATACATAAAGGGGGAGCAGTGAGGGAGAAAAATCTCTCAGCAGGGAATTCTTCAGTTATTTGTCAAAACTAGGCAGATAGTAATGCATAAAACAAGTCAACAATTTCCTAACAATTGGAAGATGTTCCCAAACAAAGATGAAATCACAAGAATATTATTGGGAGAACAGCACCCCAAACAGTCATTTTGTATGCATTTAAAAGAACTTCAGATCTGTCAGTTTATAAATAAGGCAACAGCTTGAGATGCCCCTGGTAGACACAGAACACATGTGAGCTGATCTTCAACAAACCATGCTTACATCCCCACATGTCAAACAGTGAAGCCCGAGATGACAGACACTGCAAGTACACACAGTATTACCTCAAGTCAGGAAAATTGGTTCTCGTTTTTGTTTTTTTTCACTACTTTCAGACACCCTTAATGTGCTAAACTCACAGATTATCTTGAAGAGCAGAGATGAAGATTCCCCTCTTAAAAAAACCCGTCACAGTAGATTTCTCCGTGCTTAAAAGAGGACAACCCCTCCCCACAAAACACTGGAAACCCAAACAACCCCAAAACCTTACACAATAAAACCTACAAACAAACAAAAAAAGCAAGCCAAAACCAGCTTCTCATGCACTGTCTGTTGATGTTGTCAGTTTGATATTTGACCTTCCTGTGAGATCTGACAATACAGAGAAAGGGCAAGTTATGAGGTTCTGGTCCATTGAGTAAAAGGAGCATGTGATTTCAAAATGCAGGCAGCTGTGTACAGCGGGTAAACAGCATCTGTTTTACATTAATGGTCAGGAGAGCAGGTGCTAACTCCTCCTGTAGAATAGAAATAAGCCTGCACTGTGCTACCATGCCAAAAGACCTTTTCTGTTCTTGTGCCTTATACGGCTGTAAGATTCATCCATATTCCAGCCATGTACTAATGATTTTCCATCAGTCCCCCTGGCATGCTGGATGATCCTGGCATACTCTCTACATTCAGCTATTCTGAATGTAGTCAATACAAAGTGTCACCCTTTTAAAGTGATCCTAGGGCTGAAATATCACTGATGGCCCACATTTGAAGCACAGTTCAAGCTGAATTTATCTAGACTTGAACTAATATTCAGTAGAAAACCCAAACCTTTTCTTACAAGTTCATCCAGCTGGAAGCCATGAAATTCTGTGGCCAGAATCATCTCCACACATCTCCATCTCCATATGAAGGCAAAAGAGCTCAGTGGAGCAATGGGACAAGGAAGAACTGAACTGCTCCTTCACCTAGCTTCTCCCAGAGCTACATCACAGGAGACACAACTACTTGATGGACCACCCAAGTCTAAGTCTCACTTCCAAAGGGATCCACCCTGTGTATATACATATACATGGATATTATTTCCCAGTAGGAGGCTGTCATCCTGGATAAGGCCACTGGTGGTGCTTGTCAGTGCTGTGTGTTGTGCCTGTATCAATCTTGTGTGCCTGGCACATGTGTGTGTGTGGTGTAGGGTTTGTTTACCTCTGTGCCTGGTGGGAAAACATGTTCAGCCTTACTCCTGGTGAGACCTGAAAGCACAGAGCTCTACTGGACTACTACACTTTGCAATGTCCCCATGACAGGCACAGTGATATTTCACCTTCAGAGAAGTGAAATTACACCAGCAATAGTAAGATCTTGCAATAGACTTCTTTTAGAATGGGAATAATTTTAAATCCCTACTTATCTGCATTTTACAGATCTGAGTTTAACAAACCCATTCACTGATGTTATTTCAGTGGCAAAATCTAGATAAGACAAGACATCATGTCATTTAACTGTTACTTTGCAGACTTTAACACACATTAATATGCTTATGGGTGTTCTGCTAGCAGGGATGGTGACATTTGAGTAGCCCTTTTAATTAATTTTGACCTTTTCCCATCAATAAATAATTTCCAAATACATTTTGCCCTTGTTCATTGCAAATTTTTGCTGTAGATTGGGTGGAGTGTTGTGTTTTCAGAGTAATTGGTAAACATTGCTGGTGATTGCTAACCAGAATTCTTCTGTAGAAGAGCAGTCAATGCTGGAACAATAAAACCACATCAGACAGATTGAGACCCAGTCAGAGGTGCTGGAAATTTACCAGAAATTCTTACATTCCCTAAATTTTTTAGTGGTGAGAAAAATCCAGTGCTTCCTGGCTGAAAAGCTTTGCTGAGCTGATCCTTCTGTGTCGGTGGAAGATTTGTACTGCACCTGCAGCCAGTGCTGACTGTACCTGTCAAGGTTAACCCCAGCTGGCAGCTCAGCCCCACACAGCCACTCACTCACTGCCTCCACAGGGGGATGGGGGAGAAAACCAGAAGGGAAAAAGTGGGTTGAGATAAAGGTGGTTTAATAGGGAAAGAAAAAGCCACATGCCCAAGCAAAGCAAAGCAAGGAATTCATTCACCATGGGCAGGCAGATGTTCAGCCATCCCCAGGAAAGCAGGGCTCCGTCACACATAACAACAACTTAGGAAGGCAAACACCATCACTCCAGATGCTGCCCACTTCCTTCCCCTTCCCGAAGCTGTACGTGCTGAGCATTACTTCACTCATGAAGTCAAATGATCTGGAATATCCTGTGGTCAGTTGGGGTCAGCTGTCCTGGCTGTGTCCCTTCCCAACTCCTCGTGCCCCCCTAGCCTCTGCACTGGTGAGCTGGGTGAGGAGCAGAAAAGCGTAAGCACTGCCCAGCAACAACTAAATCCCTGTGTCACCAGCCCTGTTTCCAGCACAAACCCCAGCACAGTCTGTACTATGTGGGCAATTAACCCTACCACAGTCAAAACCAGTTCAGTATCTTACACCCACAACTGCTCAAGGCACAGACAAATTTCCTACTTTTCTATTGCTGTTCCCTTCTGTAGCATTTGCGAGTATCAAACAAGGCAGAGTCAGCAGTGATTGCTCTCTATTGCTGTGCTGTGATAGGCATTTAAAGCAGAATGAAATTCTAGTTTTTCACATTTGCAGGCTAAATTCAAGTCCTGCTTGCTGCATAATGTTTGTCAGAGTATTTTTAAATCTTATGAGCAAAACATTAAAACATTTCAATTTGTCTCCAAGACAAAGTATTTCCTTACATGGTAAAGTCCCCAGTCAATAAAAATGGATAGGCTTTCTATACAGATGCATTATCACAATGTCTTAGGGATTAAATCTCAGAATTCAATTAATTCTGATTTTGATCAATCACTTCACAACTTCTTTGTAATTTAAAGAGCTGCACAAGGGGAAAACAGAATATCCTAGATGCCAAGCTTCTTACTTTTGCAATTATAGTTGCCATAATTCATTATGTATGTCCTACTTTCTTTGTGGACTGTGAATATATCTTAGATTCAGAAATAACCAGTGGGTTGTTTCCTCTCACCCACTGCACAATACAAGTCAGAAGCATTTTACTCAAGCTTTCATTTACTGAGAGTAATAGTCAGTATTTGAATATATAAATTAGTTTAAAGTCATTTAAACAAATTGGGTTCACACATTAGCTGGTATTCACAAAAGAATGCAGAAAGTTGTCCTATGTGTACAAACAGGCTTAAAATTATTAAAAGTTAATGTCTTGCAAGAAATTTATGGTACTTGCCTGATGATTAAAACAATCTTATGTTGTTTTGTTTCTTAAAAATCTGTCTCTTAGAATATCAGTGGCATTAGATTTTTGCTACAGGATGTGATAACTAAACACATGGCAGCTTATTCTGTCCTAAAAATGCTCATACCCTATTTTACCACAACACAGACATACTACAAGTAAACATGAAAATTAATCAAGGTAATCTAAGGCCAAAAGGAGCAAACCAATGCTTATTCTTGCATTTTGGATGCCATAAAGAAACAAGAAAAGATAATTTTTAATACATTATTCTCTCCCTACCTGGGCTTTGTAGACTTGAAGACCTCAAGAAAACCCTGCTACCATAGTTTATATTATGTGACACTCTGTGATCAATATGTATTTTATAGAAAGACTATAAAAAGTAAAAAATAATTTCAGCCATATTTGTCTTTCCTGAAGTTAGGTATGTAGGACAAGAAAAACATCAGTAATATTTTCTGGCTCTCTAAATCCTACTGAAACTGCGTTTCATCAGAAAATATAGACAAATCTGACCAAAGCAAAGTGTTAAAATCAAATATCCTAAGGTTAGTTATAACTGAGTAATTAATATGAAACCTTCAGAAAATCACTTTCACAGCATAAAACGTGCCCACATTAGGCAAGGTAATTGTATATTTTTCGTATGCTAAAGGTCCAATCTGAGACTGTATGATCAACCATCAGCTTTTGAAGTCTAAACAGACATTGATGGATTTATCTTTAAGATTTCACTTCACCCTCCTCTTCCTGCTGCTGATCCAAGGGACACACATCTTGAGAAAAAAGAAATCAGGTGAAAAGATTGAAATAATAGTAAAAGTGGGAGCTAGTAATGCATCCACCTAGTTTTTACACTTAACATCAGAGTAAAATCTCTCAACTCTTACAAAAGTATTTGCTAAACAAAGGGAATGTCGGCAATAGACAAGAACATCTTTGAAACCACCACCACAGCCCCTGGTTCCTGAAGGAGACTGGTGGTCTGTGGGGCACTCACCAGCCCAGTGAGAATATGACATTCTCAGTTTTTCTGAAAAAAATTTTACTGAAACACCTTTGTACCCTGCACAGCATCATTTCCAGACAAACATTGCCTGAGATGTGATAGAACATTAATTAAAGGTCTGCTTAGTTATGACAACTTCCACTGATAGCCAAATACAAACACGTTTTGTGCCAAAGCTTTGACTGCAAATATTACATTTGGGAGGCTGATAAACATCTGTTTCAACAAGACATTCCATGACTAAACAAACTTCTCCATTTCTGATTAATTTTGTAAGGAAACATGTGCAAAGTGAGTAAAACCTTTTAATTTATTTATTATATGGGTCATTAGATTTTCATTTATTAAAAGCAAATTTGTCACAGTATTGAGCTTGGATTATAATTAAAATTCATATAAAGGCACTTTTGCTCCTGTTTCCTTTATGTTTGTATTTCAATAGCAAGAAAACAAACAAGCTCCTAACAGAAGCTCTGATTACCTTACCCTTTCAGTTTAGCTTAGAACCATGTCTTGCATCAGAATGGTCTTTGACACAGGCTGGGGCGGTTTTTTTTGGATGAAAACCAATTTTAAAATTGCTGGTGTCGGGATACAATTATAAATACAGAAGAAATAATCGTGGACTGCGGAAAAAGTGAGTAGTGTTACTTTTGAAAAATTGGCTTTTCATTTAATATGCAATCTTAAGATGTTAAAGTTTTGTCTTATTTGGGAATTTGGGATTCTGAATTCTGTGAGAGGTTTTGAGAAGAAACTAATATGACTGGTAGCACAATATATTAAAATTATTGAATTTCTTTACAACTTGTATATATTGTAAACCAGCAAAAATCTGATGAAACGTCCATATTTAATTGTCATTGTTTCTCACTGATGGTTTTTCTTTTGACAAAGAAATATATCTATCCTCAAGAGATACAATTATGTTTTCCAGTAAAAGATTGAGGAACATAAAATTCTGATTCTATCTGGTAAAAAGACAATATATTTTTATATTAAATAGCAATCATAAGCATTGCTAATGCTCTGCTTTTTCTTCTACCATTTTTTTTTTCATTAGCATAGTACCCTATGCTTTCTTTTCATAGAAGAGTAGAGGGGTGATTGGGAGTATTTTATATTCTACTGTTGGGCTGAGAGGTTTTTTGAAAGGTTTAACAAACAGTTTCCAATAGCAGTTTATCCATTTTTCAAGATGAAAAATTGCAGGCAAAATAAAATAAGTGGATCCATATCAGTAATTTGTTTCACAGTGAGACGTAAATACAGTTCTTTTACTCTTACTAAAAAAAGATCTGTTGCACTAGGGAAAAGAAGCCTTTGATTTACAGTTTCTTAAAGCTAAAATATTTCTACGGAATAATGACCTTTTCCTGAAAAGAATCAGAAAATGAGCTGACTTGAAGAATGAGTCCCTCTCTCAGATGAGGGACCTGTGCACCACGTGGTCAATACTTGATGACGAAATGCCAAAGAGATTCCGGCTCAGGGATAGACCACACAACCAAAACACCGTGAATGCAAACAACTTGAGCCCAAAAAGTCTTTTGACCAGTTACTCCAGAACATGAATTTGGAAAGGATTGACACACTTGGCCATTGTGACTTTGCCAGCATCATAAATATTTGTCAGCAGTACAAAACCCTTTAGGGCAGACTTCACAAGAACAGAAAAAGTAATTATGACACTAGTTGTCCTCTGGGATTCCTGAAACAAATATCATACTAGGGCAGTGGAATTACAGCAGTATTGCCCCATTCCTCTTTTAATTTTCCCTGTATATTTACAGAATCATTCAAAAATTAACTTGACTCACCCAGTTCTTCTCAGGTATTTATTGTGATATTATATATTAAACAGTTTTTCAATATGTAAACATTTTCTTCACTGGATGTAAAGTATTTCAGAATATTAGATGTTATTATAGAGAACTGTGTGATTGTTATATGTTGTATTATTATACATTTCATTATATAAGAATAACAATGACTATTTATTAAAGTGATATTGGTTTCCATCTTCCAAAGGAATTCAAGAGACCTACAGAAGGGTTTGCTAAATAAATATCAAAATTACTGAAAAATACAAAAATAATGAAACAGTAGCATGACAAACTCTTCAAAATCAGAGATTTGAGTATACAAGAATTTGAAGTGTCCCAAAATTGGTATGGTCTTACCAGAGGACAATCAAGAGTACCATTGCTGTAGCCCTCAGGAGAAAGAAATTTAATAAGCCATAAGAGAGCACCATTGACACTTTAGAGCTGATTCAGGGTTATTAAGCTGCTCTAATGCAGCACTCTGTTCTTTGTGCAGTGTTAATGCAAGGAAAGAATGATATCTCCGTGCACGACATTCAAATTAACTTTGACCGAACATTTTGTTATTGGAAGTGTTGTCAATGCATTCTACTCATAAATAGCACCAACCAGTCACTGATCTGAAAATTGTAGAGAGCATCTGGCTATAGAATGACATATACATGCTGACAAAGATGTATCAGTTTTAAAATTCAAGTCTGTGTAGTCTGCTAGAAATAAACCATTTAGACACTTCAATAAGTGTATTCATCATAATTTGTGTTACAGACAGCATAAGCCAAAAGACCAAATTTTATTCCCAGAAACAGTTCTACAGCCTTAAAACCTTCATGCATATAGTGTAATATTACTAAATATCAAAGTTACTTTGGTCAATAATTGTTTCTTTTACTCAACTAAGTTTTTCAGATGTCATTTTCCATTTAAGTAGTAGAGAATCCTTCAGAAAGTTTTACCCCAAATAAAACTGACCAAATTAAAAAAGAAATAGTATCTGTGAAACTTTGCATTCTAGTACTGACCTTTGCTGTGGTATTGAATATTTCCACAAACAAGCTCTGAGGCTGTAAATCAGCTGTAAATGGGCAGAGAAGGCAGAGTTATGCAGCTATCAGAGGCTACATGCTGACTGTAAGGCAAGGACAGTCAGAAACAACAGTCCATGCATGTACACAGTACCTGTGAGTCAACCATGACAACACCAGGCTGAAGCAAGCAGTAAGAACAGGGCTGGATCCTTAAAAATAGATGCAATGATCTCTCAGATATTTAAGCCAACATTTGGCAACTTCTTTGGTTGCAGCAGAGCCAATTATTGACTACATACAAAATTTTTAGTCACCTGTATCACAGGAAATGTGATACATAACAGGATGATGTATGAGTGGTAAGACATTTGCAGCTTTGGGAAAGGGAGATTTTTTTTTTCCTGTATTCTGGAGAGTATTACATTAATAATACAAATAGGTGTACATTAATAAGGCAGAGATAGGAATGAAAATGGATGAAGAGAAGGCAGATTGTTGTCAGGTCTAGAGAATGAACCAGTTACACTTGGATATGCTGAGCCTCCTCTGATAACTGACTGGTCCAGATACCAGCACATAAGAGAAATTTGTGCCTTCCACAGCTTTCAATTTTATAAATTCCCTGCCAAAAAGCCTCAGAACCTATTGAAAATGGAGAAGAGCTCTGTGGTGACAGGAACTGATGTCATTCTGAGTCAAACCTTTGCTTCCACAGCAAGAAATTTTAATTGCTTTGTGATCAACATCCAAGATATGTAAAGTAGGAAGAAAACTGTAAGAACATGTTTTAAACACATAAAAACACTGTCTCTGTGAGAAGCTGTACTTTCAGATATTTATCTCAAGGAAAGAGAGATTAGAATGAGTATTCTGGGCTAAGAGCAAAATTACAGTGGCCTTATTAACTCAGAAAATTAAACTGGTGTAAAACTGATGATACAATTCAGACTTAATGCAAATCTTCTCATCCTATAGCTAGAACAAAACCAAACCTCAAAAGATATAATAGCTATGTCTGGTAATTTCTTGCCTTTAACCTCCTGTAAGCCTTTCCCTTATGGAGTGGTGAATGTTCCTAATTGCAATAAAAATGCTGTCATGAATGAATGAAATAATTTCACACTCATTCTCCATGGGAATTTATATAAAGCTTGAAACAGCAGAGACTTCATCAAAAAAGGAAAAACTCTGTCATATTTAAATTAATTCTGTGCTGTTCACAACACAGTGAACACTTTTTAAGTGAAAGACAAAAATAACAGTTTTTAAACTGTTAGTAGTAAACTCACTGGATCTCAAGAACCTCTTCCTGAAGTGGAAGAAATTTTCATTTTTATTCCATATATCTGTGTCTTTCAGTGCTAGAGAAACTGAGGTGAAATAACCCCTAGGCTATGTTTTCCTTGCAGTACTCTCCAGAAGGTTTAGATGGAGTTGGTGTTCCCAGCAAAGAGCATACGCCTAGAGGAAAACAAACACCAGTGATGCACTGACAGTGTGCGTGACAGCACTCAGCAGCAGACTCCTGACACTCAAGAAATTCAAAGGCAGAGGAAGATGAAGGGTAGGTAACAATTCCTCTCTCCACAGTGAGCTTCTGATCTTTTATCTACACCAGGGGTAAATCTGGCATGTATCTTTTTTCTTGTATGGATGAGAACTTCATCTGAAGGAAGAGTTTAGCGAGCTTCATCAGAGACACATGCTTCACTGAAGGATGGACAGGTAGCAGCTCCTTCTCAGCTATTTATTCCTCTGAAACAAATTTTGTTCCAATAACCTGGCAGCTTCCTGTTTAAGCAGAAGCATATCTGGCTGTTGAAAGTG
The DNA here is from genome assembly GCA_013400435.1 of Pycnonotus jocosus. NCBI lineage: Eukaryota > Metazoa > Chordata > Aves > Passeriformes > Pycnonotidae > Pycnonotus > Pycnonotus jocosus. The sequence continues at coordinate 367,882 of VWYP01010238.1, forward strand.
CCACACAGATGCATCTTTCATTTCCTCCCTTTCAGCAGCTGTTTATGACTCACCATTAGCAATTTTAATTATAAAAGCCTCCAGTTATCATTTTTGTATTCTACCATTATTGCTTGTTACTACACACCTAAATCTAATTACCATGAGGTAATTACTGCTGTTGAATTATGACAGTCCTCTACCTTTGATTTAAACTGGTAAAATCAATGGTTCTGCCTCTAAAGAAGCCACCACCATGAAATATGGATCAAATAATTTTACACAGTGTTGGAAGCAGGATATAATATGGATATTTAAGACCAGCAATTAGCAGGAGACTTTGAAAACACAATGACATTTAAATCAGTAATGGGTGTCTGAAATGCCAGAGAGAGAGAGGGAGTTATTTGCAGAATAAGGGGTTCTTACTGCTTAATGAGGGTTAAAGATTTTCACTGCTCTGAACCTGGTCCCTGAATACCAATTCCAAAATATTTGTTGCATGGTGCTTTAGGTGGTCACATTATTGTGGTGCTGAGGAAGTACCTTTCATTTCAAAACATCTTGCCTGCTCTACTTGCACACCCCAAAGCACTGTGCAGGGTTCTTCCCAAAGGGAAACCATCTCATTGACTTTGACTTTATGGAGCTGCTTTGTCAGAGCCTTCTGCATAGAGTTTGTGGAGTGGCCTCATTGATTTTAGTCTGTATCTCTTCACATTTCCCTTGAAGGTTCTAACTTTATAGCCCTGGAAATAACATGATAATTCCTCATTTACATACCCCAGGATATTAACTAATATGATGGATGTGCAGGGCTCAGCCAGTCAAGACACAGCAAACGCACCTGGGGTGCCAGGGGTGCTCCTGGCATCATAAGAAAAAACAGTGACAGGGAGTGTCTGAGAGTGTCCCAGTGCACAGCACCACGGTCCCAGTCCACAAACTCAGACTGAAGCAAAGCACCCTGAAATGAGCACAGCATGGCTCTTCAAACATCAGCAATCACTGCTCCACTCCAGAAATCCACTCCTAGAGGGCAAGCAGCATGCTCCTTGCTGATACAGACACAGCCTGAAAGAACTAAATAAAACTGACAGACGTTTTAGCCACCACTCTGCTATTGATGGTTGGTTGCAACAATTTTTTATCTTTCTCCAAGGACTCACGTGTAGTCCTGTGCTATGGGTAAATTCATTTACTACTTCATGAGCATTTTAATTTTCTCTAATAAGACCAATACATCCCAGTTTGGGTTATCACAGCTCATTCTCCATCAAAATAGATCTGAACTAAAGAGCCCACAGGTTCTAGAGGATCAACACAGCTACAGGAAACCAAAACCTTGAATCTTTGGGGTCTGTACTAAGAATATGGTGTTCCAGTAGTTTCAAACACTCATTTTTTTTCCCTTCACATTTTTTTAGGCAAGAAATGCTAACTTCAGTTGAAATCTTAGTTTAGAAAAAGCTCATCTGCAAAACAACATGCTGCAACATAGATGGTAAGACAACTACAAATCAAAAAACAAGAAAGAACTCTAACTACTTTTCTCAAGGTGATAAAAAAATTATGATTGAGTACAGAAGGATATTCACATTGCCAATCTGCATAGTAAATTTTGTCTTACAAAATGCAGAATATAACACATTTATTAGGCTAAGAATTCAGAAAAGTAGAAGGCAGATTTACAGCATCTTTTGCTTTACAATACCTTAAAACAAAAACAAGCAAACAATCTTATTTCACAGATGATCCACACTACCATATCCTCTACAGATCAGTCTCATGGGTACAGCAAAAGAGGATTCCAAATACTCTTTTTATATCCCCTTACAGGCCAAACATTAATCCATCCTTCATCTCCAAGACTCATTCCACTGGGTTAGCATGACAAGGTTTTGGTAGCAGACGGGCTGCAGATGTGGCTTCTGTGAGAATTAAGTCAGTTTCTCCACATGGAGCCTGTCTTGCCTGTGATGGTCACCAGTGAGAGATCTCTCCGTGTCCTTATCTTGACCCATGAGTGTGGGAAGTGAACGGGCTGGGATGAGCAGGGTTTAGCCTCAGTGGCTTATGCAGGAGGCTTCAACCTGAGACCATGGGAGGCAGGATACTCAAAGGATGGAAGTTAGTATGCTCATAGAATCATTCCATAACAGGCCATGTTCCTGCTTCTAGTTCTCAGTAGGTTTTGGACCTGTCACATACAAGGTCATGTTCCTGTTCCACGTTCAGGTTTGGAGCCCTGCCCTCAGATACCTCTATATAATGTTAAGTTCACCACACCCCTTGGTCTTTGGATCTTTCCTCTCAGATCGTGGAGTTTCTGTGTTTGTTATTTTCACTCCTAAAGTTCTTTATTTTCCAGGCCACTCCATTGTTCCTGCCCCTCCATTTCTGCCACGCTCACCCAGCCAGACCAGATTCGGGGCTGCAGTGACTGTGACACATGAGCCCTTTAGTCTATTTTCTCTCCCCCATCCAGCTGGGGAGGGCAGTGACAGAGCACCTTTGGTGAGCACCTGCAGTGCAGCCAGGGTCAACCCAACACACTTACCTTTTCCAGAAACCCACATTTCCATTCTCACTATCATTATTTCTACTTTCAATTTATCTGTGCTCAGATTATATCAGCAGCACATAGAGGGAGAGGCAGATATATTCCAAAATAAACTGGGCCAAAGGGGAGGGTTTTGAGAATCCACACAAGCACTGAACCAGTCTGAAACCCTCCCTTGTAATTCCTTCTCTTTGAAGGCAGGCTGTCACCACTGTAATCAGATTCTCATTCAACTCAGTCATTTTTGTAATGACCTAATTCTCCAATACATCCTGTATCAGGAGGTTCAGTTTGGGGTTTCATTTGTGATCCTTTTCACTCTCATCACATCTTTACACATCAAACCACTTTCAGAGTTTTCTTTTTACCGAGCTACATCATACATACAGCCATCCTCAGGCTTTACAAGGGCCTTGGTTTCTTCAGCAGCCAAGCTTTGCGTTTCTAAAATGTTACCAGCAGTAACAGGTGTGCCAAAGGAAACCTTTCTCATACAAAGCAGACCTTTTAATTGTCAAAGGCATAATTTATATAAACAATTTTTCCTTAAAGGCAAGTAATAACAGCAACCACTTTCTCCAGTCCAGTGTTACTCAATGAAAGTTTATAACCTCCATCCTGATTAAACCTTTTGTGGAGAGAATTTGTCTGAAAAATCCTTGGCATAGCTTTTCTTCTCTTCCACAGCAGTTGTTTCCAATATTTGTTTTCCTTTTAAAAATCCTGATTAAATAAGCAGCTCCTCCTTCTATTACTCAAGCCCCCTCCAGAGTGTTCATCTTTGAGCTGTTTGGTTCTTTTGTATTTTAAATTGTGTAGTTTTCTACTGTTTGTGATGCAATAGCTACTTACGTGCAAAGTGATGTAAGGTACAAAATCCAATTTCTTGTGCCTAGCACATTACCCCTTTGGAGAGGCAGGGTGGGAATGTATCTTGCACTCTATAAATAGTGCAGTCAGTTGCTTGGCCCTTCAGAAACCTCTGTAAGATGACATCCAGAAAGACCCAGGGAGAGGCTGAGGGTGTTTGGGGAGGTGGTGGAGCACACAGTTTTCATTATCTGATCATTTACACACCACCAAGAACTGGGTCTGATGAAGTCACAGCCTGTCCAGCCAGCTCTCCCCAGCTGCTAACAAGTATTTTTCAACTGAACATGTTGAATAGTTGAAGTGGGCACTTTGCCCAGCTCGTCACAAAATGTGACAACTGCCCTGCAGGTATCTGACCCCAACTTTTGTATTTTGAAGGTTCTGCTGCTTGAAATTTCTCTTAGAAGAAGTGGGAATGTCTCTGGCTTGCTCCAATGAAACACAGATGCAACCTTTGGAGCTATTTTAAGAGATTTACTCAGATCCTGATGCTCCAGAAAGACAGCTGAAAATAGGAAGAATTATTGTATGTGTGTGTTTCAACAAAATATGTCAGTGCTTTTCATCACACACACACAAAAGAAGGAGCATTTTGAGGTGGGAAACACTGTTAATGCAATGTCACCTGAATGTTTTGGAGCAGACTGATTTATTTTGTAGACCTATATCAGATCCATTTGACAGAAAGAGTATTAAACTCAAATTTCTTGTCTGTCAGCACTTAGGAAAATTTACAATGACTTCATAGTTCTGCTATTTGTTATTCCCCATTGGGAAACCTGCAGCTGTCTTAAACACCTGTGCTGCAGGCTAACATTGATGGTTAAGAACATGAATAGAAATCATGTATTTCCAGAATTTTTTCCTAAGAGCTTTTTACAATAAGATACAAACTTTCTTTTAAAAATACCTATTTAAATGTGTCCAAATTAGGTTGTTGTGGGTACCCGAAATCCTCTAATCTTTGTCTCTTGATTGAAACAGTAATCAAATGCAACAAACTACAATTTGCAGTAGAGTTGATGCTAACATTGGAGAATCAAGATGATTCTGCATTTCAAATTTTTTTTCTAGTAGAAGATGAACATTTAAAAGAAAAAAAATACATTTTAGTTGGTACATCATTTTCTGTTAAAACTATTTTCAAGCACCTCTACACATGATTTTCATAAAACTATGTAAGTTAGCCTACAGCATAACACCTCCTGCCCTGGTTTTATTACTCCTTATTGCTGCATTAGTTAGGATAAAACCCGTTATTATATTTGAATGAACTATTCTGTAAATAACAGAGAGTCAAAATTGCAGATCAGCATCTCATAATAGTTTACATTTTTGCAGAAGACTGCTGTAAATAAAGACACAGCAATACAATATGTAACCAAACACTCAGACAATCTAATTTTTTAAATGTACATCACATTTTTAAGACTACTGACCAGAATGCAAATTGTCAGTTTTAACTATGGGCTTTGACTGATTTCTCTCTCTCTGCTGTCATGGAAACCTACATTAAAGGCAAAGAAACAATTGAACCTAATTAATATCTCACCATTCTTCTGTACAGAAAACATATTGGGCAATACTTGGTAACATTATGGCAGCACATACAACATGATTTTCAAATGCATAGTTAAAGGATTTCTGCCAAAACCAAACATTTTGCTATAAAAATGTTTAAAAAGAGAAACAAGTCACAAGTACAAGATAGATAAAGGAGAGTCTCTCCCACCACTCTTCCCCCAGATACATTTTGAGGGTTAAATTTAGAGAAGGAAACACTAGTTTGAAATGTTCTTGCATTTAGACCCTGCAGCCTGATGGTTTCTCTGTAAGACCAAGGATCACCCTGGGTTAGAAGAAAGAGCCTGCCAGGTTGCCATGAGAGGTGTCAGGGTGTGGGTGCTGGCAGAGGGAGGCAGCATCAAGAGGGCGGCAAGAATTAAAGCAAAAATTGAGAAAGAAGGATCTCTCTTCATTAAAGGATCTCTCTTTGTCACCTGCCAGGTTTCATTCTTCTGTGTACTGTGATACCTCTGTATTTTATTTCCAGATCTGATTTTTTTTCCCAAACACTCTGTGTCCAAAATGGTACAAATAACCACATCTTGCTTCTCTAGTCTTTGGCCTTAGAAGAGGGCTCTGCAAACACAATGGTACCTGTGATGCTATTATACCCTGCTGCAGCTTCACGTTACAAATTCAGTATTCACAGAGAATATGGGAGAGGATAGCATGGGTGAAAGTCCTGTAAGCTTGACTGGAATGTTTTATTTATTACATAATGAAGTTCTGCAAGTAGGTTAGACAGGAGTTTAATAGTGATACTTCTTTTCCCCAGGTTAAACAATGGATAGCTATAGGACATTTTCTTCACTATGATTCTAGACTGCAACTAAACCCAGCATGCCTCAGGGAAGGAGATGCTTGTTGGACACTATAATTTAATTTCATTATAATTTTACATCCTCTTCTTCTGGGAGTTATGAATGAATAAAACAAAGACCCTTCCCAATGTTAAACCAAACCACTTCACACACAGCTGATTAAGTGGGGAAAAAGTGTTTGATCATATTGATTTCTGCTGATGTGCACCAAATTGTCTGTCTGTGACAGTGACAGGACTCTGGTTGCAGCTGCCTCACTGTCAGCCTGGCTGGGAGCCTCAGCCGTGGCTCCTGCTCTCTTCTGTGCTCAGCCCTGCTCCCCAGCCTCACTGTATCTGACAGCCCTGCTACTCTGAAGCTACTGACAGCATCCTTACCTTCTTGTGCTCTATAGCTTATAAAAAAGTCATGTTTGAAGGCTGTAGAGGCATTGTTCAGCCAGGATTTCCTACTTAAACAGAAGCTGGACAACAGTCTGGAGGGTCTCCTTTTTCAACTTGTCCCTAGCACAGACATACCAGGAGAGTACAAGAGCCTCAGTGACATAAAACGTTTTCAATTGTCTCCCAAGTAAGAGAGAGAAAAGATTTTTTTTAAAGTGTGAAATGAAACTGTTCATTAGAACAGATACAGAAAAATGAATATAGGATGTCATTAGAGCAGGCTATACTTGTCAAAGGTTGTGATAATAATAATTAAAGATAAATTTCATCTGGATTGAGAGTATCAACCATTGCCACTAGTTATGCAGATACTGTGCACGTGGCATCCACTGCACTAAAAAGACACCTAAAGAAAGAACCACAGGCAGCTCTATATCTATTGATGGGGCATCCTGAACCTGGCATATCAAACCCTATTGAAAAGGTCATAAAATTTTCTTCAATTATCTACAGAAAAGAAAATAGAAGGAGAAAGGTATTAAAAAATACTTGGTTCCCCCAGCCAGGAGATACATCTGAGCAAGCATTTCTCTGTATGTCACAAGTGAGTGACAGACCCTGCCAAGCAGGAAAAAGCCTATCATAATTGATTAGGAACATGGACAGACACAGTGGGGAGATTTTGAAGAGCTCAAAGGAAACTTAAATACAAGCTTGCTGAAAAAGCGGTGCCAGCAGAAAAATTCAAACTCTTCTTCAGCACTGAACTTTGTCAAAGAGCCATAAGAGTATTATTTTTCCTCCTGTTAGCCTAAATGAATCCTGCTGTGCTGTTTAGCTGCCTCAGGCTGCTGAGGTGCACAACGGTCAAAGAGATTTTTACCTGGTGTGTGAAGGAAGAGCTGTTCATTTCTTGATAGCACACATGCAGGAGGTAGTCACCTCAGAGTTAGTCCCAAAGACACCCTGTGCTCTGTGATTCTAGATACTCACAGTGATATTTTCAATGTTTCACTCCTTTTTAAAAGACTGCCTTATCAATCTTCTTATATCTATGTTAATTGCTAGTGTCAATTTCTCATTGCAACTAAAATTCCCCTTTCCACTTGAACAAATGCCAGAAAACCCTTCATTAGTACCACTCTGTAATTTAGTGATCCCAAATATGGATCACAATCAGAGTTTTGTCATTATTATTTCATAGGTACTTTGTTATGTACCATATTCCACTGACTTTTAGAGGAGGGATAGGACCACTGCAGGTAGCTTGACTCAAACCACACTTTGCTAAAGATTGCAGAAATGCAGGCAACTCCACCATGGCTGAAGATGAATGGAAGGCATTGCTGCATCAGACTCCCCAGACCCAGCAAAAACATGCAGGTGCTCACCACATGAGCCCAGATCATACAGTAAATTTGGTATAAGAGATGGAAATTGTCCTACCTGTCAGTTCCACAGAGCTGGTTCCACTGAGTGGAAAGAAGCCATGCTTATCCTTCCCTTAGGAATGCAGTACTGTACTGTCAAGACTACAGATGTCACCACTTACTAAGCAATTTTACAATAAAATCTTAAATTGCTTACTTTTGCAATTTGCACCATTTTACAATAAAAAGGATAATACTTGAGACCAGCATAACATATTTTATTCCTCTTAGATGTTAATATCTTCACTTATAAATTATATCTCTACATTTTTAGTGCCTTATGAAGCTTAACTCCTAAAATTCCTTTTAAATGGGTACAACTTAGAATGTGCTGTTCCTTTTTATCATATCATTTGATCATTTATCAACTACTAAATTTTCTCTATAAAGGAATATATAGTTTTTGAATGTTTTCTTTAAATAAAGGACACTTTGCTCAAGAGAGAATTTCAAGTGCTCTAGTTCAAGATGAACAAAATATTTGATTATTTTTGAGAAACGTTTCAGAGTTTTCCACTTCCACAGAAAGAACAACTTGCACAGAAATCTGTATTTCATCTCTCTCTCATTGGAGAGACAAGAAACAATGACTGATTTTCTCTTCTGCTTTATTTTCAAATATCAGTAAAGGAAGTCCAGACCTTGAAGAATCTGATGTGCTGATGTTGTTTACCCTTTCTAATTGGTCAGATTTTGTACCCACTGAAGGAGAAAAATGCCTTCTCCTTTCAGCCCACAGTTCACATTCTCACCAAGCTCATTACCATTTTTGTTTGCACCTGTATTTTCTCTGCTTCTCCCAGCCAATCTCTTGGTGAGGCTATGAAAGCTATGGTTAAGAAGAAGAATTATTTATTTTAGGTCTATTTCCCTTGTTTATTTTTCAACAAGGTTCAATCCCACCACCTCAGCTTTTGCAAGAAAAAATTTGTTCCCTGCACCCTGGATAAATTTTAGTTTAGGTAGTTAGAGGGAATTTGATAGGCAGAAGTAATTTTCCCACTGGTCATATCCATTTTGCAGAGGAATTTAAATAGTCATCTCCATAGCCCGTGACCTTTCTTTGGTCTGGACGTTAATTTGTAAAATGTGCATCACCACAGAAAAGGAACCTTAAATTCTCCCTTATGTGTCATGTACTTATGAAACATGAGAGTTATCCTCTTCTCATTAGAACCTTACACTGCACAACTGTCATTAATCTTGAAATGGGATACCATTAATAATTTTCTGAAGACTTAGTATCAGCTTCTTACTGCACTTTACAAGTACAATAAATATAATTTTCCTTCAATAAAATGGAATTAAAAGCACACTTATGCTGTAAAAATCTGTAGTTGACTTTTAAATTAATAAAAACTTTGATAAATTTTAATGAGTTAAGGCAAAGATTCTCCTAGGCAGGCAAAATTAATGTATTACAGAACTTCCTGCTTTGGTTTAATTGCACCATTTTCCATTTTAAATTCACTCTGATACAATTCCAACACTGAAAATTTTAAATTGCCTTGCACTCAGGATTATTATTATTATTTAATCATTTATTTATGTCTCTTATACCCTTATATGCAGGCTTCTGGCTTCAGTTCTGTCATTTTGAACACTTGGCAAAAAATGACCCCAAATTTTAATATTTGACAGCTCGAAAAATATACTTGGCATTCTTGCAGAAACAAAAAGGAATTATGACTTGGAGAGCTAACATATCACCTGAAGCACATAGATATGTTCAATTACCACTGTATTTGATATCTCATGCTGGTTCCATGGGGGCTTTGGTTTTGTTTCTAGTATCACTACTCTGACTTTTACTTCAGCCTGTTATAAATGAAAAGGAATTCACCTATTTGTTTTGTCTGGTTTGAACAAAAAAGCATAATCACTAAAACCACAAATATATCCAAAAGAAAACCAGAAGTTTCTATAGCCATATAGGAATGCTATACCAATAGTCTCCAGGAAAAACTGTAGCATTTTTGGAGTGGTTGTATATCTGTAGGATCTGTTCAGTACCAAAGTTTTGCAGTGGAAGTGTTAAGCACTTATTTTTATTCTGTAACAATCACCTACATTACATTCACACTTTGGATGGTTTTACAGGTGCGTCCAAGTTTTGCCCTCTGATGGCCATTCCTCTGTGGTTGAGCTTTGTTAACAAAGTGCTGAGCTGCATCTTGTGTAATTTACATTTAACAGAGCCTTTACTACAGGCTAATTGCAGTCCCAGTTTCCACAGCATAGCTAAGAATTGATCCTGACTGAAAGCAGTAGATTTACATGATGTACTCATTACTCTGTCAAAAGAGCCACTTTACCTACAGGACCTTGGTTATCAGTCTAATTGCACACTCTAGCTATTGTGTTTGGCATTCATAACCTTTAAAGCAGAATGGAAAAAAAATAAAGAAAAAGAAAATAAGCTCTGCTTGCCAAAAGTGGCAATCGAAGAGTCTGGAGCAATATCTAAGTGTTTTTCTTCTTTCTTTCACATTAGGTTGTGAGCATCAAAATCCTGCTCTCATGCTCTCTTGAGAATACCCCTGCCACAGCACTGGAGCTCTGCATCTGCCCCAAAGGAATAACACTAATTTCTGCCATAAATGTGCAGAGGATTACTGCAGCTGTCTACAACACAAACCTGAGATGTGGCCAAGCCTCCCTTGAAGCTTGAGAGGGTCTGCTTTGGGTAGCAGCTACCCCTCTATGAGGGCTGAGCAAGGTAAGAATTGAAAACTAATAAGAGAAACATGGCTGGAAATGAAAATTTTTAAAACAGAAGAGATTATTTTTCCCAGAAGCTTGATATTTATCAATATTTATAGTAAGATTCCTCTTGCAGCGAAAGCCTTCTGTGAGAAAAGTTTATTAGGGTCAGCAAATAAAGCTTGTGTCTGAGTAAGAATGAGGCAGAAGGCACGCTCCCAAGAAGGGTCTCAGGATGCAGAGAGACACACAGGAGATGAAATATCTCGTGCAGCAGTTTCTAATGCAAAAAAGATCAAAACTTAAACTATGCCAAAGGCCAATTCCTGCGTCTAAGAGGAATGTATTAAAGTTCAGCCCAAAGATATATATTTCAAGGTGACAGCAATTTCTCACAGGAAACAATTAGTCACCAGAATAAAATTTATCCAGACAGCATCCCAATACTGTCAATTATTATCTTAGGTTATTAAAATCAGCACAAAAAATAAATAACTGTTGGATCATGCATTTATCAATTGGTGATGATGTTACAGCTAACATTCATTTAGCACAAACACCCAGAGGTTACCAGCTGGCAGTGTTGAGTCCAATGTAATTTCCACAGCTAGAAATAATATCCTGAACATTTACAACTCAAGTCAAATCTATTCTATATTCTTTTCTTCCAATTATCTTACCCTTCCTGCTGCCTCATCACCTTTCTCTGCCCTTTTTCCTCCATCATTATCTCTTCTTAGTCTCTAGAGAACAGAAATTTTTTTCAGTCTTTTTCAATATCTTCACCTATTTCAGATTTACATTAATGCAGTGATGAATTGATCTAGCTATTTGAGAAAACTACTCACCCTCTGCTTCATCTCTAGCAAAAATAATTCACCCATCTGAGATCTGTGCAAGATGCTAAATATATCTTCATCCCTTGATTTGCACTCTTTTCTTGGCTGGAAAAGAAACTCAGACACTGTCAGATATCTGGAATGGACCAGGATTACATGGCTTGGCATTCATGACCTCAGCTAAATTCACAAAAGTAAGAAACACATGTTGCATCAATAAACTCGTTGGTGACTGTTGTCCAAACGCACTGAGACCAAATGGCCCAGAATAGTCTGTCCCTGGTCAGCTCCCAAAGCCAGGGACAGGCTGTGCAGGCTGCCAACCTGCTGGGAACAGCCTGGCTGCACCTGAGGCTCCTCTGGGATGGTGCTCATGGCCCAGCCCACAGTGAGGTTGGCAGTGGGCCTAGAAACATTTTGTAATGTGAAATGTGGGGTTTGAGGGCCCGGACAGGTTACCTAGTTTAAAGTTACTGGTATAGACACAGACAATGAGGATGACACCGAGGTCCTGCTCCCCATGAACCAGACTTGGAGCAGCTGGGTATAACCAGAGAGCAAAGATCATTACACACCTTCATTACTCTCCAGGAAAACTGAATGTGTGTCAGGATTTTTTCATTACCTTTTTTGGAATCCACCACACACTATGAGGACAGACATCAGTACAGCTTACCTTTCTTTTTCATCAGGACTTCTTACTGCTCATGGGGCTGTCAGGCCAATGGCAAACACCCAGGTTGGGTCCTAGCAGGAAACACAACCCCATTGTCCCCTTCCAAAAACATAATGCAATTATTCTGTTAGATCACGATCTTTACTCATAGTCTTTATTGTGGTGCCTCACGAAGCTCAGAAAACCAGTCACACTACATGTGTGACACAACAGCACACCACACCACAGTCAGAAAAGAAATTTTGAATCCCCCCATAAAGTCTTTTCAGTCCACATTAGGACTCCTATATCAAGGCAAGTTGAGCAGCCACAAGACCAGATCCACTGAACAGGCTCACCTGAGACTGACCTAACCCACCTCCTCTCAGATCTCTGATAGGTAATTGATGTTCCTTGGCTGGTTGTTTTCATCCCCACCCAGCAGTAAAACACTTGGTCAGGTGTTCTTGCTTCCTTAAGTTTGTAGATTTATGCACATTTTGATACCAACCTGAGGAGCAAATCCATGTTATGGGGCAGGGCAAGATGACATTGCTCCCAAAATATTCTAGAAAGAGCACCTTTTACAGAGAAGTGTTAGTTTCCAATTATGTATCTGTGTATGTGTGTACATTGAGCAACCCATCCAATACTTGAGACTGAAAAAATAATTTCTTCTTTCCAAAATCTTTTTTTTTCTCTTTTTCACCTCCTCTTCCTTTTGAAGGTGTGTTGGGGTATTAGATGAACTCAAAAATGCATGAACATTTCTGCTGCACTGTGTGTTCTTCAGCTTTCACTGGATTTGAAACTAAGTCTTACTGTAGATGGCAATAGCAGTATATTTTTGTGGGTCTGTCATGGAATATATGCAGTTTCCATAGACTGATGAGTCAAAAGAAAAATATATCACAGTATATAGCCACTCTGAAAATGCAGCTAACACTTCTTCATGGCTTGTTAGATAAATCAAACACACTGTTTTGTCTATGCTAGGAAAATGACCTATAAGCTGAAAAAAAGAAAATGGTTATCCTTCTCACTCTGTTGCTTTTGAAAATGTTCTGGCAAGCTAAAAATTTTAGTAAGGCTATAAAAAATAAGATCACTTCAATATTTCAAAACTTTTGAGAAATGGTCCAATTTTTTTCATTTTGTTTTCAGTTCTTCATTGTCATAGAAACCACTTTGCTGCGTGTTTTGGGGGGGGGGGGGATAAAAAAATTCTGGGTTTTGTGGCAAACCATGTGGTTTTCAGAGCAGCCAGTGGATGCTTCAGACATCTCTTCATGATCAAGAACAAGTCACACAATACCAAATCTACCTGCACTGGTACCTGGCAGGTCACCAGGCTCCTGGCTGAGTCCTAATGCATGTTGTAAGAAATGTATTTAAAACATGAATACTTTCAGGAACACCACACATCTTGCCCAGGGAACACTCAGATATCTGGGGAAGGATGAATATGGATAAAATGCTGAATATTAGAGAGGAGCAGTCTCAAGGTGGGACCAAGTTGGCAGCTGACATTTCTACAGCCCATTCATCTATGCTTGAAATACCCATGACACAAAAAAGAGGTCTGATAAAAAACAGGACTGCATTTTATTTTAAGAAGGAATCTCTATTATCAGAAATGCCTCTAATGGTGATAAAACTGGCTTTAAGCATTTATTCAATTTCATTTCTAAAATGAAGGTTATAAATCAACCTCAAATCCTTCCTGAAAAAGTTATCCTCCAAGCTTTTATGAGCATTTACAGAAGAATGATTCCTTTCTGTGTCAGATGTTATGAAAGACAGTTCATACTTCAAATAATGTGATTTATAGGTTGAGATTGTGAAGTTAAATTTAATAAAGCTCAGAGAAGATGCATGAGCCTCAAAAAGCTTTTTAATAGAGATCTTTCAGAGTTGAGATGCTTGTTTTATATGAACTGCTCTGTATTCTTGTGTAAGCTGTGGTTAGTGATAGATCCAGCAGAACCACCCACCACAGAACATTTACCTTCTTTCTTCTTCTTCTCTTCACAAGAATTTAACTGATGATGGATTGTATACAAACATCTCATTACTTTCTTCAGTTATCATGAAAAACTAAAGTATTTTCCAGTATTCGTGTTTGTTTCTTAAATTGCCAGCTTTTATTTTTGGTGATGTAATTTCTCAAAAAAAGATTAATATGATTAGTTAGTATTCCCTTTTGTTCAAGGACTTGTTAGGAGATTTAGTACTATTTTAATTTTATTTTGAAGTCCAGATCATAAACCTTTGAAAATAAGTTGCTCTGGTCAGGGACAGTACCACAAACTCATGAAAAAGTTATTGTGACAGAATTTCCTCCAAATATACTTTTCAATATTGATTTAGGATTTGACATTTTGAATTAAAATATGTAGGATTCCATTTCAACTCACCCCAATGCAAAAAAAAAAAAAAGACACTGAAATTATTGTCACAGAAAATTATATTTTAGGAAAAACAAAAGTATTTTAATTTATGGATTTTAGCCATGAAAATCATGTCTTAGACAGGATTTCTAAAAACTGATATAAACCCTAAGTAAGTGTGATAGAGCCTAGAAAGACAGACTAGGCCAAATGAACTTGGGCATCTGAACAAGCCAAAGTTATCTCATTTCCCATACACCATGACATAACTGTTTCTTGTTAGATTAATAGTCCAGTTTCTGAAAAAATACAGGATTAGTAGCTCCTGTTACAGTCTGTTTGTACATTTACAGTGCAATTAACAAAACAAACAGCAAAATCTAACTCTGAAAAATGAAACTAGCTGCAATTACTACAGAAGAAATGCAGATTTAGCTGTTTCCTTCCATTAGTGTGTCAGGAATTGACTCATTGGAAGAAAACTCATGGATTCCTGCTAATCATCTAATATAAGTTATAACTACAATGTAAATATATTTGATGCAAATTATTATTGCATCTAAACTGCAAATAGAAATACATTAAAGAGAATGCTAGCTCACCAGCAATCAATGAAAATGTTCTTTTAAGAAGTTATTTCTGGGAACAGCATATTTAAGGATTATTCCATTCATACTTGCAGTGTTCCTTTTCCCAGGGTAGAAATAAAAATGTATTTTCAATTATTAAATAAATGAAATATAATTAATATGTTTAAAAGCTTCATACGGCTTAGTGTTAACAGAGCAGATGTGACCATTATTCATGGATCATTTATGATTTTTGTGCTTTGCCCTTGTTGCAGTTCAATAACAAAAGTCATTATTTGAAGATAATGTGTAGAATGTCTTGAAATTCAGCTGAAATTTGAGACAGAGAAGTCAGAGGTCTGGAAAATGCTATGGCAGCCTGCAAGCATAGACACTCCGAAAATATATCACAAGTTATTTTAAATTAATTTAGGATTGTTCAAGGCTATTTTTTTAATAGAAATACATTTTAAGCCTGATACAAGGAAAGAGTTATTCGAGCTAGACCAGATTAATTTTGGGAAGGCTCAGGCTCAAGATTTCTCTTTGCTGTCCCAGTGTGAAATACAGGTTCTCCAGCAGTTCAGTAGCTCACTCAGGAGTCAGGGCTTTGAGTCACCAGACATTTGAACATGCAATGTTTGAGGTGAACACTTCAGGTGAACATAATAAGGTTCAATGGAATTATTTTTTGAAAAATTTTTACAATTCTAGTTGTGTTAATCTGAGTCCCTGAAGTCAGCAGAGCCTCATACAGAATCATAGAACCACAGAACACCCTGAGTTGGAAGGGACCCACAGGGATCATTGAGTCCCACTCCTGGCCCCACACTCCAGGCCATCCCCAGGAGTCACACCATGTGCCTGAGAGCACTGTCCAAATGCTTCTTGAGCTCTGTCAGGTTTGGTGCTGTGAGCCCTTCCCTGGGAGCCTCCTCCAGTGCCCAACCACTCTCTGGGTGAAGAACCTTTCCCCGATATCCAACCTAAACTTCCCCTGCCTCAACTTCATGACATTTCCTCAAATCCTGTCAGCAGTCAGGAGAGTGAAGAGATCAGTACTTGTAGATAGAATGGTCAACTATAACTGCTGCTGGGGACATCAAATATAAAACATTGTCAGTGCACTGAAGTATCTTGAATAGTGTCCTGTTTGCCTGAAATGCTTTGTAACTCTAGAGTACTACATTTCTCTATCATTTTCTGCATTTCTCATACACACATATAGTATAACATTTGACTCTTGATATCCTGTGGCTGTATCTTAGAAGTGTAGGAAGGATAAAAGGCATCATAACCCCTAGTGCATTTTAAGGTACTGTTTATTTCAAGTTTAATCTTTGGCATGGAAAATGAAAAAAAATTATTTATCATCTGATTATAACTCAGTAATGGGAATCTAGCATTCTTTTTGTTTCACAATAAATATTTGATCTTTAGTCTTTCAGCATTGTTATGTTTATCTCTCAGATCACATTAACCTATGACTGTTTCTGTACAGTGTCTCGTTACACAGTGGAAACTTCCACACATCCTGATAAAGAACAAAAGTTAGTGGGATTTCAAAAAAGGAAATACATAACAGAGAATTCCACAGGCTCCTAAGCACAGATATTCCATATCTTTGGTAAAGAAGTCTCAAGACTACGGCTTTCTGGAACCTTGGAAAATATAGTGGAAAAGGTTTGTATTACAATCACAATGATGTATTTTTCTTTAAGCCTTCAGCAGGGTGTTAGATTAGCTCAGATCATTCATATCAAGTGAAGAGCACATATGTATGTATATAATTAGGTCCTTTTGGACCTAATTTGGAATCAATTTTGGGTTCAAATGCTTTCTATTATAACAGAGTACAATTATACTAAATCTGTGTTCACTCACAACAGAACACAGTTTGGCTTTTAATTCGTGAAAGGTGCTACCCTGGCATCAGGAGTGAGCTAAGGGATGGACAGAACACTTTAGGTTAGGCAGTGACCTCAAGTAAGACAGCTAAAACTCACAAAACACAAGATCAATGTGCATTGTAACTATCTGCAGCCAATCAAGCTATTCAGAAACAGAATAATTTTCATATTGTAATAGTTTATATCCCCTCCACCTCTTTATTTTCTGAATGATACAGATCATTAGGTAACGAGGAAAATTCTGCATCCTATTAATACTATCACTACAAAAGCCAAAAAGCACTATCACACTATATAAGAGCCAGCAAATATTTTAATCTGGTGGTGTAGTTGAAGCTAGTCATTGCTTCACCAGCATTTTTCACACTTGTGTGTGACCAAAAGATTCAGTGCCTAGCATGGAGAAGATAAGGGAAATTCCAGGTGACAAAAAGGCACTTTTCTGTTGCCCTGTGACAGTAATTTTTAGAAAGTAATTGAGTTTTGAATTTTCTCTACATCAACTAAAAAAAAATTAAATTAATGGTTGGTTTTGATATTCCACAGCTTTATGAGAGATGTTTGGTCCAGATATTGTCAAAAATAAATGGGACAGGACAACACATTTCCACACACTGTTGTAACAATTTGGAGAGAGACCAAACCAGAAATGAACAGACGAATATGAAGAATTAAAAAAGACAATTTAAAAAGACACATTAAAAGTATTAATGAAAAATAAAACTCCCTGTGAAACCTGATACCCTTAACACAGTAGGTCACTAAAAATCTTTTGTTCTTTTCAGTTTTCCAGCCTTCCATACTCTGAACTGACTCAGCAACAAGGAGAAAATGAGAGATCCATGAAAGCATTTTAATGATTTTCTTACCACAGATTGACTAGGAAGGGATGTTCCAGGCCTTGCATTATCTGCAGCTCCCGGAAAACATTTCGAACTTCATCTCTCTCAATGCACTTCTGTTTATTCATATACTTCATGGCATACATTTTCTTGGTGTCTCTCTTCTGTACAATGCACACCTAATTGGCAGCAAAGCAAAAGAAAAATTTTGACACCTTGAGAAAGTGAATTCAATTGTGACTTTGGGAAAAAGGATTCTTTAATGATATCTCAATAATTCAGATCTGGATACTACAACTGAGTAACACCTTCAGTAAGTTCACTTCACAGCTCTGAAAGATTCTTTGTAATAGATTGTAATTAAAAATCAGCAAAAAAACAACTCAACCCTGCATAAGGAAAAATGAGGACCTAGAAAAATATCATAACTTTCAGAACTTACATGGTAAAGCTGAAAGGAATATGCTGCAATGGCTGAAATCACAGGCTATTTAATTAGTCATTACTGCCTCCTGCCCAGGAAAATGCGCAGTCATTGTCCTCATTCCCACAAGTCAATACTCACATCTTGATTATTGCATCATAAACCTTGCCTGTGCTCCCAAGGCTCAATATTTCATCTATAATATCAGAATTATGCTCCCTTAATTATTGTTGTAAAGAAAAAGAATTCATACAGATATTCATCATAATATTTCGGAATTCACAAGAGACCATTACAATGATTTAGTCTCTGGCAGTAAATTTCTATGCTTTTACTTTTTCTTTTTTTTTCTTCTCATTTTTTGGACAAAAGTCAAATAATGCAAATGCATGAAGAAAATCTTAGTCAAGAGAACTCCATGGGAAGTCTGGATTGTCTTCTGTTGTGGTATTTTACCTTGAGAATGCATCTGGAGAGTGTCAGCACCACAACCAAGCATCAGGTTAAGTAAGATTTTTGGGAACAGAGAAATTCACAATTGTTCTGAGTGCACCGGAAACATCTGGTTTAAGTATCCCAAGTGTGCAGTGTCTAAGTTCAAAGGTATCCAGGATTCACTTGGTGTGAGCATTACTTTTTTATTTGTATATTTAAATATGTACACACACATGCACACATACACACAGCTTATACCACTTCCCATATTATACATGGAAAAAATTGTACTGTACCCTTGTAAATTCATGGTAAGAGTTCAGATTACCACATGGCAACAACCAGAGAAATCCTTTGTGTCTGAGTTTAGGGAACTTATGCCCCAATATTTAGGAACAATCAGGAGTAACTGAGGCACCTTCCCGCAGCCGAAACTGGGAGGAACAGGGCCAGTGAAGCCAAACCACTTTTATTTCTCTGAAACTCTATTTTCATAAGGTGTCCTTGAGTGCAAATCTACTCCAAATAGAGAAGTTCATAGAGTACCTTTAACCTATAATGATAAGGCATGATTAAGCAGGGTTTCTAATTACCTTTCCTTATATCAGGAGATGTTCTGCTATTAAGGAAAACATGAATGGTAACATTTTGAGCCCATCAATATTGCACAATGGTGAGTCATGAAGTTTTGTTTCATTTTTCATCTTGGACTGTTATGAAAAATCTGAATATGGTTGACACCTTTAATATAACTAAAGGTTCACATTTGCATGGAAAAAACTGTGGCTGTGGAACACTGAGGAATTGTGTTTGGCCTTTTGGAGGAAGAAAAAGTATTAAGTGGGGTAGAGGTGAAACTGAAAAGAGGGAATGGGAATGAATTGTTCAAGCTCCTTTAAAAGGAGGTTCTTTAAAAGCATAAGCAGAATTATCAGGGGCAAATCCTGACATCCTGTCTTAGAATACCTGGAGACTCCAATTTACTGAGTCACATTGTAAAGTACAACAATTGGGGATTTTAGGTCAGAAACTAAGTCCAGAAATTCAGTCAGGTACATTAGTTTGCATCATGATTTTCATGTACAGGTTGGCCAAGAGTTAGGTGTTTGCAGAAGTCTCCTAGTCCATTACATTAAAAGCCTCCCTATTGAAGAGTTGACTAGAGAGACTGCTGGGAGAATGGGGTTTTTCTCAGCTGAGAATCACAGGTTTGACCAATGTGGCAAACCAAGATCATATGCAGCACCAAATTATGTAATGTAAACCAGTTTTGAAACACTGCTGGGGCTCCAGAAGGCAGTTCTCTCACCTGGCAGTAAAGACAAGGGTGTTCAGCACAGCTGAAACAGACCTTCTGTTGTTGGTAGAAGCTTGCCTGACACGCAGTTTCAAAGCAGAATGATAGTAAACATTTTCTAGCAATGTGCACTTATGCAAATCCTTTAACATTGCTATGAAATCAATAGGATTTTAATGAATATAATGAAGCTTCTTCCTACTAAAAATCAGGAAATACGGCCTGCATCCATGTTGATATTATTGTGAAAAATGCCTGACATTGCTATGACTGCACTGGATTGTAGTGGAGATGCTCCCTGGCACTTCTACCTGCAGGCTGTCAGCTCTTCTCCTGAGCAGGACATCCATGGACTGAAACTTTCCCCTAACACAAGAAAGAAAGAAAAAGCCCTTGAGCTCTTCTCACATGCAGCCTTAATGGGAAATGTTTAAGCTGGGGGGCTTTAGTTCCAAAGGAACAATTTTAAAATAGGGATAAACAGGTGCTCTGGCACCTCAACAAAAATTTCTGTGATGACTCATTATGATGAAAGTCTATGCAGAATGGCCTTATTTACATATATCAGTATGGAAGCCTGTCACACTCACACTCTTTCCATTCCTCTCTGAATATGATTTACCAAAGGCCAGACAGTGATGATTCAGAGCAAATATGTGTTCTGAACTCAACACCTATCCAGCTTCAGTCAGCAGAGAGGGACAGCAGCAATCTCCACACGAGGCATGGATTTAAAGAGGTACAGGGGACTATCTCTGTACCTGGAATTGTTTCCCTCTAATGTCCCCTGGAGAGACTGTAGGTTACCACTTTAGATATAGGCATCTGTGTTGTACATGTTTAAAGGTAAGCATTATGAACCCCACTAATTTTCTCTTCTTTAATGGTATAGTGCCATTTTAAAAAATCTCTTCTAAAAATACTGCCTTTCTAAAGAGGTTTTTTTTACATACCTTAGTTGTTATCACAGGGTGGTGTCTTTTGTTATTTCTGGTAGAAGTTAAAGGGACCTGCCTTAAAACCTATCAGGTTAGAAGAAATTTGACCAGAGAGTGACTTGCAGCCACTTTCCCTCAGAATCTGGGAAAGAAAGCTAACAGATTACAGCTATAGGGCTAAGCTTCATTTTTCAAGGGCAGCATGTGCTGTGGCCCACTTCTAAACTACCTCCTTGGACTTCCTCTGATTTCACATGCAAAAACCAGAGAAGCTTGCTGAAGGAACATGCAAAATGTTGTGTTGGCTGAGCTACCATGGGTACTTTCAACAAAGTTCTTCCTAGGGCAAAAGATGTGCGCCAAAAAAATATCAGACTTGCTGCAAAACACAGATTTCTCCTGTTTCCCACTAGAAGGGACTTATAGCTGCTATGTGCATGGTCTGGAAAGAACAAGGTGCATTTAGTCTCTGATTTTAGCACAGGAGTACTTAGACCTCTCAGAATGCCACAAGATGTGGTTTCACAACAGGTGGTAAAAGAGGTGAGATACAAACCCACAGCCAGAGGAACCTCTGCACAAGGCCCCTGTTAGGTGGAGAGCTGGAAGCTGGGTGCACACTCACCCATGCTCCTGTGTGATATTTTGCATCTCGTGCCATAGGTGAGATGGGGCAGCTCCAGCTGCCATGAGGACTCCCAGCCCAGCAGAGGGGCTGTGGCTCTGCACAGGCAGAAGCACTCACCCCAACACAGAGGACTCAAGACAGAAATCAGACACACTCCAGATGGGAATTGATGAACCTGCTGTTGAGCATCTGCCTGAAATACTGCTCCCTTGTCTGTCCTACCCATGTGCGCCAAAAAACTAGTTCTCATCGTCTTAGCCTACAAGCAGAGCTGGAAAGATTTACACAAAGAGGCTGGAGAATGGATATCATAGGTTTGTCTTTAGGCTGCCAGGGGATTTCCTTGAAATAGGGAGATTCATTCCCAGATTCCCCTGAGCGAAGCATGACATCTGGAGCAGCCGAAGCATCTGCTTAGTATCCTTTCACATTAACTCAAGCTAAAAACCAGGTTGTTATACTGTCAAACAGTATTAATATTCTGCAGTTGTGTGTTATGTTGCTTTTAGGATATAAGCATATTTTTTTCTGAAATATTTTGCATATTATTTACTAAAGTACCCTCAATCAGTGCAGACATGATTCTGGACTCCCATCTGGTTTACACCACTGTAATTTCACTTACTTCATCACAGGAAGTCACTGTTTTACACAACCAAATTAATCAGAACTAAGCCTTGTGTCTCAGCATCTTAGACAAACAGGAGAGAGTTTGTACATTGAAATTATAATTTTAATTTAATTTAAGGAGATCAGATTGTTTAACATAGCTACTCCCATGAACAGAGAACTCAGAGAAAATTGGTACTATAATATGTCTGAGAACTAGTTGTTACACCTGAATACAAATTATTTTGCAGCAGTAACCCTGCAATTATGTGGTTGTTGCTGCAGTAAAGGACAATGAGAATTCTTGTGTTTCAATCCTCATTGGTTTTGTACTTATTGGATAATCTCCAAATATATGATTTTTTGCAATATTTTGTTTGAGAAGAGTGATAGCTCTACATATAACAAGACAGAAAAAAATATCCAGATCAAGCAGGAGACAGCACTTCTAACATATCCCATGTCTCTGTCTCTACTGTCTCTGCCTTCACAAAGGAGCCCTTACCCTTTCACATCGTACAGGAAAATAAAACAAGCCTGCATACTTTATGAAGGCTTGTTGGTTGATTTTGATCCACTCTTCTCCACAGCATTCAGGAAACTGGTGAATATTTCTATGATATTTCTAGAAATATGTCATTTTCTTACAGGTTTATATGAATGTGGTTCTTGTGAACCCACTTTGAGGAATCTGTATTGGTGAAAATAGAGTTGCACAATCCCCAGAGAACATGTTTAAAGTATGAGTTCCCTCTAAACTTAAACCTTTATTTTGCAGTTGTCAAATGCAACGGGAAAGTCCTTGGTGTAACAGGTTTCTTTTTCCCAGATGAGTACATGCTTCTGACAAATCACCCTGTTTTTCCTTCCACGGCCAAGGGAAAGAAAGAAGCCCATTTTAAAATGACCTATTATAACATAGCCAAAAGCACAACACGGTAAGTCAGTCACCATTTCAAATGTCTGTCTCTGTGAGTCAGTCTCGCCTTTATTGTTCATTTAGAAGCCTCGTTGCTGGCAGCTTTTGCTATTATTGTCCTTCTGGAAGTACCTGGCAGCAGAAAATGTCAAAAAAGGATGCAAGACTGTTAATCTCATTTGCTGGGTGTTTACTGCTCGGGGTCTGTTGTGCTCTAGCATCTTGCAGCGTATAACACCATGTTCAGCATCACGCTTTCCTTAAACTGCCTGCTTCCTTTATGGCTCCTCTGTGGCCTTTTCTGTTTTCTGAGACCAATAGGATGTTTTAAGACATGCTCTATTTTTTTATTTTATTGCTCCTGGTACAATATCTCCATCTCTCTCTCTCTCAATATTTCTTAAATTACTCTGGTTGCTACAGCAACCTTAGGCCTCTGCAGGATATTGCTACAGGAGGTATCTGGGATGGCAGAGCCTCTACACTGCTCATCTCACTCTTGTGCACAGAGCTCAAGGTGATGCTCAGCACCTCAGCTCCTCCACTGGGGCTGGCTGCTTCAGCAGCTGTGATCTGTGCCCCCCGATAGTTTCACCTCCCTGCCTTCACCTGTGGCATTTTCAATTCACAGTCACAACATTTGCTGTCCCAGGAATTCCTAGGCCATTTGGTATCAAATACTTTTTATCTCAAATGCTTGTCTTTTCTGAGAAGTGGCCACCTGCTTTCAGCTCCTGCCTCTTGTACCCAGTTCTTCTCAGGGACACCTTAAGAGCAGGTGCCATCTCGCAGACACTGATGCATATTTCTCAAAGATACACCACAGCAGTTTTGAGGAGGGTAGGAGATGTGTGTGGAGATAAGAGAAACCACAAGCATGCTCTTTTTCCTGGAAATAAACAGGCTCTCTTCAAAGGTGTTCTTTGAGAGCTCAGGTTGCTCCTTGTTAAGGGACAGATGAAGGAGGTGAGGTCTGAGCCTGTGTAGGACCATCCCAGCCACAGCTTCTGGGTAAGCTGGCAGGTCGTCTCTTCAAGCCAAGCGACTGACAAGCTGTGCCAGAATGTGTGTGGCCACTCACAGGGCAGTTGCCCTCACTCCTGGGCACATGCAGACCTACTTGAGGTATTATCTGTGCAGACACACACTGGCACAGACCTGGGGCATTATCTGTGCAGACAGGCACAGACCATGGCAGGGATCAGTGCTGCCCAAGCGAGGTGCAGGGTACTACTCTAAAAGAAACCTTTCTGGCTTCAGTGACCTTGCTTTGCCAAGGAGGTGAAGGTAGCTCTTTGCTTATGCTTTGATCTTCGTAAATAACAGAAAACTGTGTGTTTCTTTCCTTGTTTGTTTGCTTGGTTGTTTGTGGAAGACCTTTAATCTAGTTCTGCTTAGCATATTCCAGTTACTAGTGATTCCAAGTACATTGGAAGAGAGCAAGTTAGAAATTCTGGTAAAACAACTTTTATTTGTATATTAAAAATTTGCCAAGAGAGTTCAGAAAAAGATGACTTGAAACCAAAAATTCTTCACTCTGATCTAAGTAGCTGTTCCTACTGGGTGAGCATGATTTGAATATACCTTTAACTTTTCTCCTGTACAGAACTTGCACTCTTGGACCTTAATTTAGTTAGACATGGTATTCTACCTTTTTATTGTGATAATAAACAATCACAGATCTCTGCTGCCCTGATTTTAAGGGGGTTTTAACTACCTTTTTTGCCCAAGCACCATATAGTCCTATTGACCTCAAAGATGGTTTCTGCTGAAAATTACTGAATTGAATAAAGATCATGGCATGAAAGACCATGCTGTTCTGCAAGAAGTATTTCTGGCCTCTCTAAAATTAAAGTCATTGTTCTGCATGGAGGCCAAGAACCAGCAAAATCCTTTATATGTTCTTAATGCATGGCTACAGAACTGCCTCCCCAGCACTGAGCTGCCATATACTCAGGAATCATTGAAATCAAGATCTCGACAGCTGTTTGATCAATCACCTGATCAAATATCAGTTATATTTCACCTTCAGATGTATTCCTGTGAGAAATGGTTTCTAATATTTTTAAAATACTATTTTCTCTGACTTTGTGATTTGTATTTGTATTCTATGTGGCTATGTGGCTTTGTATTATAAATTTAAAACCTTGTTATAATCACTATCATAGGAAAGAAAGGTTGTCTACTCAAGTGTAAACAAACCATTAATCTTCTCTGTTTCAGAAAAATCCTGTTGAATTGAACAAACATTTACTCAATGATCATAATTATATTGTATATCAGCTTACAGAGTCCCAAGAGGATTTATTCGATGTAAAGTGCCTCTAAAACACTGCAATTATTTTAAAGACACAAATAAACTCAGAGATTTAAGAACAAGATCACTTTGGTGGACTGTCTAAAGAAGTAGTCTGCTCCTACTTTTTTGATGATTTTTGTTTTGATTCCTAAATTCTGCTAATCTCCATTTGGGATAAGTAATTATTATAATAATTTTTGCTCAACTAATTTTAGTGAATACATAGATTATAACAGAAATAATTTAATGAATAGACAGTTCATACTGGTGGTCAGGTGTCCTTAAGAAGGAAAAGGCTACAAAACCTTTGTTCTATTATCATAATCAAGCCAGAAAAACACAAAGGTATTCCCTATTAGACATTTAACTGCTAAAAATAAGGTGATTCTTACCTTTCCAAAACTCCCTTTCCCAATAGCCCGCAATATTTGAAAGTGGTCAAAGTTAACTGCAAAATAAAGGAGAGAAGAAAAGGAAAATAGTTTGTAGTGTGCTAAGTCAGAATCAGAAATCAGATAAGAAAAGAAATTACAGTGTGTCCAACTAGTGTCTTTTTACCAATTACCATGTGGTATTCCATTTTTTTTTTCTCTTAAGACACCAAATGTACTTAATAGCTAGCAAAGAGGAAGCTGCATTCATTTTGTTCATCAATTCATCTTGGACCAATGCCTTCAATGCCCTGTATCTCCAAAAAGAAATATATCTCTGTCCTAACCAAGTAACAAGACAAAAGTTAACATTATGCAGCCATTAGCAAAAACTGCTTTGCATTTTCCAGAAATATTGAGCTCTATTAAAAAGACACTGAATAATTCAAGTAAGTAACACCATCTACCTACAGATACATAATAACATATGGTTAGTATTTTTATAGTAGTCACTCTTGAGGATAATTTTCATATTTTGTTACAGTGATGGAAGCTTGTCTGATGATGAGGCAGTATGATCAGCCTTTCCAAAGTTTTCCACCTTAATGCAATACATAATGCTAATATTGTAAGACTGTTTCATAATTTTAGCATGTTTGTTTTGAGAGATTGTGTTTTAGGTTGGCAGTAGAATGGATTTTCTTGCACTTCAGGAAAATCTGACAGCACAGCCTGCTCTAGACACTGAAGTGTTTTGCTGGGAGGATGAGTGAGATTTCATTTCTCAGAAATGCCATTTTCACTGGTGTTACATGAGTTTAAACACAGCATGACCTTCAAATCTTCATTGGTATATCTGGTGGTTTTAAAAAATTCCAACCTCCCGAACAAAACTGATGCAAAGTCACTGAAATACAAACATGACAATGTGTGATACAGTTTTTACAGTCACTTCTCAGAAAAAGAATCACACTTAGAGCTAAATTCAGTGAACCAGAGATAACAAGGTTCAGTACAACAAGACTTTTTAAATTAAAACTTTCTTGTGTTGCTGGCTTTGGCCATGGACCTTCATCTATGCACCTGTCGTTGATGTAACAGTAACTAACAAAAATGTGGAGACAGAGTGTCACTGGAAAAATCATAGAACCATAGAATGGTTTGGGTTGGAAGGAACCATAAAGATTATCCTGTTTCAACCTCCCCTGCCATGGGCAAGGACAGTTCTCCCTAGCCCAGTTTCTCCAAGCCCCATCCAACCTAGCCATGAGCGCTTCCAGGGATGGGGCAGCCACAGCTTCTCTGGGCAACCTGTGCCATGTCCACCCGAAAATGTGGTAATAACAAGATGAAGGAGAAAAAAAATCTATAAAACTCATAATACTTTAAATATTTGACAAAATTATCCATACTGAGCTAAGCTTTGCATAGAAAGTTGAAAGGTTGATAGCAATCAAGCTTCTAAAAAGGGTTAATATCTTACTTTCTCTGTTGCAATAATACTTCATTTACACTATTAACACCACAAAGGATTTGTTTATTTATGCTTACTGATACTGCCTTCAAGGAAACTCTTTGAAGACAGTATCAGTAAGCATAAATGGTTGCCCCTTTCATTAGTGCAATATAGCAGTCACTTTCCTGGTAATTGCTGGGGACAAATCAAGACCAGAGCTGACAGAACTGAGAGCAGCAGACTCTGCTCCAGGAAATAAAGATAAATAATAATAAAGCTTTAGAATTTGGACATTGAAATAAAAAAAATGCATAACCTTGCAAAAGATCTATAATCTGCTTGGAAACAAAATCGGGAGAAAAATTTTGAGCTGAATCCTGTAAGAGTTAGGGTTGTCCAGATGTTTGAGAAGCAGGATTGTCTGTCAGCAACCTGCAGCTGGGGTCTCTGCTGAGAGTTTTCACCAGTTGGGCACTCTGTTGTAGTTCTTGCTGGCCAGTACTGGTCTGATGAACAAGAAAGTCAGTTTGGCACAACCCCCTTCCACATAAGGAGGGGGATCCACGTAGATCCAGTTAAATCCTGCTCCCACCAGTCATCCCTCCCAAGTGCATGACTGGGCTGTCTAAGATGACCCTCAGTTTAGGAATTGACCATAGTGTTGAAAACTATTGATTAAGAGCATGTTAATCTCCTCAATTTCTTTGATAGGAAAAATAATCCAAAAATTCAGCACAGCATACTGGTGATTTCTGTGTCACTCTACTGTTTTCAAACTTTCTCATGTTTCCTGCTTATTTTGCTAAATTTTTTAACCAGCACATTCCTTCAAAAAGGCTTATTTTGAATTCTTTACCTTGCAGTCATTCAGCTGAGTCCAGTTGCCGAAACAACTGAGAAATTGTTGAAACAGTCTGTAATTATCTCAATTTGAGTCAAGCCACATTTCAGTAGTACTTGACTATATTATATTCTGAAATCTGACATGTTTTGAAAACATCAGTTTGAAGAACGATTTTGTTTTTGTAAAACTAAGATCAACCATTTATCTGTAGCTATGAAAAGGACATTTTTTATTGTCCTTATAACTTCTATTTCTCTGTACTTCCATCTTTCCTGTGTTTATTGCTCTGAATGACTAGAACAACTTAATTTTTTAATTAAATTATTTGTAAATTGGACTTCCATAAGAATGAAATTATTAAATGAGGCACTAGAACATGGAGTTGAAGATGGATTACTAGTAAGCTAAATAAGTGGTTAAAAATCATAGCCACAGCAATTGATCAAATTTTCTTAATTTCTATGTTTAACTTGAGTAGAAAGTGGGATGTTGCATTTTCATATCCCCACTAAGAAATAAAAGATTATTTTTTTTCTGTAGCTAGCAGTCCCACGAGCCTTATTTAAATTAAGATACAATGATTGTAATTCATTATTTGCAAGAGAAAATAAAGCAAATTTTAAATGACTGAGGAAATGGGTAAACATGCCTGAGCCTGCATCCAAAATGAGCAAGGCTTGCAGCCACTGTGGTTCTCTGGAAAGAGATAATTCACTAAAGTGAGACAACTCAGCCTCTTTTGGTCATTCAAACATACTCACAACACTGAAGATTCACAAACTGAAGAAGTTCCTTCTTTGGGATAATAGGAAAGAATAAAAATGGGCTGCCTTGTCTCTGAGACATACCAAATTCACTGAGTAAAACCAAGATCCTGCAAGCAACAACCTCACCTAGAACAGAGCAGCACCTCCCTGGTAACAGTGAAGGGTTGAGCTGAGTTCATTGCCACCTTGGTACTACATTAGCCATGCACCTCAGGTGTTTTCCTCAGATGTTTTTAATCTCACACTCTCAAAATTTTGTGCTAATTTTGTTAATCTCAAAATTTTTTTCATGTTCCGTATGTGCTTTTTTGTCTTTTCTGGTGAAAATTCAATGCCAAGTATCACCACTTACTCTGAGAAGAATTGCAGCTCATCATGACCTCTCTCACTTCCAATGTTGAAAATATCATCAGGTTCAGGCACTGCCATTTCCTCTGTGCAACGAGGACATCACAAGTACTAAATTCTTGTCCTCCAAAACATGGCATGTCTAGTTCTTGTGGTGCCTGGTGTTGTAGCTAATGACATTTTTCTAGTGCAAAGCCCCACTGAGATAATGGTGTGGCTGGCAGAAGGACATTTTCTTCACTATCAGTAATATGACTTTTACTCTTCTGAAAATAGCTTTCTTTACTCAAGAGAAAATACTTCAGTTCTCAAGAGAATACTTTCTTTTACTCAGAGATAAAAAAAATATTTTCCAACTCTTTGAGAACTTATTTCATTTTATTGCCTCACCATAATGTGGAGGTCTTACCTCACGCCTCTCAATTTGAATATAAGAATATGAACTATTTCTAGAAAACAAAATCTGTTTCTATTGTCTTCAGGTAATTTTTCATACAAGTAAACCCACAGAATAAAACTTATTAACAACACTATGAGAGAGTTTCTTTCTAGTTTCTGTGATTTCCATCAATTTGGAAAAATCAAGTATTATAATTTCCCCTCCCTCATCTCCCACCTTCATCTCTGAAAATGTCACCATTAATTCAAAACTAAGAAGGAATATGGAAAAAACAAGATATTTTGCTAATTAAGAGTCAAAATAAATCAGCATTTATGACACCTGTTTCACATTATAATATTAGAGTAACGGATGCCTGTTAATTTCAGCAATGTGTTATATATATACATAAAAATACTTAAATTTTTTTCCTTTCCATTTAGTCATATTCAAATAAACCTTAAATTCATTCCATTGCACAGATTCAACTCTCTATTATCAAGTTTTAGTGCAAGTATACCTTACTTGCATTAGACTCATATTTTCAAATTAGCCCCGTGTGGAGCATCTCCCAGTAGTTTGATCTGGAACAAATAACAGCCAGATGATGGTAACAGGATTCACAACTGAATTAAAGGTTTCCTCCTGCTTGCCATGCAAAGCAAAAAAATGTGGTCCTAACCATTACAGATACTTGGTCAAATATATTAGAGTACCCAAAACCTATCAGGAATATCTAGAAGGATGGTGCAGGGGTTCATGACTGAGTTATACACAGGAGCACTCTATTGCCACAGTCTTCTCATGTGACCTTAGATGAGTGCTCCAATATCTTCTGCCACTGTCTGTAGAAAAATGAATCATTACATCTCCAGGCAGCTGTAAAATTAGTCATAGGAAGTACCTCAGAGCTCAGACACAAAAATAATTGGGAGTAGTAAGAGCCAACTCAGGTAACAGTGCTTTATAAAAGCACCATGAAGACTGAAAGCCATTTTTAAAGTGTTAGAAGTATAAACCACTGTGGAAGAGGAGGTACAGAAAGCAGTGGACTGATTCAAACCCCACACATCACGTTGTGGCAGAGCTGAGAACAGAACTTGACTTCCACTTCACACCACACCTTCCCATGCATGTCTCCCAAACTGCACAAGCCCTGACAGAGCAGCTTTTTGGCATAAAACGTTCTAGTGAAAGATGAAATAAATATTTCTTGCTCCACTGTTCCTCTGAGGATAAAGTATACTTTGGGGAAAATATTCACGTCACAGACTTGTATTTTTAAAACCACACTGCAAAAACATTGGATAGTTTTAGTGTAAATGCCTTTTTTTTTTTTTTAATTAATCAGTACTGTACACGCAATGATACATGTTAAAGTAATGAAGTATTTTATATGCATTCACCTTTGCTGCATTACTCACAAATACTATATTTACTTAAACCAAAAAACCCAAACAAGTTACATCAAGAGCATACCACTATTAGGTGTTTGATTTATGATCTCACAAAGAGATATGACATTTTTACCCCTTCACTTGCAGTTTTACTGTTCAAAATATTCTCACGTTGCACATCATTTGTTCAAGTGTAAATTACATTTAGCTAAAGAGGCAGTATGAATATTGGGTGGATTCTAGGTAGAGCTGACATCTGTTTTCTCACTGCAGCTGAGGAATATTAATTGCATGTATATGTGATTAGTCCAAATACACTCAATAACAATTACCTGAAAGAACTTTGTTTCTCTTAGAGAAAATATCCAATTGAACATGACCAAAGCACAGATATGCATCTGCTTTGCAGAATGAAAAATAAAGTAGAGGCCTTTCTGGAAGAACTTGATAAGCTAAATACAGAGTCTCCTTCTCTGGTTGAGTCCCACTGATTTATTTGGACTGTCTGGGAGTAGCCAAAATCAGAACATGAGCCCTAAGGCATTAGGAGGTGTACAGTAAAGTCATATTTTTAACACGATGAGTTTTTCAACACATCGAGATTCATTTTCACTGATCTCAAGAGAAAACAGAAACAAGGAGGTATGATTTGGTCATTAGCCAAGAAAATAGATCTTTATTTAAGTCTGACCCCTGTCTTGCAGGTTTGATTCAGGGTGGTTTAATGCTTCCTGTTTCTGTGAATCAGGAAAACAGAATAACAACTAAATCAAATTTCCCTTCTAGATTTGGCTTGCATGGTTTGACCTGAGACTCACTGGATAGCACTGCTATTAGGATTTCACACTAGTTCTGCAGTCTTCTTTCTGTGTCTGTCTACTTTTCAGATGCTCCAGCCTTTTCCAAGGAGAGCCACAGGCTGTGCTGACAGGACCTCAGTGTATCTCAGCAGCCATCAGGTCTTGTTAAAATTGTTGCTGTCCTTCTATGCAAAACACACAAGATGAGTAACCAAGTACACACAGTCATACAAATTCAATACTAATAATAAAATCCTCTGCTTGAATGGACATAGACAGGACAAACATGAACAGTACCTAAAAATTAAATGAAGGATCATAAAATGGTTTGAGTAGTCCTAAGGAGTCATATTCCATCATGCTCTGCTCACGGGAAGTGCATTAGTGGAGAAAGACACTGCTTAAATTAAGGAAGAAATTCATTTCTGCTGACAGAATGATAAAGCCAGGCATGCCTTTGAAGTGAATGAAGAGTACAAATCTGCACAGCTTCATAAGTTTCCAAGTAAAATGGGACAGTACTATACATTATTCAACCAGGAAACTTACTAGCTAGGTAGAGATACATAGTCAAAAAGAAGTTTCAGAGCTGGTTTTATCTCACTAGTGATGAATCATGATATTTCTGATCATATTTAGAGGCTTTGTATTTAAATTGCATTACGATGTCTCAATTCTTCATGATTAATGAGTGTTTTAGTCTCAATATAAACTAATTATGTTAATATGTTTTTATAATTATTCAGACTTTAGTTGCAATTAGAAAGAATTCAAGATCTTTGTATGCAAACCAAATTTTATTAAAATTCAGCTAATTTTGTTTTGAACTTTACAATGCATTTTAGTCTGATCATGTTTACATACTTCACTTTCTTCAATCAAAGTGAAACATTCCTGTAGTGTCAAAAGACTTTGATTTCAGAACTCTTCACTGATCCAAAGCGGCTTTTTCACAACAGTTCATTTCTGTGTTTTGCTTCCTTGTGAAGCCACCTGCAGGATGGGATCTTTGGCTGCATGTCCCTTTCACAGGTGTCCTCACAGCACCTGCATGGCCTGTGCTTTGTTCCCTCTGAGCTGGGCTGTGGGAGCTGTAAACAGGTACAAGATCTGGATCTACAGAAGGCGAAACAAGAATCAGATTCCAATACCTTTGAAGAAGTGTCACATCACAGAAATGTAATCCAGCTTTGAACTGGCCCAGAAGGAAATCTGGAAAGGTAAACTTGAATTCCACTCAAACTTTCAAAACCAGCCTTATTTTCCCAGCATAAGGTTTAATTTTTGTCTAGGAAAATAACAGCGTTTTAATTTGGCAGCAGGTTTAGTTATCCATTAAAATTGTTTTCAGAGGAAAAGTCTGTTTCAAGAAAAAAGAAAACAGGGTGACAGAGTTTCTTGTTATCTTCCACCTATATCACGTTTCAAAGAAGACATAGGGAAAGCAAGCTTTTCCCTTATTAAAATGGGGAGAAAATCTCAGTACCAGGGTGTTGGAAGACCAGCAATGTAATTTTATTTATGCCTCTCTTATTTCTATATTCTATAAATAAATAGCTGGTATCATAGATAAAAGAGTGGGCTAAAGAACATCTGCTGTGATGCATCACAGACGTTCTGATTTCCTTATGTCAATCCTCCTACAAGGCAGTATTTCACATGCAATTTAGCTACATATTTGATGAAATCCACAGAATATTTAGACCATGTTCATCCAAAGCAGTGCCAGCATCATGGGGTTCTACTCTGTAATTAGTGAAATCCACCTCACATCCCATCGTTAAAATGAGTGGGGTTTTCCCTAAATGGCTGGGGAATTTTCAGCATGTGTTAGTTAAAATGAGTACTGGAAAGAACTAAAGCAGCCTACCATTTTCCAAAATGCTGGAAAAACATACTCAAAGAATTTGGTGAATCAGCTAATAATTTACACTGCTACAGAACAGGCATGTGTTGCCACAACCAGAAGTAAAAATTGAAATTCTAAAGGAAATTTGCATTTGAAAGCATGCAAGCTGCTAAGAAAAAAAGATCTTAGGACTGATTCTCAAAACTCTTCTCCCCTTTCAATTCTGTAAAAGAACATAACTGTATTTCTAATGCTATTCTATAAAAGCTGCAAAAAAAAAAAGAGATGAGATTTTGCATTCAGAAGGAAACCGTGACTCCTTGGTAAACAAGAATCTGTTTGAACCCAGGATCAAATATGAACTTCTCTCCAGAGCTGCTTATAGCCCCAATAAGCCAAATTAAAATGATACTGCCATTAAATGCATCTATTCTGAAAAATGTATCAGGCAGCCACCTGAAGCCTGTAAAACAAACTTTGCTCCTTGGACAAGTAGAACAGACTGCAAATCATGACAGCTTTTCTCTGAAGGAAGTTTAAACTGAAACTCCTGAGTGCCATCCCACAATCTCCAGACCTTGTCTGGGAAACTGGAGGTCTGTCACCAAACCAAAAATCAAGAAAATACATCTGATGTGGGTGTCAGATGTGTCACCCACATCTTTTAGGGATGTGGATGTCAAACTTCTGCGAGCCACTGAAGCCAGGACAGAGTCTCACAGCTGTAAACTGCAGCAGGATTTTGGTCTAAGAACACAGGCATCAGTTTTTGCCTAAAGTCTACGAAAGACTGGCCCATGACAGCCCTAGCAAGAGCTTCAGCAGGAGCACCAGTGACTCCAGGGGTTGCCTGTTATCGTTATCCTCCGGAAAAACAAAATTTCTTGTTCTGTGGAAGGTGTGGGGATGTTTAGCTGCTGCTTTGCTCCACAGGAATTTTAACACAGATTAGATGAAATTAGCTATTCCTTCTGAAGGATTGAGGACAAATAGGTGTTTACTGACAAAGATTAATTGTACTGATCAGAAGATCTCTTGTGGCTGCATCTCTCTCCCACAGTGTTTCTTGGGAGTATTAGACAAAAAAATAAAGTTAATTTTCTTATCTTTATGCCTCTTTAAAACGAGTCCAAATTTTTACCATAAGAATCCCTAATTAGAGATTTTAGTGTGCTAACTCCATCTTGAGACAGGTTATTCTGTTTCACAGGCGTACAGCAGTACTCTCAGGTGACTGGGAAGGAAAAAAGTAACTTAAAAGCCAATTCTTGCCTGTGATGGTTTGTGTGAGCAAATGCAGGAGGAGGTGAGAGGAAAAAACTATTCTTTTAAATAAATAATCTCAGTCTGAAGGATACAAAGCAATATGAAAGTTTTGTTCTTAGGAGTAAGGATGTGATTTCAGCTCCAACAAAAGCAAACAGAAAGTTGCCTGCTTTTGGAGTCTTTCTCATCATTTTGCTTTGCGCCTTCTTTCCATTTTTTAATCTTTTTTATGGGAGAAAGAAGAAAAAGAACTACAAAATCAAAAGGTCTTCACTGACCTCACCTGAAATGAAAAATTTCTCAGTATTGATTCGTGAGGATTTCTGCTTTGCTATTATTGCTATCTGTGTCCATTTTGAGTGCATTTCTGGTATTTTTTTCTGAAATGAGAACATTTCAAGAAATTCTCCTTTTCAATTTGCTTTTGGCTTTTCACAGGAAAGATTTCTATTTTCATACAGCCTAATAAGGACAGGAAGCAGACAATATCTGTATTTCCCAACATCAGAAACACATGCTTTAGTCCCTACACCATACCAAATATCTCTTAAAGACCTCCTCACTGACTGTATTTTAGCCCTTGATGAACCTTTTCACGTGATGCTACGATGAGAGCACATGATCATCCAGGAAAAGACTTGTTCTTTGAAAAGCTGACAAGAAAATGAGGCAGTCACAGAGACACCGTGTCTGGCATGCTGCAGACAGCAGGAACAGAGGGGAGCACAAGCACCCCATTTGATGGCAGGCTGGGTGCTTAGCCTGGATTAAGCTGATTGTGACACCTTATGTTACACCTGCAATGCTGCTTTGGTTAGAAGTCCAGTTGCAAGGGCAGTGAAATGAGATGTCACCCTCACAGGAAAGTTATAATGCTTTGAGTACAGAATTTGTGTATTTTACTTTAACAGAATTGCTTTATATCAAAGTAGAGATCAAACTTTGATCCCTGCCATGTTGATATATACTGACACCAGTATTTGCATTTTCCCTCACACATAAGTGAGCACAGGCAATAAAGACAAATTTAAAATGATCTGCTAAGAATGTCTTTTGGTCTTTATGGCAATTCCAGGAAGGCAACCAATTAACTTTCTGAAAATAAGTAAGAATAGTAGTAAACATCCTACGTCAGAAAAATTTAAGCTTATATAAAGTTCAATTGCTATTATTTGAAGGCAAAGTTACTCATAAAAGTTCATGAATTTTAAATTGTTTCTTATTAATAAAAAACAAGAAAAAGAAGGTCAAATATTGCTGTGAGAGCTTGGCAAAAGACATAGGGAACATGAAATACGTACTATCATTGCAAAAAGTCATCTGCACCATCTAGTAGGGATGAAGGCCAAATTAATAGCATGTCCTCGTTGGCAGTGCAGTCCAAAGCAAGAAAGAATGACATCTATTTAACAGCACCACTGATGATGTGAGCTGCAAAAAAATTAGCACAGACAATGATATGTTTTAGTTGTCCTTTTTTTGGGATAATGCAAGATCTTCAGAAATCATGATGATGACTAATGGTACAGGCAATTACCAAGGTGAAGCTCCCCTGACAAATTTCTAAGATTTAAAACAGCAGCAGCTGAGGCAGTTTAAAAGGAAAATTAGACAAAATACAGCAGTGGAAAGCATGAATGGAGGATTAGACTGCAAAAAGTCAATTAAATTTATAATAATTCCTGTCTCAGGATATTATCAATTGAAAGGCAAGTTCAGAAAGGGGTAGAACTAGCACATAGTGAAGGTACAAAGTGGGAAAAACTCAGACTGTGACTAAGAAGAGAGATCTATGCACAGCTGACCCTTTGCAGGGCAACCACAAATAACACTCTCTTAATACTACTTCCATGCCCATGGAGACGGAGGGTCACTGATCTGATCAGTCTGACAATGTGATATCATGGACTGAGAATGAGAATTTGAATGTTTATGATCAGCTGTCAGCCCAGATGGTCTTGATTGTGTGGGTCAGTTTAGCGTAATCCTTCAGCAGCATAATTTTAAAGCAGACCTTTTCAACATCTCATTATCTTCTGTTATGATGTCTGGTGAAACATCCATCAACTGAGCTAAAAAAAACCCCAAAACAATTGCACTTCAAATACATAGACTTTTATTATTAGATTTAACAGAAAAGCAAAAGGAATTTGGAGTGCCAAATCTACCATTCTTTTTCAACAAAGAGCAAATAGCAATAGATTGTTGTGAAAAGCCTGCAGGAGCTGATCAGGGATTTTATATACTGGTGTATAACTCAGTGCTATGAAAGATGTCATCAGAGGTCAGATGGATGGACTGAAATATGGTAACAGTCCTCACCTTTTCTAAACAACAGATATTGATGTCTGGAAATGACCAGAGCCTGGGTAACACCATCCTGAAGTCAGAAAAGGTTTGCTGGTAGTTGATAGTAACACAGCACGGTAGGCATGTACACTTCTTGTGCACAGGATTCTGTATGACTGGTCACATAAAGATGGTGATGTGAAAATGGCCACACCATTCTATGATTCTATGAAAGAACACGATTCTCTCTCTATTTAGACTGCCACTGAAGCTAAGTGACATGAATAACTGGAATAATTAGGTTATTATTATGTTTGATTCATTGGCTAGCAATGAAACTGCTTTAAGTCCATAGTCCTGACCTCACTGTCACACTGAAATGATCAGGACTTACTCAGGCAGTGTCAAATCTTCAGCATAACCAGAGGTTAGTTTGTCATAACAGAGTTGTTTTGGCTGCTTCTATTTTCTATTAGCATATAGCTTTCAGGTAACCTATTTTCCAGTAGAAAGGTTTCTTTTCATTGACTCATTTGGCTAAGTGGAAAGTATTTTGAACTTCTCATCCATGTGTCCTATTATAACCAGCTACTTACAAGATTTTACTATTACAAACCCGCAAGTCAGTGAATTATTTTTGAGATCAGTGAAAGTGTAAATTAAAGATCCCTTTTTGGCAGATCCCCAGAACTGCCATGAAAACAGTTCTGTTTTGTTACAGGACAGAGATTTTGGTTCAGAAAAGCTGTTAACTCTAGTAGCATCACTGGAAACATCAGAAGACATCAAAGAACAATGGCGTTGATGTATTGGCCCTTATCACAGCCAGAGAATAGCAGAGAAGCTTCTGTGAGTCTCCACGCTTTTCATAGCTCATTCAAAAGACACTGACATTGAAACTAAGGAGAAAAGTTTCAGGACCTGCTCCAAGGTAAAATGTAGGGCCTTTGTTAAATGATAAAACACAGCATTCTTTGGTTGAGAAAAGAGAGACTCTGACTGACCATGTTGTTCTCTTATGGATGAGCTGACAAAAACAATCTCTGAAATCATTGCAAGGAGAAAGAGGTTGACAGGTATAAGCAGCAGCAAAGATACTCCTTGAGAAAATGTATTACTACAATATAGAAAATCTAAATTTCACTTTACTGTAATAGACTTCTCTGTGAGATCAGGATACACATAATAGACTATGAAGCATCTTTTTCAGCTGGAAAGTAGGAATATTCACCTCCCTCAGAGTTTCTATGAAAACAACCTCATTAATAACTGAACTGGAAGGCTCTCTGAGGGAAGTTGCTATGGGAATAAAATGTCAAATATCAGTGTACCAAACTGTTTTCTCCTGCAATAAAATTTATCATAGTGATCCCTAGGTGAAGGAAAATTCTTTAAATTAAGTTAACAACAAAATCCTCAGTGAGACATCCATCAATCTTATCCGCGCAAAGGTCTCTGTAATTCCAAACATGCCAGAGGAAGCAAATAAACCTCTTTGCTCTCAGCTCCTCAGGGCAGTGGCTCTGAAAGCACTGCTCTTGCAAATCAGAGTTTCATAAAACGAGTCTTGGTGCTATGTTAATGGGAGGTTGGGGACCCTGTGAAGAGGATTTTACTCAAACACCCAGAGATGGTATGAGCTGTTCTCTTTTTCTTCTAAATTCAGAACCCAAGACATGAGGAGTCTCTCTCTAGAACGGAATCTTGAAGAATTATCTCTTCTATTTTTAACCACATCTACAAATTAAATACTTGGGGTGAGTAAGGACACTAAAGATCAGAATTCTTCCCATTTCAATTGGGATTGCCTCCCATTTAGTGATTTTAAACCAAACCATCACTGTGGGCTTCAAATAAATGCTAGCAGTTCTAACTAGCAGCAGAAGCACACCTGAAGTGTTCCTGCCTGCTGCAGCTGCAGAGTGGCACATCCCTGGTACAGCCTGGGCCCTGGCTGGGGGACCCAGCGGAGGCACTGGGGCTGCATAGCAGTACCTGTGGGTACAATGGGGATTGCAAACAGGAAAAGCTGCTTTTCATCATGGAAAAAAACACATCTAGTGAGTACATATAAGGGCCAGATCTCCAGTACAGGAGAACTAAAGAAAATTTCAAGTATTCCATTACTGCCTGGCCACAAAGTAGCACCTCAGAGTCCAACAGACACTAGATACCTCTTAAACTGGCCAGATTTCTATTGACTGTTTAAACAAAAGACACAACATACTTTTGAAGAGGGCTGACCTCCTCCATTAATTCTGTTAGCCTACCCATAGTTACCCATCCTCTGCAGTTAAATGACTTTCACTATGTACTTCAGCACTCAAGTGGCATTTCAGTCATAGTCTTGTAAATGTTTTAAACTAAGCTATACTTCTTAGAAAAAATTAAAATCCATTCTAGAGGTGGAACCTCAAATCCTAGCCTCTGAGTTTGTAAAGGCACCGACCTGAACTCATCTTGACAGATCTGATTTTTAGAGTTATCTGGAGCCAGGAAGAGGCTTCTTTTTGATTCTAGCTAGGGTTCATAATATTTTGCTGTGTGAATCATCTACTTGCATAAGAACCACTCCACTTTCTCTGCCAGTTTGGAGGAAATCTGGTCTCACAAATGTTTGGTTTTTTTCCTATATGCTCCAGGCTAAGCTATTGTTGATCAAACATGATCAATTTTTTCTGACTTCATCTGAAGTGATATCCTGAGCTATTAGTTATCATTAACACCTCTGTATACATCATTTTTTTTGTGGTTGTTTCTCTTCTGGGTGGTATAGAAATGATAGGGGAAAAAAACTTGATTGTAACAGCTATATTTAATTCATAAGAAACTTCCATAATTCCAGTGCAGCGCATATTTCTTCATCTCAGTGTTTACAGATAAATATTTGATGATGGAATGGGTAGTTTTTCTACGGAGACTGAAGAAAATGGGCTGACTGCTGTACATAAAATGACCACCTAACTGTAGAAGTTTTTTTTTTTACTTGGGGCTGATGATTTATTCTCTCCTCATTGTGCTTCTTACCTCTGGGAAATCCTTGTATACTTATTTACAAGTTATTTATAAGTATGCTTATTTACACTCCACAAGCAATTACACTAGAGCTGATAGGACCATTCATTGCAGAAAACAGTAAGTATGAATAAAGAAAGCAAGCACTTATTTATCCACTGCTAAGAATTAGGAATTGTCTTTATTTCAGCTGGAATAGAGTTAATTTTCTTCTTTGTATCTATTCTAGTGTTAGTATTATTTATATTATCTTTATTAGAATTTACTTTATTTCAATTATATTCTTATCGCAATCCCCACGCTTTTCCTTATCCTGATTCTCCTCTCTATCCAGCTGGGAGATGGGGCAGAGTGAGCAAGCAGGTGTGTGGTACTCAGTTGCCATCTGAGATTAAAACCACAACTGAAGTGAAATATTAAAGACTTCAAGCAAAGCAAACATTGATACAGTGATGAAACAAACCAAATCCACCTCGGGTCAGCTGGCACAGAGGTGACTGAGGAGAGGAGGAGGATTTCAGACCAGCCACAATTCCCAGGTTATGGCTGAGTGTTGGCATTAGCAGGAGGTCGGTAGACTCTAAGCTACAACTTAGGTTTACCTTGTATCATCCCACAACAGGAAAAAATAAAAATATTCACCTGGTGAGCAGGGTGAGCAGCTGATAGATATTAATGTAAAGAACATAAATTCTAATTTTAACCACAGAAGTTATTAGGTGCAAAGCACAAACAAATAGTGAGCTGCAGAGGATAAAATTGCTCAATGTAGCAGAAGGCTTTTTAGTGCCTGAAACATTCAGTGGCACTAAATGTGCTTATACCAGTTCTGTATAATCACGGAAACAGAACCTCAAATAAGTTTAATTATAGATGTTAGATGAAAATAAAGAATATTGGTGACTCAGTTCTAGAGTTCCATACAGCATACACCAGGTTTGTTTTGATGAGAGTAAAGTATATTAAAAATATCTGTGCATATATAGAGAAAAAGAAGGGTAGAGAGAGAGACAGTCTCTAAAAATTTATGTGTACTTATCTTATATGTTCTTAATTAGAATAAAATGCCAAATAAGTATATCAGAGCTTCTTTTGGCTCTTATGAAAATAATATTAAACAACGTTGGCTTCTTCACAGTGCAGAATGGAAAGCTTTCAACATTGCAAGAAAAATTATTGTGGCTTTTTTTTATTATTTACAGGTTGTGAACAGGACTGGAAATCAGCTTCATATCACTAAAGACTAGAAGATGTATACAATAGTAGCCAGCAATCTTTCTTGAGTGATCTGTTGGCATGAATTCTTCTTTTCCAAATTGGAATGTAGTGCCTCAGGAAGGTCTTTACAACATCCAGGCCATCCTGTCATTCAAAAATTCAGGATGTCATTTATCCATATGTGTCTGTGGATCACAAGATGTATATGAACTACCTAGCAGAGGAAGGTTAAAGGGCTGAGAGCAGCCTGTGGTTACTCTCAAATGTTTGTATGTCCAGGGAAGCATTTAAATTCTCTGCTTATCACAAGTGAGAAGCCTGAATGCCACAATCTTTTCTCTGTATTGGACAACTGCAACAATGAAAGGGCTGCCTTCTGTTGAGGCATTTTAAAATCCATGACTGTGCTTCACCCCACACCACTGAGACAGACTGATGGCTCCTGGCTTAGCAGCACCAGTGACCCCAAGTCAAGGCAGCACTCAGCCTCACTGAAAACATGGGATCTCCTCACTGCCACATACTGCTTAATCTTTTCCAAACAGCCAACATAACCTCTCCTTACTCTCAGAAAAGCCTTATAAAAGCCATTCAGAGTGTAGATGCTATCCTAGCAACAGCTGGAATTTGCCCAGCCACCAGACAAGCTCCACTTGGACATTCTGCCTCCCACAGCCACAGCCAGCACCTGTGAACCTGATGCTCAGTCCTTTTCCCAAACTATTAAAAAAAAAAAAAAAAAGGAAAAAAAGGACAAGATAGTCTGGGTGATTGTAAATAATTTTTTTTTGCTATTTTGAAGCTGCCCAGGCAGCTATACTCTAGCTACTCTCTTCTCCTCTTCATCAACAGAGAGCTCACTAAATCCAAAAGAAAAACAATTGCCCTGCTGAACGTTTGGATCAACAGCAGTGGTGACTACTCTGTGATTCTTTGCCAGCAAAATCACACAGGACTTAGTGCTGACAATTTTGTTCAATAAAGATCAATAAATCCTTCCAGAAAGTCTTTCAATACTGAGATTTTTATGAAGAATTTCACACTAAAAATGTATTTCTCTTTCTAAAGTACTTTCCATCTGCTATTATTTTTTGCACCATAAAAAACCTCTAGTTTAATAACTTAGCTTAAAAACTTGAGCAAGAGATCTCAAAGACATGTCACTGGGCAGGAAAAAATATGGCAATAAGGGCATAACTGGCATGCAGTTACTGAAAAATCACATGCCAAGGCTGAGCAGAGAAGAATCTGATGAATCTGCATAAAACCTCTGGCTAATCTGTTCCTCTCGTTATGTCCAAACCAATCTCAATAAAAGCTAACTTGGTTTTATAGCAATTCCCTAAACACAAGACTATATTTCTGTACTTTTCACATGCTAAAAGAGTCAAATATGATCTGGGCTTAAGAGAATGACTTTTCCTACTTCTCAAAATGATCTTTTGATGATCTCTTGCCGTCTGACTTTGTGCAGCAGTTCACAGTGCTTAAGATGTGGTACTGCCCCAAAAGAATTTGCAGGCTTTAGAGCTTAGACAAAGATTTATCTAAACCTTACCCCAAAAGGCACAAAATCAATCTTCATAACATGATATGAAAGCAATCTAGGGGGAAGTGGAAGATAGTTTCAGAAAGATGTGAAGGACACTCAGGAGGCTGACAGTGATTTTGTGATTATATTGCGTCTTTGTTTTAACAAGGTAGCTAAGAACAGTTCTCATTGCTCAGCAAGGGAGGTGGAACAATCTCAAAAGGAAATAATAATTACTGGAAGGATTAACTCAGTTTGCATTTTTATATCTTAAATAAGGAACAGAAGGTGTTCCCTTATCACTGCAAAAATAGGGAAAAAAGGAAAGTATTTTTTGTCCACCGCAGCAGATTGCCTTGTAGTATATTTATCTTACTAAATACAACAGTCCTTCTTACACAGAATGCTGTTAACAATAAAATGATGAAGTCAGTGCTCTATTTTATTCAGTATCACACCAAGAAAAAAATGACAGGGCAGAAAAGTGCATCAGTTGTTGAACTTATCTAAATATTTCTAAATTTCAAAGAACTAGAATTGATATTTATTTCTTAAAGGAAAAAAAAAAAAAAGAAAGAAAAATAGAAAGAAAGCGGGAATAAACACAAAACCAATAAAATATTACCAGACAGAATTTTAAGGCACTGATTTAATTATTATTTTGAGTCAGATAAATAAACTGTAAGGTAGATTTCATTAATATATCTAAATCAGCTTTTTTCCCAAAATAGACCAAAAAAAAAAAAAGTTTAATGAAGTATAAACCAGAAAATTTTATATTATATTGTGATATTATAAAGAAAATATTTATGGGAATATAAAATTTGGGAAATAAATTTCAGATTCATCAACTATGTTCAGTTTCATTAGAGCCTCAAAAATGCATAAATATGCTGCCACAACCCTAGTAATGCTTTCTAAGAAGTATCCTTCAATTTAAAAGGAAAATACCTTTGTCTTAATTATGAGATGAATGGAACTTAGGTGTCTACAATTTCCTTAATACCCATATCAGAAAATACAATACAACATTTCTAAGAACAAATTACAGTGTTGGATACTTTTGTGTCAAGACCTGTGACAGAAATCATAGAAAAGGGCTGTAGGAGAAAAAATCACAGAATCACAGAATTTCTAGGTTGGAAGAGACCTTCAAGATCATTGAGTCCAACTCATGCTCTAACACCTTCAACTAAACCATGGCACCAAGTGCCACCTCCAGTCTTTTTTTTAAACACATCCAGAGATGGTGACTCTACCACCTCCCTGGGCAGGACATTCCAGTACTTTATCACTCTTTCCGTGAAAAACTTTTTCCTAATATCCAATCTATATTTCCCTTGAAGCAGCTTGAAACTGTGTCCTCTTGTTCTACCCGTTGTTGCCTGGAGAAAGAGACAACCCCCAGCTGTCTACAGCCACCTTTCAGGAAGTTGTAGAGAGTGATAAGGTCACCTCTGAGTCTCCTTTTCTCCAGGCTAAACAGCCCCAGCTCCCTCAGTCGTTCCTCACAGGGTTTGTGTTCCCAGCCCCTCTCCAGCCTCGTTCCCTCCTCTGGATGCTCTCAAGCATCTCAATGTCCTTCCTAAACTGAGGGGACAGAACTGCACACAGCACTCGAGGTGTGGCCTGACCAGTGCCGAGTACAGGGGAAGAATGCCCTCCCTGCCCCTGCTGGCCACACCATTCCTGATCCAGGCCAGGATGCCATTGGCCCTCTTGGCCACCAGGGCACACCCTGGCTCATGTTCAGCCGGCTGTCAAACAGAACCCTCAGGTCCCTTTTTGCCTGAACACTGTCCAGCCACACAAATGATTATAAAGAATCTTCCATTAGTTGTAGCAGAAATAAATCATGTACAAAACTGGAAAAAGAACATTGATGGACTGACTACCAGTAAAATAAATTGAAAACAAAGAATCATACTATTTTTTATGCTGGAAAAGGCCTTTA
Source organism: Pycnonotus jocosus (assembly GCA_013400435.1). Taxonomy (NCBI): domain Eukaryota; kingdom Metazoa; phylum Chordata; class Aves; order Passeriformes; family Pycnonotidae; genus Pycnonotus; species Pycnonotus jocosus. The sequence goes on from VWYP01010238.1 coordinate 412,438, forward strand.
AGATCTTTGAGCCCAACCAGAAACTGAACACTGCCAAGTCCACCACTAAACCATGTCCATAAGTGCCCAATCTCCATGAAGCTTTCTTTGCCTTTCCTTTCCTTTTTGGTTGGGAAATACAGGAAGCTGATAGTCTTTAGAAGAGAGGTGGTGAACTAAGAAGACTTTTACAAACACCTTTTTGCAGAGTTTGAATTTCCAGTGATTAAAACCAGAACTGCCCAGTGGCCTCACAAATCCTCACAAAGCCGTTCCGTTCAGACAGTTTCATTTACTTAATAAAATATACATGTTGATGAGAGTCACAGTGGAAATTAAGGAGTTAAAGATGAGGTCAAATGAACATGTGAGAGACAGCTGCACGTAAATAAGCTCTCTAATTATTGGAATGGAAAATAACTTATTTGGGAACAAAAGGAAGGAAGTCCTCATTTCTATGATACAAAAGTACAGCCCTACTCATACCCTTGTTGATGTATATTTGAGGTGAATGCTGACTGCCTAAGGGAATAGACCAATGTATAACATTAAAGTTTTCTTGAGGACAAGCTGAATACACGTCACATGCATTGCTTTCATTCAATTTGTCAGATTTTAGTAAGCGAGGAATCTGAAAAGGAAAGCCTGGTAGTACTCACCAGTGAACAGATGCTTTCTTTCTTTCTCTCCTCTTTCCTCCAGAAATGTATGTTTCATAAAGGTACAGTACTATAGTGTAGTATATAAATAGAATATATTGGCCTAACTATAAAACTGTACTGTATACATGTAATGTAAAATTTAAACAGTATAATGTTAATTTCTAAGACTTTAAAATTAAATAAAAGGATGTTCCATCAAATACTGTATTAAGAGAATCAGTTCTAGGTCTGATGAACATATCTATGCTCAACATTGTCTTGTACTGAGAAGGTGGAGGCATCTTTGGCCCCACCAGTGCTCATCTGCAGATACAGTGTGATTTGAACATATATTTCTGATAAAGAAAATAGTTTCCTGGGATCAAGTGCAGCCAAATAAAAATCATCCTTATTCTTCAAAACATTTGATGTAATAGAGACTGAACACTATAAAGTAAACTAACTTTGTTATTTTTTAACCATAGGGGGAAAAGACCAAGACATTTGCCTGTTCTTGTTTTCAAAGACCCTGTATTTGCTATTCATGCCCGATTTTGATTGAGTCCAAGGAAACTCAGAGTATGATTTAGTTAAGAAAACAACTGTTATTGATCTCTTCGGTTTTTCATGTTTGCATAATAATAATCTTTTACTTTTTCCTGTTGCAGGGAAGCTTACATACACACACATACACAGTGTTCAAAAGTACAACAGCAAATTCAGCAACAGTTCGGTGCAGGCCTACATCAGGCAGTAAGTAATGCCATTCAAGGTAATCAATTTAACTAGTTCATGAAATTAAGTAGAACTGTGCTCAAGAGAGATCACAACCTCTGATGTGCACACTGCTTACTACTGCTGCTCTTCCCCTCCAAAAAGTCCAAGCTTTTCCTGCTGAGTTTGGTGGGTGTCCCATACCTTTTGTTCCTTCCCCTCACATGTTTTACTCTGATAGGATGCTGTGGAGTTCCTCTACCAGACTGAATTAGACATTTTCCTTTTTAATTGAATATTTTCTAAGAATTTTTGCTTTGTATTGTTTGATCTCAGTAGCAACCTTTTCTCTTCCACACCTTTCCCACTATCTTAGCATTAGCTCACTCTGGCTAAGTCAAAATGTTGTGAAACCTCCAAAATAACTTGACATTCTTTCCTCTATTCCATCCTTCAGTGCTTAGTCACAGGTGTCACTGCCCACCAGGTTTTGCTTCAGGAAGGTGTCACCTTCTGCCTTCTCAAGCCTGGTTTTTAACAAGAAACCTAGAAAAGAGTGAGTCTTGTGCTTGGCCAACAAAACCCTGCCTTCCTTGGTTTTACGCCTACATTCAGAAAATACTGTACAAAGACAGTTCTGGTGAGACAGTTCTCTGAGGATCTATGAACAAGATCATAATTCCTTACCATGTTTTTTCCCCAAAGATTTTCTTGACCATTTTCTAATTCAGTCAGGTACAACATTTGATTCCAGGCTTAACTTGGACAGTATGCTACCCCCCAAGGTTCACAAAAAACTGCATCTCCCCCTAGTAGCTACTGCTGATTTTGTAACCCACATTCAACACATCCACATCAAGGAATTCTTTCACTTTCATGCCAAGTACTACCCGTGACTCGGTGTCTGTCACGCTGCAGCCAGGTGGGATGAGGCAGATCTGTTTGTTCCCCCTTGTTCTATGGGAAGCTGTCAGATCTTCTGAACTCTACTGGAAGTGAAGCCAACATTGAGCAGTAGAGTCAGTTTAATATCTCTGTACATTTGAAAGCCATTTGTCCTGGGATAAAACCAAACACTTCTCAGATTGCCACCCCTTCCACCATTCAGCTTTTCCAGTCCTTCAGAACCCAGCTCTCTGAAATCCTGCTCTTTGGCACAGAGAACAACAGCAGCACAGCTGAAGGAGCAAAGCCTTTTCACTGCAAGCAACAGCTGTGGGCAGGGATGGGAGACAATGTCTGAATTTGTGAAGGAGGGAATGTGAAAGCAGTGGTGCTGAGATTGAGACGCTAATCTTGTTTTCTGAGTTTATTTCACAACCAGAATTTTCCTTGATCTTGAATAGGAGTCTCTAAGCTTACCTTGCTCAATGCTTGGTTAACTTTGAATTATTTATACTTATTCACAAAAAGTTTATCTTGATATCCAGGCACACTATATAACACATATTGCAACATGGGTAAAATGTTACCTCTCCTGAGCACTTCCTCAATAGCAAGCCAACAAGAAATTCCTTCACACTCCTAGAGATAGATGTTATGCCAACCACTTCTGCAAATTTTGGAAGTCTACAAAAGCAACAGCAATAATTTTCATGATGCCTTTGTTTAAGATGGATGTCCTGACAAAGAAGTTTCCATCAAAACAGAAAACTAAATCTTGGAATTATAGGAAATACTATTAGGAAGCATCTTGAAAATTTATCTGGACCATCTCTAAGATATTGCTGGCAGAGATTTTGTTGAATCTGGATGATGTAAAGTTAAGTACAATTGACAAATACTTTAGCTGTCCCTGGGAAGAATCTTTGTTCTAATCCAGACAATGTGAGGTAAATCTGATATTGCACAACATTTTTAGGATATTCAAATGGTGGAACAGAGATGCAGCTCATTCGAGATAGCAAGCAGCTAAGATGAAAGTGCCAGATGCATCTTCTTTAGAGTTCCCTGTAAAAAAGAGAAAACTGATACAGTACTAAACTTCACCTACAATTATCATTTAATGTCTGAAGAGGTCCACTTCATTTGTGTGCATTGTACCAAAGCCCAAGTCAGGAAGATGAGGGCTGATGGTGATTGTGATGCCATCATACTCCTTCTGAACCTCCTTGGACACAGACCATGTAAACTGCCAACAACAGTTTTGCAGTTGGTACCTCTGTGGCTACCTGAAATTATCATATTTTCTGTGCTCTCCGTTCTGTCTATATTCTCTCACTGTCTCATATCATCCTGTGAGTGCAAGCTCAACACAGAACTCTTTTGTTCTGTAATTGTACAGACACTGGTATTAGGGTTTCTGTAGTGTTTTGCACTACACATAATGATGACTTCTTGTCTAAAGTTCAATAAATAAAAAATAAAATTGTATAAAATTAAACATGGTCATAAAACAAAGTATAAAAAAAAATCCAGTGGTCTGGATCTAATTTATCTAAAACATTGATATTCAGCATAAAATAATGCCTTTGACAGCTGTGGTTTTCAAAAGAAATGCCTTTGAGCAGTTTTTAAATCACATTTTGGTATTCTTACCCAATTCAGTTCTAAAGGGAACTGGAATATTCATCTTTGCAAGGAAAAAATTAAAATGCAATGTAACACACCATAGAACTTCCATGAACAAACTAAAACTCCAGCAGAAATATTGATCCCACATGATTCTTGCCACTCTCCCTAACAGAAGGTGTTTAGATTCCAACCCTTTATTTAGGGCTGTTCTTTAGGGCTGTATTTTATGAAACAAGTAGTCTGAAGAGAGTGTGTTATTATCCTCGTGATCCGAGTCGTGTGCAGCAGCTCTGTGACTGCTGCAGACATTGTCCATTACAGCTTTGTGGCAGCAGGATGATGAGCACCATCATATCACTGACAATAACTGGACACTGCATGCTCTGTTCTCAGTCTGACTCATTTTGACATTTAACCATTGCTTTAAATCAGTTCCAAGTAAAACTCTTGTTTGTAATTTTTCCTTATGTCACCTTATACTTATTCAGCTTTCACTGCACTTATGTATAAACTCAGCCATTATGCTCAGAATTTAGCTACCTGAATCCATAATAATTGCAGGCTTTTTTTTCTTAGGCTCTTTATCTAGGTTTTAGGCTTTTAGTACAAGTCTTTTCAGCAGCTGGCCATTTAATAATGATGTTTTCTGACACTCACCAACAATTTTAAATCCTTCATTTAAGCTGAAGGCTTTTCTAAAGAGGAGAGGTACAAATCAATTTTAAATTACAACTTCAAACTGGAAGTTTAACTCCAGAGGATGGATGCCATATTCTGTAGTACACAAGATTGCCATTGAGCTCTATAGTTCTGTCACTGCAGCAGAACAAAGCCTTATGGCTCAAGGAAGGAAGTGGGACTTCAGCAGTTCCTTGGAGCAGATGCATAAGCACTACAGTGAACCAGGTTCTGGCCATGGAGAATAAGCCAAGGCGTGTTGCTATGCCTCATTTCCCACATGCAAGACTACACTGCTGAGGCACAGCCTGTCACAGTGACCTGCACAGAGGAGTGTTCGAGCTCTGCAGCTTCAGGATGCTCAGTGCAAGGTTCTCTGGAAATACATATTTACTACAAATGTAAAATCATGTACGACAAAAAAAGAAAAAAAACCAAAAAAACAAAAACCCAAGCTCTTTAAAAGTTCAATGTACTTATTTCTAAAAGTAACTGTAGTAAAACTGACTTTTTAAGCCCCAGATAACCAAATACAACTGCCATATGACTTGGCAGAACCAACTTCTAACACTTTGTTTCTTACTCTTTCCTCTGTATCTTCCACCACTATGTAGGCAAATAAGTTATTCCTGTTTGATAGTAGTACTATCTCTCCTGAGTCAGCTCTTTTCTAAATTACTCTTTTTGACTATTTCATTTTCACATTTTGAATATGATTGAAATTTTAACTGAACACAGTCAAGCAAATCCAGCATAAAAGACACTCTTTACAGTCATGAGGTTACTGCTGATATATTCATTACTTGTGATATTTACTGAGAATTTGCAAGGAGCATTTACCAGTGGTGAATATTAGCCTTACACTTCTATTGCCATTCTTGTGAACATATTGGTGTTTCTGAAGAGTTGAACATGAGGAAAAATTTACTTCTTTCCTCTCCTAGCAAAGTAGGATAGTAGCACTGGACATACACATTCAGGAGAGGGTAATTGTTATGAGAATAGGAAATATGCAAGGTGAAGAGAGTCAGGTTCCTTTGCTTCAGTAGATTTAACCAAAACAAAACTGTTTCCCTTTTACCTGAATCGACTACACAATTTGTGTAGTACCTTGCTTAAAATGCTTTCTAAATGTCCGAAATAATGTTGTAGTTCCCCACCATATAAGGGTCTGACTTTGGTAAGAGGAAATTATGCTGCACAACACCAGACATACTTCTCCATCCAACCTATCTAGCAATAAAAATCAATGAATGCAACATATTTTTCTATGTCTTTAGCAAGAGTACGAGGTCTAGGGAAACAAAGGGCTCTGTTCCCTGGATTATTCTTAGCTGTTGTTGTACCTTAACCTAGGCTAAGAAGAAAAAATGAGATAAATACAGCATGGTTTTACCAGAAGTTTTTTGCACATGAGTAACCAGACATTTCTCCTTGATAATAAACTTATTTTGTAGATGACAGAGTTGGCTTAGATTTAATTTTTCTCAGTTTCAGTGGAATGAGATGTAAGAAAGTATAAACAAAGGTGAATACAGTGAAGTTAAACTGACAAAAGGCAAGGTGGGCCTATTATTTCTGGGCTAAACAGACAGATGGGGATACAAACACCATAAAGTCACCCCAGGACAGCATCTGTGCCAGTTTTGGCTTGAATGGAGTTAAATTTCTTCAGAGCAGCAGTGTGGAGCTGTGTTTGGTATTTGTGCTGGAAACACAAATACTCAGGGGTATTTTAGCTATTGCTGAGCAGCACTTCCACAGAGCCAAGGAGCTGGGAGGCGACACGGCCAGGACAGCTGACCCCAACTGACCCAGGGACATTCCACACCTTATCCCACACCATATGGTTTCATGCTCAGTATTTAAAGCTGGGTGAAGAAGAATGAAGGAGGAAACATTCAGTGTGATGGCATTTGTCTTCCCAAGTCACCATCACATGTGATGGGCTCTGCTCTCCTGGCTATGGCTGGACACTGCCTCCCCTGAGAGGCAGTGAATAAATTCCTTGTTTTATGCTGTTTTTTTGCACAGCATTTGATTTCCCTGTTAAACTGTCTTTATCTCAACCCATGAGCTTTGTCACTTTTATTCTTCTGATTCTCTCATCCCACTGGGAGGAGTGAACAAGTGGCAGTGTGGGGCTGAGTGAGTTGCTGCTTGGGGTTAAACCATGGCAGTAACATAGGAAAAAGTATTCTTTACAAATGGGAAACATGAGGCTGGCAGGGGTTAACAGCACAGAAGATTATGTCTGGATATGATCCAGCTGAATACTTACACAAAGTGTTCAGTGGTTTTGATAACTGACATGGAGTAATCAGAGAGGTCATAATTTAAAACATTGCATAAAGCAGAATCAGAGTATTGCAAGGAAAGAAGTGGGTGATCATCTTTATGACTACGAATAATAGAAATGGACCAAAATTCAGTCCTGCTAAAGGCCATGTACATAGGATCACCAAAAATTTCTAATGTAGATTGGAGTCCATCAGTGGAAATTACTGAGCAGGACACTGATCACAGGGTGACAGAACTATCCACATGGTATGTCCATGAAAAGGGTATATGTAATTGTAGGCTGTGCTAGAACTTATTTTCAGTAGAGAATGGAATGTATTTTTTCCATCACAAGGTGCTGGTGAAAACTCACCCACAATTCTGTGTATAATTTGGGTTATCTGTGTGAAACCAAGACAAGTTCAAATGCAGACAGATGCAGGGCACAGGAAATGAGAAAGCAGTAGAAATAATAGCAAAATAGAAGAAGTTTCACTACAAATCAAAGAGTGAGAGGGGATATTTTTCCTGCCTATCAAAGCCCCAGAATAATCCTGGAGGGGGAGAGCATTTTAAACTAACAAAAACTTGAATTAAACACAAATCTTATAAGTGGGTTAGGAGACCTAGTCTGAAAAACAGATGTTTCTAAGCATTCAAAGAGTGAAGTTCTGGAAGATCCTTCTAATAAAAATGGAACACAGAGAACTAATGTAGCTGGTAAAAATGATTAGGGTATGATCATAAAAAAAGATTAGGGTATGATAATAATGTGCTGTACTGGTTGTAATAACTGGGGACTAACAGCATGTACTTCAGGCTTCTGGTTCTCTAGAATGTTTTTTCTATTATCCTGAGCATGGAGGGGTGTCTGCATACAGCTTACAGTTTTTAGATCTACACGATGGATCAGCACCTCTTCTCATCAGAAAGCAGGAGTTGTAACTCTGGAATAGACACCTCGTAGGCTTGTCAGGTAGCAGCTGGGTGCTCTTCACACACTATTTCCATATATTTATTTATTAACTAATACACTGAGTAAGTAGCTTAACACTGAGTAAGTCACTTTTTTCTACAATTTCCAGAGTGATGATAAATTATTTTAAACTTTTACTTCCAAAATTCATGTTTTATTCTATATCCATCATAAACATGCATACATATAAAATGGCAATACTTTTTTCTGCTCATTTTTATAACTTTAAGAGGCAGCTGTGACATTATACATATATATATATACACTAAATAGATTAGTTTCTAACATTCCTACATCTTCATGCATAACTTACCTATTCCAGTTCTCTATGAATTGATTGTCATTCTTGAACAATTATACCATCTCAAGAAACAAATACACTTTCTCTTGTTATACTTTTTCATTAGGTTGTTGGGGTTTTTTTAATTACATATTGAGTCCAATATTATGGGAAATGGTGACTTCTATAGCTACTAGTGGGAATACAAAAAACCAGCTTCATTTTGGATTAAATTCTGTAAGAAACATTTTCAAATAGGAGATAATTTCCCCATTTTAGGTACTCGGTTTAGGTACTCGGGGAAATAATATTTCCTGAATAATATTTTGTGAGGACTATTGGAAATTGGTTATTGTTTCAAAAGGGATAGACTCTTCTGAACTAGATGGTTGTGCCAAGCAAAATATCTTACGAGGAATAAAAGATTATGTTAGGAACATTCATAATGGGGAAAACCACCTCAGAGCAAAACAAAACCATGCAAAGAATAAATAATGACCTAATTGAAATCCATAAATACTTCATGTGCTCTTTTTTTATTAGCTGTTAATAATGGCTGCATTGCAGAAATGTTTTCTGGATAGAAAGAGAACTAAGTGCCTTGAAGATGTTTCTGCAATAATTTACTATTGAACTATGATCATTTTGTTCAAAAACTGACCATAATTTTGTACCATGGAAAAAAAGATTAAGGAGCAATAATTAATGGAAACTGCTAACAAGAGAGCCCAATTAGAAGTTTTCACAGGCAGGAGCATGAGTATCCTTTTACTTTAGGGTGTCTAGACAAGATTAACAGCACACTTTCACTCTGGAGTATTTCTCAGTGAGTTACCTCAAGGTTTACAACACCAATTGTGCATGATTGAGACTTTACCTGGGGGGAGGTGAGGGGGGCTCTTTCTCACTTGTATGTTTACACAGCATGACCTATTGTAAAGGTCTGAAATTTTTTTATCAGTGCAAGAAAATGGCTCCAAAATACACAAATGGTAAACAATCTGCCCCATTCCCCACACGAACAACGGAATGTGGTAAACCACACCTCATCATGCTTTGCCAAGGAATAGGAAATGGTCATTTCACTTATGTGCAAGTAAAGATGTAGCCACCCTTTCAAGCACTTTGCATGCATTTAGACGTTCTCCCCCACTGGCAAAACAATTCAAATATCTCCATGTGCCCTAAACACATAGGACAGAACATACACGTTTTTGACTTGTCATGAAGCCCAGGCAGCCACAATAATGTGAGTCTATTAAGGCACATTTACTTCCTAATAAAATATATTGGGAACTTCTGGGGAAGTTCCTCAAAATCAAGCATCCATTGTTCAGATAGGCAGAAACAGCTACCCTATAAGTAACATTAAAAACATTTCTATGTTAATATACAAATATCTGCTTTCTAAGAGTGCTGTGTCCTCTCTGCTTGAAGACCCAAAATTATTTTAATTGAAATGCATTCACATAATTCCAACTAAATGCAGTCTACATTGGAAAATTAGACTGAAATGCATAAAGAGGAAAGAAACACCACATATTAGGCAGACTTTTCCATTGCCTTCCACAAACTTTACAAGATACACTTTCTTGTGACATATTTTCTAGGTAGGGAGTAGAAACTCAGAGTAATAGAACGTGCTAAAGAAAGTTTCAGAAAGTAAAGGTGATGGATGAAGTATAGAGTGAGAGAGACATCATCATCTAAAAAAGGCAGGTGGGCAAAGAGACGACTATAAACAAAACTAAAAACGTGGGCTTCCATCTCAAAAACTACGTCCATTCATAAATGCAGGTCTGAAGTTACCTGCCATGTGCTTAAGCCCCAGCTGACGATGTGCTAGACTTGAGCCCGTGCCTAAAAGCAGCCACCCGCTCTCTCGGTGAGGATGGCTGGACAAAGGCGGGCTCTCCCGCTGCCTCCCCGGGCAGCGCACCCGCAGCCGGCAGCCCGCGGGAGGATCCGCGCCCGCGGCTCCGCACGGAGGGACCGGGGCCGGACCCCGCCCGGCCGGANATGAAAGCGATCCGGCTGCCCCTGGCAGAGACCGCTGCTAGCTGGCGCGCACCGACTTAGCCCTTCTCTCATCGCGGAGGGGCAGGGGAGGGGAGGGAGTTAGGGGAGGAGGGAGGGATGGAGCGGGGGGG
>VWYP01010238.1:423179-477277 GCA_013400435.1 Pycnonotus jocosus
CCGGCCCCGCAGCGCCACCTGCCGGCCGCACCGCGCAGCCCCGCCTGGGGCGGCTGCCATGGCCGGGAGCGCGGGGCCCCTGCAGAGCCGGGCGGTGAGCGTGGAGAGGGAGAAGGGAAAATGTGCCCGTGTGTACACGGGTGTGTGTGTACAGAGATGGAAAAAGGAAAATGTGCCCGTGTGTGCACGGGTGTGTGTGTGTACAGAGATGGAAAAGGGGAAAATGTGCCCGTGTGTACACGGGTGTGTGTGTACAGAGATGGAAAAGGGGAAAATGTGTGCGTGTTTACACGGGAGTGTGTGTACAGAGATGGAAAAGGGGAAATGTGTGCATGTATACACCTGTGTGTGTGTACAGAGATGGAAAAGGAAAAATGTGTGCGTGTATACACCTGTGTGTGTGTGGAGATGGAGATGGAAAAGGGAAATGTGTGTGTATACATGTGCGTGTGTGGAGATGAAAAAGGGGGAAAATGTGTGCATATATACCCATGTGTGTGTGCAGAAATGGACGCAGGTAAGTATATGTGTGTGTAGAGACAGACACAGATAAAGGTGTGTGCATGTATACACGTGTGTGTGGAGGTGGACACGGGTAAATATGTGTACTTGTACATGCATGTGACTGTAAATCACTCTCCTCTAAAAGTACTTTAGGGAAAACTGCCAGCACCGCTCAGGGATAACACGGATCACCTGCCATGTAGCAAACAATGAGAGCTTTCTAGGCTTGCTGTTGATATTTATAGACAGAAATAGCTGTATCACTCCCTTACAAAAATTCTACCGTTAGCAACTTTTGAGGTAAAGTAGAAAAAATTGTGTTTGGCATTTCCTCCAAAGGAAGACAGGCAAAAAATTTAAATATCTATATTAATGTTGTATCCAGGTCAATGCCTTTGCAGTTCCTGCAGAGGAAACCTGCAGACAAAAAAAAAAAAAAAAGAAAATCAAATGGAAGTTGCATTTTTGGCTTCTTCATTGTTACATGGGGAGAAGAGGGAGAAGGAAGAGAAGCCTGAAGCCAGGGTATATGTATTTCCATATATAGAGGCAGAAAGGTTTTACCATTCTCCTGTAATATTTACCACCCTTCTTTCAGTATAGCTGTTTAGAAAAGCCTAAGAACAAATACTACAAAGCAGAAGAACTTTCAGTCTCTTTGCATATGATTTTTACCTGCCTTAGTTACTCTCATCACCCATCTTTGAACCCAATATAATGCTGCTGTAACCTCTCTGGGAAAGGCTGATTAGGCTTAAATGAAATGGGTAAGATCCTGCACTGTGTGGCTGAGAACTTAGAGCTTGCAGCCTCTACAAACACAGAAAACTGATAAATTCAGACATAGTGATATTTTTTTTCCATGAGTAGACATGGACAGATTATATCATCTGCTAACATCCTTTACTGAAATTATTTGGTTTACTATTATTTCCATGTGAACGCATTTGCAAAATGGGGAAGCTTTCAAAACTTTGACCCATGATTATTCTTCTAAAATGGAGTCTGGAAAGCATGCCTTACTCTTTGTTATTCTTTTGTTTATTACTTACCCTCTCAAAGATTTAGTCACTCAGTCAGAAGCAGAAATAATGTCATGTTACCGAGTTTGTATTCTTCAGCCAGAAGACAGCAATAGGACTTAGAAATCACAGACCTTCAGCTCTCTTTTGGGTTAACAAAACCAAAAACTAACCAACCTGCTAACTCACCAACCTGGTGCTTGATTTTCTTGCCATTTTCTTGCCATTTTCTTTAGCAGGAACAAGGAGGACTGCACTTAGGTTTCAGCTGATGAGAATTACCTTCTGCCTGAGCTAAGGGCTTACATCCAGTCAATCTAACTGCTTCAATTCATGTGGAAGTGTTTTGAAGTGACCTTCCAAGGCATAACAGGAACTAGTGTGCCAGTAAGTCCCCAGGCTGATTATTTTACACACAAGAAACACACAATATAGATATGAGGGATGAGCAGGAACAATTTGGTATTCCATTGCATGCAGAAAATACAAATTCATTAAAAACTACTTAAAACTGCCTCCAAGAGTTGTTCTATTTCTTTTTTATGTCTGACTTCCCTCACATAGACCAGAAGTCTAACGAGTTTTCTGAGATGATTTTCTTGATTTCATAAGGCAAGGCCCATCATCAACTAAAACAGTTCTAATAATTTACAGAACAATGAGTTGCATCTATCCATTAACTAGTGACTCCAACTAGACTGGTGTGTCATTCTGACTCCTTTTGGACAGCTTTGCCATAAATCTGCCCTTGATTTGTGCTAAATTCTGGCTTATGTTTCAACCTCTGCATAGCTAGGAGGTTAAGACAAATGGCATGCTGTGTTAATGTGAGATGTGAAAAATTAACACTTAGTAATAAAGTATTGATGAAACATTCTTTTTTATTAATTGATAACATTATATTTCTCTCTAGCTCTTGCACTTGAGTAGTGCCAGATATTATCCTTCATGGTAAATTTCTATAGAAACAGACAAAAAAAAAAAAGTCAGACAAGAATTGTTGGGTTTGCAGTTCTGAAAGCAATGTAATGTATCCTTTGCATCAGTGTCTTTGCTCTGAACTAAGATGTGTTTGTCTGATACTCATCATCTTCCTGGGAGCATCAGTGTTTCTGCAGCTAAAAGTTGTTTACATAATGGTGTCCAGTGGTACTAAGCTCAGATGTGTGCTCAGAGGCCAGCAAAGACTCAATGAACCAGTGGCAGTTTTCCAGTACCTTTGACATGAGTAATATCAAGCCTTGGACACATGGCCTGTTTATTCTCATGGTCCTGGGTTCCCCTTTGTCCTTTGGAACTCTGAATGCATGCTAAACTCTGAACAGATGCATAACTCCAGTATCTTTTTTCTTTAAAATATTCAGAACAATCTGAATTCCACTGCATCTGCTTCAAATTTAGCAACAACTCTTCAAGAACAATTACTCATATGTTTTTCCAATTGCTTTTGTAAACCAGAAATAAGTCTGAAATTCTCTATCATAACATCATGCATATCAGTAAAGCTCTCTGAAGCCTGAGAATTCTCAGAATAATTAAATGTTTACTCTTCTGGGACAGAGATTTCTAAGCTACAAGCAGTTTCTAAGTCTTGCAAGACCAAAACCAAACCAAACTTCTTATGCTTATCTTTTCTCTGAAAAGACAATCAGGTTTTGCTTGAGATAAACAAAGTTATAACACATTTTGTTTTTAGCAGGTAACTGCTGCATAGCCTATGCAGAAAACACAGTAGGGAAAAAGGACAGTCTAATAGAGCTTTTTTCTTCCCCCTCTTTTCTTTCCCCCTTCCTCCTGCAATCGGCATGAACATCATTTTAAGATATTGTTTTACATTTTCATTTAAGGCCTATGTTGTCTAGCTTAGATGAATCGTGATTTCTTCAGATCTCCATGCAGAGTTAGCAATAAAGAAAATCAAATATGATTACGCTCCTTTGGATTATAAAACTTCCCTCGGGGAATTCAATGGTTTAAAGCCAGTAATTCTGTGATTACAGCTTTTGCATTAAAATGCTTCTGATGAGACTTACGGGGTGAGGGTGACCTTACAGTTCTTGATTTCACAGCATAACTTGTTGATATGCTAATATTTGTAAATTGCATTGTTTACACTGACATTTTTGTGTTTGAATATTATCCTGGAGTTAACAAAGAAGATATTAAAATAGCATCTTTTATCTTTATGATTATGACTACTTTAAAAGGAAAGATAATGGCTTCAATACATCCCCTCCTTGGAAACCAGTAGGGTCACCTATTCTATTCTATTCTATTCTATTCTATTCTATTCTTTCTGTTCTATTCTTTGACTTTGCACAGGACTGCAGTAAGCTCACTTTGGCTGTTCACTATGTCAGTTGGAGCAGTGGTAAATCTGCTCAAACTCTGTTTCCAAACCACAAATGCTCTCCTCTGACCTCTTTCAGATCAGTAGGATGTGATAAAAGGCAGAACATGCTGAAATCAGAAGAAAAAAAATGTCCTTCTATAGTTTGCTCTGAGAACATGGCCTCTGCTTTTTTTTATTATTATTTTTTTTTTTATTTTATTTTTTTTTTTAAGAGAACTTATGCATTGGGAGTATTTGCTGAAGAACCAAGCAAGAGGCAAGAACCTGAAGTACTTGCTGTCAGTCTTCTAACCCCTCTTCAGGAATAAGTGCTTGCTGTTCCCAAGAAACAAGAGACTGTGAAAATTGACTGACTCCTATCTCACTCCAGATGAATTTGGAGAAAACAGTTTCTCCTAAGACTCTTTCAAAGTAATGTTAAAACCCTGGAGTTTTATTGAGATTTACTGTGAAAAGTGGTGAGTCTTATTGGCATCATCTGGCACATCCATGCAAGAGGCAGAGTATAAGTTTAAGCATAGATCAAAGTTTCCAACAAGTGGTACAAACACAGACCAAAGTTTCCTTTGCCAAGGTTAAGACAATGCTGGAAGAGGGTGGCTTACTTTGGCTTCACAACCTGCTCTCCCAACTGCTCCTTCCCCAGCAGTCCCATCTCTATTCCCCAAGACACCTGTTTAAAACTTAACAGAGTTTTGGACTAATCCCAGTATGGGTCACCAGGCATGGATTTGTGTGAGGATACAAGCATCTATAGCCAAGATAATGGAGTATGGAATAAATTCATGAACGAGTCATGCACAATCAAATCTCATGGTTAGAATGGGAGTGTTCCTCTTCCCATCATCCATTTTACAGGGAGGCTGACAGATTTCAGTAAGGGTTACTTATAAAAGGCTGCCAGCCAGATCCTTCATTCACA
Organism: Pycnonotus jocosus; assembly: GCA_013400435.1. Classification (NCBI taxonomy): domain Eukaryota; kingdom Metazoa; phylum Chordata; class Aves; order Passeriformes; family Pycnonotidae; genus Pycnonotus; species Pycnonotus jocosus. Next base: position 427,981 of record VWYP01010238.1, read on the forward strand.
TTACATCTGTGTGAACACAACACAGCACAACACAACAGTGACCATTTACTCAGACCTGCTGTGTCTTCAGCCTTCTTTCAGGAGAAAAAGAAAGTGGTTAGTCTCAGCTAAACTTAGGAAATCATAGAAAACTTTTACCACCTTTCAAAGGACATAAAGGGCAAGAAGAACAAGGATGTCTGAGTAAGTAATATATTAGAGCAACACTGGAAAATTTTGTTTGTACAGAACCTAAACAAACAAATAGGGGGAAGTCAGTTCTGCACTACATCAAATACACTGGGGTCCTAATAACAGTAGGTTTAGGGCTGGGCTTCTAGTTAAGTTCTAGTCTTACTTATCATATATACTTTATCTGTACAATACTAGGATGCCAGCCAACTAATCAAATGAGATTAAATTTCTTACTTGAACAGCAAACACCATTCCAGCATTGGCTCTCAAAAGAGTCCCCAACCCACTGGAGTCCATCAGAAGCTGATTGTCTGTAGAAAGGAAGCCAGCTTCCTGTGCCTCTTCAAGGAGTGAAAAGAAAATGGTTACTGGAATCTAAAACCAAAAGTAATTACAGGTCCAGAATTGCTGGCCCCAGTTTGGACATATTACTATTGAGCTGTGGTTTTGCAATTGGCTTCAGCCACAGCCTGATCAGGTCCATTATGCCCATCTTGTGATTTGACACTGTTACACTGAATCTCAGACTGATAAATCCTAAGCAATTTTCACTGCAGTATATAGCAGAAATCACTTCAAAATAGAAAGCATTTTGTTCCTTTGCAGCTTTTACCTGTTTTCTGTGGAATTCAACGTGGTATGCATTATTTATTTCCCTCAGCACAGAAATAGCATGGAAAACTTGTGAAAGATTTTCTTAAGTACCTTCCTTGATATGACTGAAGTTCTGAAGTCCAGGGTGTGAGAAAGCAAACCCCAATGATGCAGCTGCAGCATGAGAAGCTTGGTGTCACCTCTCTGCAGGATTATGTGTGGCTGTCCTCTTAAGATTCCTGGCAATATTTTAGTCTGAAACAGCTGTGGTGAAGCAGAGTCAAGTGATGTAAGACCAAAACAAGTATAACAAAAAGAGATCGGTCCTTACTGCATGCAGGAACATGAACAGGAAGCATGGACAAAATATCTTCTGCCTGTACAGTTTTGGTCACAGCCTTTGGGTTTGTGTTTAGGATGTTGGAATGGAATTTTTCTATGAATTCTGAGGTTGTACAAACAGGTATAGGACAAAAGACTTGGGAGACCACAGGATATCGTTCTGATCAATTTACTGCAACGTCATGTGCTTGAGCATATTCAGCTTGGGCATGAAATTGTGACTCGGGATCCCAATGTTCCAGTCCTGCTGCTCATGGTCTGTGACCACTACACATTTCTTTGTCTTTCCACCAGGTGTTTTCATGTACAAAGTATGTTTTTCAAAGTAGACTTCTTCCAACTTAAGGAAGGAGCAAATGAAAACATCTGGAGTTCTTTTCCTTTCTTTAGAGAGACAGACTAGTTTCAACACCTAACGTACCTCCTGCCCCTCCCCACAGCTAGGTATTCCAAAGGAGGTCACACTGGATCTGTGCTTCCTGGGGCAGCCTGCTCTGCTGTTCTGCTGCTCAGCAGTGCTGCCATTACCTTGCACTGTAATAGCTCAGCCGTCCTTTCACAGCCTGTACCAGCCCTGTGTGGTTTATGTTCCCCTCAATCTTAGCTGTTTAATAAGCTTTATTGCTTAACGATTTTTTTCTTCCTCTCTTCATGTAATATAGCTGTATCTGGAGCACTGGGGATTCTCCATTAATAACTTGTCCTATTGTGTTTTGTCACGTCCTTTCTTGTGACTAGTAATTTATCAGCGGCATTGATTGATGCAAAATTATAGACTTCCCAATCTTTCCTAGCCTGCAGTGTGTCTTTCAAGAACTCATAAAGTAGCTCAAGTGATGAAGAGCCCTACTTTGAAGAATAGTTAAGAGGCTGCTCTTTTAGAGCTATTACACTTGGGCTATTAAGGCAAAACACTTAAATAGGGGTGCCAGGGTGACTTACAGCTCTCTTGTTTCTTTTCTTCTCAGGAGTGTAGCTACACCTTCTCATTTTGGTTTTGTGTTGGGTTTTTTTTTTCATTTGGACATAAAAATCCAAAGCTGCTCAAGACTTGTATTCTCATCACAGAGATAAGAAAATATAAGCTTGTTATTTGAAAACTGAAGTCCTCTGCTGAATTCACAAGATAAAACCATGCAAGTTGAGGAACCTATGGTTTTGAACACAGGTAGCTGAGAAATGAAAGAAAGAAAAACAAATTTTTCACAAAAGTGCCACCTGGATTAACTGTTATCAACAATAGTTGGATGTATAAAATAAAGGAAAACATTAGTTGCTGAATAACCCATTCCATTTGCTAACATGTGTCAGAGTAAAGCCTAGATAGATGCATTCATGAATTGTTCAAATTTGCAGCAAAGGGGGGAAAAATCACATTCAAATTTACAGAGCAAATGAACAAAATTTAAAGGTTTTCATGTGTCTGCTGAAAAAATAAATGAGAATTCAAGGTTTTATAGACATTCTTAATAATCTTATTATTTTGCACTACCTTAATTGTTTAGAGGGTAAAAAATAAGTACTTGCTGATAATTTTCAGGACAAAAAAAGCTAAAGAACAACACTGTAGTCCTAAGAGATCTATATTTTCCTCTCTTTTGTTTGCTTTGCTCTTCTTCAGATTTAATCACATCTCTTTCTGCCCTTGTCTCATAAAGAGGTTTGCTGCTGTACATTCCGTATATGCATGCAAGACTGTAATCTGTGCAATAGGATGGTGGAACAGACAAAGTAGGAGGGATAGGCTTAAGTGTGCTATGCAAGTGAGGCTCAGTGGTGCTTGAGAGCTGCATGGGTTTGGAAAGTTAAAGGTATGTAATTGGATCTTATGAAAAATAGCAGGAATTATGTATCTGACTCCTTGTAATCTACCTCTGGTCACGCATAAGCATGGAGAAGGATTTTGCTGCTCATTGCTATTACATTTACTGGAATCATATCTAATTAACACGAGAGCCCAGCTATCTGTCAGAACCTTGTTATAGAGCCAAAGTCATCACCAATCTCTCTAAAATGTATTTCCATGAACCCACTAAGCTCCTTTTACCCTCAGTCACGCATTAGTTAGATGAAAAAAATGAGACTAATAAAAGCTTTCATGAAGGTATGTTTGTCTTCTCAGCTCTAGGATTTCCCTCAAGTGAAACTATTGCAGAGATATTCTGAACACACAATGTCCCTAGGACTGTGACCAGATGCATTCTTGTCCCCCAGCACTGGCTACATTGTCATTGCTGGTTTGGCTTGACACAGGAGTGCACTTTTCAAGCAAATCTCACAGTTGAGTCAACCCAACTCTGGATTCCTTTCTTGGGCATCAAACCCAGAGAGTGCCTTACAGGGGTGCACCCTGTGCAGCCTCATGGTACTGAGCATTCAGCCCATGGCACCAGAAGAGAGTTCATCCAAGTGAACCCCCAAAACACACATAGTATGGATATTACAGCCTCAACACCAACTCTTTCCCACCCCAGATCTGGTCCAACAGCACTGAACTGATTGCTAATATAGATAGAGAAGACATCTCCAGGCCTCTAAGTGTTATAGCTCCTCTTTCATGATTTTTTTTGCCTCCCTCCTCCCTTTCCAACTCCCACCCCCAATGTTTCTGTCATTATCATGACATGAAGCAACATATTGTTAGACCAATTGCAGGGTTTATCTGTTTCTTCTTTCTTTGCTCCTTCTCTAAAAGAAGGAAAATAATCTGAAAATGTATCTTATGGAAAAAAACAGTGGTGAATAAAACTCTCTTGTTATGTACAGTCACAAAAGCATTTAGTTCTATGTCACACTACCTCTTACCTCAATTTACATTCAAACAATGGTTCAAACAGAAAATTGTGTAGAAGTACCAGGAGAGGCAGCCTGTTTAAAGTCCTCAGTACCATGCATGGGTGCAGGTGATGAGCAGATCACAGCCAGGTACATCAGCTGTCCCTGGGAGCCAGTCAGCTGTGAGAAATGAGTTTGGCTCCTGCGGGGATCCTGCAGGATAACATACATTCACAACAGCAATATTTCCTTGCTAAAGTACAATTGGACACCCAGTTTGGTACAGTCATGCTTGGTTAGGAAGGGAAAGGAGCTCTCTCTGCACAGACTAGTCAGCACAAAAAGGGAAAATTTGCTCTGCTTATGTTCTCTGGGGTTTTTTAGGATTCCAAGTATATGTGGCTCTGAGGATGCCACAGATTTGATGGAGTTGTAAGTCCTTATAGTGTGAAGAAATTCCTTATTATTCTGCATGTCTATTTTATTCAAATAATATAGCACTGTTTTCCTCTGAAAAATCTGTGTGATGGCGTAGTTAAATTCAGGAAAGAAACTTCTGTCAAAGGTTAAATTTACAGTAAAATTACGCTTTTAAAATATCTTAATGTTAGCATTTTTTATGCCTTTAAAATAATTTTATAATTTAAGAGTAATTAAACTTTTCAATAAGTATAGATCTATTAAAGAGTCATTTTATATGTCTGATATTTTTCTGGCTTTTCAGGACACAATCACTCTGAAAAGAGAAAAAAGACAACCAACACTGAATGGAGATCCAATTTCTCCTGTCCTGATACAGAAATGAGACTTATGACAACTTGGTCTAGATTTTAAGACTTTTCAGATCTACTGTAACCTTCAATGCTCTTCACTCTTCAAGCCTGTTTATTTTATATCTTTCCTGAATTCTGTTTTATCTTCCTGGACTCTTTCATGAAAGAGAATGGAGAGAGGAAGTAATACAGTAACAAATACACAAAATTTTCTACAGCTGGTGACAAAATATAATATGTGATTTTTATATGAGTTTTATGATTTTACCTCCCTTTAAGGCTGTTTAAAAATAGCTTTGGAATACATTTGTGGGAATCATGACATTTATAGACAACTACCATTCCTGTTAGGACCTTAAAAATGGATCTAGCTTCCAAGAGGATACTTTTTTACATACATATAAAGGTGTTTGTCTCTTCTGCTTCTGAACAAACATTCATGAGTAGAGAGTTACAAACCTTGATGCTCAGCAGGGACTGCCACCTGCCACATCCATTTTTCTGCCTCTGTGTGTCTTTTCCATAAGGAAACCCCCACTGCATCTTCAAGATGGAAAATGAGCCTAAAGTAGTGATGCAAATGGTGAAGTGGAAATCAAAGAAGCTTCCATTACTCTGAAGCCAAAATCTGGTTAGCATCACTGAAGGCAGCTTGTGAAAACTGTTTCTTTTGGTCCATTTCATACATTCCCAAAAGTAGGAGTCCATTCATTCTCCTGAAAAGCACAAGAAGTTTCCGACCGCAGGTCAAAGTGTGATGCTTACCCTGCAAAGGGCTTTATCCCTCAGCCTGGAGAGGAGAAACTTCAGCAGGACCATGGGAAGGAACAGAAGCTCCTGAAGGTAGGCAAAGTACAAATATTTGGGTTATTTTTTCTGCAGGAAGACAATATCTTATCTTGCTTATCCGTTTTGTTTCAACTCAGTTTGTAGCCTTTGTCTTGCTGGGCTGGGAGATGGTGATTTGGGATTTGGAGCACATTTGTGTGCCTCAATGAAGTCAGAGCATGCTTGCTTGGAGGGAAATGTGTTACTGTTTCTTGCTGTGACACTGCTGCTGTTGATTGAAAGGAACCTGCTGTGCCTTATTGCTAAAATTACAGGAATCTTCAATAGAGCGACCAACAGCCCTTGGAGAGGGATAAAAAACACAGAAAGGAAAATGTTGATATAAAATTATGTTGGTGGTGAAGTTTGTTGGGCTCCTGCTATGAGCCCAAAAGTGACCTTTTCTCACACAGGGTACTGGAGCTTATTCCAGCAGAAAGTGTTTGAGAGTGTGCTCACTAATGAGGATTTTCCAGAAATCCAGGCAGTTTCCACATGAGTCATCTCACAAGAATGGGGTGACAGCAAGGGGACAAGGGGCCAAACACCCCAGCTCATGCTGATCTACTATGGCCCATGGGCATGGCAGCAATTTGGGAGCAAATATGTACCCTTGCTGGTTTCAAAGCAATTTGGTTTGAGCTGATCACTGAACATTAATAGACCTGAAAGCATCCCATTTTCTTAAGAAGAATACTACAGGATTGTTTAGAAGGCAATATGTGCTGAGGAGTCAGAATACACGTCCTATATTGCACTGGCCAAGGAAAAAAATGAGTTTCCAGCAATACCTACTCTAATGTGCAGACTCTAGGTGTGTGTAGTTACTGAAGCACTCAGTAACCCAGTTATTAAAGGTGCTTTAAAAGCTGTTTTTGAAATTGAATATTACACAGGAAAGAAAAGGAGACAAAATTGTAAAAATCAGAGCAAAATATGGGGAAAGAATCAATTAATTTATTTTTTGTTTGGATTTACATGCTACCTGTACCTAAAGAGGTGTGGTACATTCAGTTACTGAACAGATACATTCCAAGCCAGTGGCACTTTATCCTTGAAATGCATCTGAATGAGTGTTTTCTTCCTAGATTTTGTGAAAACATTTACTTTCTTGCCAAAAAGATCAGAAATTTGTTTTGGGCAGCATTGAACACACAGCTCATGCTTGCTTGAACACACAACTTGTGTTTGCTTGCTTGCTTTATTCAGTGCAGAGCTTGCTGGTCATTTACCAGCACGATTGTTTGTCCACGATTCATTCTGTGCTCTCCCACTTCCCCATGCCCTCAGGGTTTTCATCCTCACTCTCAGCAAGACACCAGCTCACAATATTTCATTTTCAGTCCTCAGTGTCATCAAGATTGAAGCCACACAGAGAAGAAAACAACTCTCAAGCATGCGGCACACACAGTCCAGCATCTGGCACTGGACTCATCTGTCCAGTGCCAAATGAGCCTCCATTAGAGAATTATGGGCATTAAAGTGACAGGGATTGAGCTGAGGCCTTCTGAAGCTGAATACATGAGCTGGAGCAGGATAGCAAAGTTCTTGGTGCTGTGAAAGCTCTCTGTTCTCTGGACCAGATACTGAAATGGCAATACAAAGGAAGAGTTTGCTTTTTGGGTTTAAACCCAAACAGAAGAAACTGTTTAGAAAGACCAACACAGTCAATGTGCTACTCATCCTAAATGTTGCCAGATGAATTAAACTCCAAAAGCAGCATTTCTTCTTCTAGGGAGAACTGTTGAAAGAAGAGCTGGCCATTCTGAAAATCCCATGTACACAAAAGCCCCAAACCAGTTACAGACTTTTTCAGATGTAAGTATGTGCTCTTGGAAGGGAGAGAAATTTGAGTACCTTCTCAGCATGCTAACTTAAGAAGCAATGATTCATTGATGCCGGTAGACACAACAGTGAGAAATCCACCATATTAACACAGACATTTTTCATGTATTGATTTCATGAAACAAATGCTAAGCAGGCTTTCAGTTGCCTGACAAGCAAATACATCGTTATTAATGGACTGTAAGGAAACAACCTGCAGAGGAAAACGGCAGTAGGTTAAACAGAGAAGTGTGCAGAGGTTACAGCAAAGTTCTGTGACCCAGGGATCATCTTTTCACCACATGTTTACACAGCTTCTGGCTCAGTGGGTGTCTTGATCTATGGCTTTGCCTCCTAAGCTGTAATCCATACAGCAGTGCTAACAACATATGTCATCTGGAAATTAGTCTCCAGCCCTCAGCAGTGTAGTAGATAATGGCATGTAGTGTCTTATTGTGTGCTTCAGATACCCTCTAGCTACACTAACAGTAGATTTCATTCCCTCACTGGAGGCTGTGAGCCAAAAGACAAAAAGGAATTAAAACAAAAAAGCATGCATAAACAAAAAAAAAAAGGCAAGAAATCATTACAGTCACTAAAACATCTGTGCTTCAAAAGGACCAATGGCCACATGATTTATTAAAGAAGATTCTGCATTATGCATGAAAAGCTCCAGCATAGAGTCCACCTAAGCATACCTCGCTTGAGTAGGTATTAGTACACAAGTATCTATCCACAACTTTTTCTGAGTGTTTTTTATGCTCTTGGCACACACATGCACACAGTTTCAAGTCAAAGGGTGCCCTCACTGAATTCACCAGCAGGCTGTGAACCTTGAGTCTTGTCCCAAGAAGAACATCATCATCTTTTAATCAGTGCTCTCTTTGAAAAAAATGTCAGCATCTGATGCTGGTGTCCAACACAGCTGAAGATCTTTCAGGGATTGCACTGGAAATTCAAGTAATTTATACACCAATTCTCTAGCAAGAATCTCTCAACGTCAGCAGTCTAACCCAAAAATATTTTGTATTTCTTCTAAGAGTATAGCTGTCATGTCTACTGTTTAATGTTAGCTTAAGCACCAGAATAATCTGGAGGGGAAAGAAAAACCCTCATTTGCATTAGTCTTATCCTAGTTTTTAAGAATCTGCTTTCTAATTACTAATAGAATGCTAATAAACTCATTTGCTAATAAATGACGGTGTGTTCAACACTGCCCAAAACACTCATAAAAGCTTTATTCCTACCTAGCAGTTACTTTTAGTAAAACAAGCTGCAACATCCATTGCAGAGTTTGTGATGTTTTCACTACAAGTGGAGTAATTTTTCTGTATCACTGCAGCATCCAACATTGGCACCTCTTGGTCTTTGCTCACCTAAGACAGGACCATCCACCTCCTGGCTCTTCCTCTGCTCCACTTGGGGAAGCTGGAAATGGAGGGAGCCTCAGGAAAGAGAGTCCTTGAACTCACTGCCCTGAGGGGCTGTGATGCTCAGGGACTTTGCCTGGGCAGCAGAGGAGGGGCCCCTGTCATTGGTTCTGGCAGGACAAGTGAATCTCATGGTTTGTCCTTGTGTTTGGTCATCTGAACCTTATGCAAGCAGCCCACAAATCCCTGGTGCCTTTAGTTCCTGTGATCAGAACCTACCAAATAAAATTAAATAAATAAAAATCTTGATAAATTGAAGTTCAATAAATAAAGATAGAGAGTGAGAGTGAGAGTGAGAGTGAGGTGTGTGTGAAACAAAAAAATAAAGCACCAGAATATAATAAAATTTCAGCGAGGCTCTGGCCTAATAGCAGCTAGGTTTCAGGGCTGAAGCCAAGTCCTAAGTGAGGGTCAGACTCTGATAATCAAGTTACAATATCAGTTGTCCTGTTCCTGACACCAGTTGCCAAAGTGGATTCCAGCATCTGGATCCATCTGAGAATAAAATAGAACTTGATTTTTCTCATAGATCTGCCTTGAGTGAGTGAAAAGAAAAGAATCCATGAAAGAGTAATCATAGATACATGACTTCTCTTACCTCCTGACTTGCATGGTTCTCCTCCAGAACCACATACTATGCATACTGACTCATGACAACAATTGCCACCCTCCATGTCTGTCTCACACATGGCAGGAACAAGTGCTGAATATGCAAATATTTTTTCCATGTTGGCTTTTTTTCCACTCTGACATGGCCAGAGGATATAGGGCTGTCCTTGGACAGTGCTCCCTGTGTTCAGAAAATGCCTGTATTGGTCCACAGCCCTGCTGGTAAAAACAAAGAATGTGAAAACACAATTCAATGTGCACTGAAGTTCAGATTCCAGACCCAGTACAGGTTTGTTTTCTCTTCAAGCTTTGAATTCTTCTAATAGAGGGCCTGTGTGTGTGCGTGTGTGTGTGTGTGGTTTGGCTTCAATATTTGCTGGAGGAATGTGTCTGCACAGCTAAACAAAATACCTCCCTGGGGGCAGCTTGGGCTTCACAGTTGCTGCAGCACAGAGAGAAAATTTGATTTTACAAAGACAGAAATGGAGTACATCCTGCCAGAGTATGAGGAAAGCTTGGTGCTTGACATCATTAATGGTCAAATGATAACATCAAAAAAATAATATTTTCCTTCAGTGCATTTAGATCAGGTGCCTTGAAACCTTGTCTAAGAATTTGGGAAAATAAGGAGAGATAGATACATAAAAATAATCAATATTTTCAAGCCATAAAAGGACTATGGTCAGGCACCTTTTCCAAAATGCTCTTAACATGCCTTGTAAGTTGCTTTTTTTTCCTGAGGCTGGATCTACTAACAAAGAGGTGTGTTAAATACAGATGAACAAAAAATCTGCTCAGAGCTTTTTCTCGTGCTTGCAAATGCTGATTTGTCTATAGGTCTACTCAGGCCTGACACCAGGTCTCCCTCCATGAAGGCTCTGCTTCCTCAAAGAACAACAAATACATTTAGCTTTTTCCTAGCAAGTTCAAAACTTGATAGAAAGGCTTAGAAAATGCAACTCACTAAAGATTTTTTTTGTTCCTAGTCCTGTCAAAGCATAAAGCTAAACAGAGCTGGTTTATTGGCATCAAGAATGGACAGAGTGTATTTGGAAATGTAACACTTCTTTGAAAAGTATGTGTAAAGCAGAATCAAAGAGTCTGCTTTGATCACTTTGATACTTTCCTGAATGTGTTTGGTTTCTTTGACTCCATTTCCTTCATTTCTCTTTGGTGTCAGAGAGACAATGGTGTGGAGAATGCCATCATTCTCTGCCCAGCACATTATTACTGAAGTTCATGTACCTAAATTATGCAATAGGAAGAATTGGAACTGTGTCTTTTTGATGTGAAACAAGTTGATGCCAATCTTTTTTGTTAGCATATATTTAATGAATAAAACGCGTTGATGTTCTGTGTGTAGCAGCTGCTTTGCTGCCTGTTCATGTGCTTTTCATGTTCCCCAGAAGCAAAACCAGCCTTTCTGAGAGTGCTGTGTGGCTGCACAGGGCTGCTGGCACAGCAGTTCAAATGCTCCATTCAGACCAGGTGGCACAACTGCCCTTCTCTGGCCGGTGCATTGTCACATCCTTCTCTGGGCTGGACTCCAAGGCCTCTAGCCTCTATTTCAGACAGCTCTGATCTCTCTCCTAGAAAGCCATGGAGCATTGTCCTGTGCCTCTGCAGTTTCAGTTCTCATCTCAGTCAAAGTGGTCAGCCACCAAGGCAGAGCCCAATACAAAGGGTTGGGCACAGAAGCAGAGCTCCTTCTTTGCCTGGGCTCTATAGTCCCAGGGTGCCTGATCTTGAGAGACTGGGATGTATGTACACAGTGGTTTGCAGGAACACCTTCCTTTCTATCCCCTACTACAGAATTTCCCAGCAGCAGCCATGGCAAAATGGATTGTGACTAAGGCAGGCTGCCAAGGGTCCAGAGTGCCCTAAGCAACACAGCTAAGAGCTGGCTTTGGCGGGAGAGCAGGGCAAGGACACAGCTGGTGGAAAAGTAACTGGGCTTTTCCAACAGGAAAAGAGAGGTGGAAGGGAAATATGCACGCATTGTCCCAACTTTCCCGTACACTGAATATTCTCACTGCTTCTTTCTGCACCCCATGCAATCTGAATTCATCCTCCACAGCTATGCATGACCAAAAGTGGCCAATACAACAGATGAGCAAATCCCTACATTTGTGCTGGCACCAATATCTCTTTGTCCCTGCTGGCTGTAACTCCTCTAACACATCCTAAGATTAAATACACCTATTTCATGGCAATTCTAACTAGTGGCATGATTAATGAACAAGTATGTAGTAATTAACTTAGCACCTTTTTTTTTTTTTGGGCATCCTCCAGCATCATCATATAATGAGTTCTTGCACTACAATAGAAATTTTATGTGAAATCTCACAGAGAAACACAAAATGTTATTGGATTTGATTATTTCCGTTAATCCTGTCTCTATCTATCTGCTTTTTATTTCTGATCATTTATGTTGATACAGACTCCTAAATGTTTACATTAGGTCAGTGGAAGGGTATATGGTAATATTTGCCATGAAGATAGATCATGATTATTATAGTAAAGTTGAAACTTCAGCTGTATGTCTTGTGTTACCAGGGAGTCACTATTTCACACAAGCTGATTGGTTACAAGGTGAGGAGTACATTAAATCTGGATAATTTAAGATAAACAGACAGGGTTTTCTTTTAGTATGTACTCAAGATTACTGGGACATTGGGAAGCCTTTTTCCCTCTTGTGCACTCACACGTTTTTACCCTTTTTGGGCTGTTTATTTGAGAAACAATGTTTTAATAAAGAACATTTAAATTGTCCCTGCAGACTTTAGCGACTTTACTCTTGTGTATTCTATATATATGTATATCAGAAGGATACTTTACATTTCAAAAGCAACAGTTCTCAGTTTTTTGAAGACAGCTGCTTATTGCAAGAGAACTTCTCATTTGCAAGGGTAGCCTCAGCTCTCAGCAAGAGAGATCACTGTAGTGACATAACTAACTCTCATTGCTGATAAGACTGCTTTTTGCCCAAATGCACTTTGCCTAGTTTTCAGCTTGGGAAACTTCTTTAAATTCTCCAGTGACTTTGCCAGCTAGACAACGACAGCATTAGAGTGTGAATCACACCGTTTCAATGGGCTGATTGTGAAATAAATATGAACAGGAACAGCAGGGGGTAGCTTTTCTTTAGCAGTCACATTTTCCTTTTCACTATATGCCCTTAAAATGCCCAGGCAGACCATTAGCAGAGGGGAAGATTGATAGAATTGCATTTACATCTTAAATCAAGCCAAGTTCTCTCTTCCCCAGCCACAACCCTTCCAAAACATCAAACAAACAAACAAAACGAAACAAAACAAGAAAAGCTGCAGCCAAATAGAAAGGAGGAAAACAAATGCTAATTTGATTAGTCTTCCAGTGGAAATTAGCTTAATGGTCTGAAATTAAAAGTATAGATGTTTAAGACCTTGGCTGGTTCTACACATGAAAGATATAACGCTCCAACTAGAGGGATTCTTCACTCAAAATATTTCTCTTTGTGCCATTCCTCAGTGCTTTCCTCACTACATTACCCAGCTGTAATGTTGTCTCACTTTTGTGTCACTATTTCTTGTTTCTTTTGGGAATAACTATAACCCAAAACTTCATAAAACTGTGAGAGTAAGTAGACACTCTCCTGCTGAGGAAGGCCCCCAGCCAGCCCTGGCTTTCACCCAGGTGTTGACCGTGAACACACATCCCTGGCCTGGCACCTGCTGCCCTGGGCTCCCCGTGCCACTGCTGATCCCAGGGCTGGGTTAACCCCAGGGAGCTGGATGCTTCCTGGAAGCTGCCAGGAGGAGGAGGAAAAAGGCAGGAGGGGCCTGCTCAGCACCTCATCCTTCAAATATTCTCAAGACTACTTGTGAGAATGACGGGGCAACCTCTGGCTGTGGACAAGACCCACCCCAAGCAACAGATTTATTCTTGCAACAAACTATCACCTACACCGTGTATTATGCAGCTACACTCCATGGGTCTTCAACTCATTCTTTCCTTAGTCCACCAGCTTAAACAAAACCAAATGAAAACTGCACTTGTAGGGACACTGAGTCATCTGGGAACACGTGTAATATGTGATTCAGAAGCAGAAGGAGATCCTTTTCCTGTTTTATTTTTATCAAAAGAATTCAAAGCAGAAATGTTGTTCAGGCTTAGGTGGCAATTACATCTGAAACACAGTCTGTTAGCATCAGTTTCTGACATTGTCTGGTATTTATTTTTTCTTTGTTTCAAGGCAAGCTGACAGAATGAAAACACAATTTTTGGATTTTTCCATAAACACAGTTTATGGATTTTTTAGATAAAATGAACCTCCACTCATTTTCATCATTTCTGGATATTACCAAGTAGAGTACATCCTCAGCTATCCCCCTCTATTTTATACATTTTTACTCCTTAGAAGAGTAATTTAACTGTACAAGGTATTTGTCATATCATTTGGTTTCAAGGCACTGACAAAGCTCTGAATCTGTGTTGTGTCACCAACTCAAAGGACTCCAAAGGTAATACTCTGTGAAAAACAAGAAATAATGTGACTGATTTACTCTTAGTTTGGCTTCAGGGCTTTTGTGCTACTAAGGCCAGTGAGCTGAACACAAGTTTTAATCTAAAGTGAGAATGTGGATCCACAGGAGTCTGTGACTTGTGTTACTGATTTCAGAGATGGCAGGACTTCTTCCACTGTACTTAGTTATAAAACTCAAAAAGCCATGTACAGAAAAAAAGCAGAGCTAGGAAGACATGATATATAGTGTGGACTTGTACCTTACCTTCTCAGCCAGCTCAGATGAGAATTTATGTTACTTTGCTGTTGCTGAAGGTACTGCTGTTTGTATCTAGAAATACATACAACAACATAAGCTATGACATTTGCAGTTTTCTAGGCAAGAAAAAGTACAAAACTGTGCCTGCTAGCATGCTAAGCAGCTACTAAAAAGCTCTTGTGTAGGCAGTAGTTCAGCAAAGTCTCTTTGGATTCTTATTCGGCTTGGATTGTTATACAGAGCTGCACTTTCAGTCTCATCAATTTTTCTTTCAGTGACATAATTCTTCTGAAAGATGCTGGAATACTAGTCCTAAAAAATACAGTCCCTCATCTCCTTGCATATTAACCACAGTGTAGACGAGAGCTCCTTGGAGGGACAGGAGAGCTTAGACCTTGCATTTTTCAGAATTTGAATTCCCTAGAGGGCTTATATCAGGGACAAATTTGGTAGATGAATAAATTTATTTGTATCACCCCTGGTACATTCCCTGGTGGCTGACATAATTTTTCATCATGAGGGTAATCAGGGAGGGTGGGAAGCTGACCAGCAATGATAAGACCTGGAGCTATCTGCCACATTTGCATGCGAGAGAGAGAGAGAGAGAGAGGAGGAGGAGGAAGGCAAGGCACAGCAGGATAGTGTGAATAACTTGAAATACTGCTGCTCTAAACCTGAACCAGGCTCTCTCCTTGAAACCCTGCTATTGTAACCCTGACTGCAGTGCTAATAAAGAGTGGTATTACCTTGGCATAACTCACACACAGGAGTGGTCTCAAAGCCCAGGCAGGGTCCACACAAGGCACTTGTGTGTTACTGGGACAAGGCAGCTCTGCCTGTACCCAGGGCCAGAGAGGGAGCCAGGCTGAAAGCACCACTGTTATTTCACTGGAGAGGTCTGCAAGTTACTCCAAGCTAAAATTGCCTTTTTCTTAGCAAGGCGGTGAAGGCTTAAGCCTCTAAATCCTGCATTACTTGAATCAATACGCCTTGCAGTCACTGAAAAGAGTATCCCTGACAAGGCTAAACCACATAATCTCCCGTCTCCCTGGTGCTGATGGCTGAGTTCCCACAGTGTCTGTGGGAAATACCATTATCCCCATTATGGAGACAGCAACCAAGACAGAGACAAGCCAGGCTACGCCTACACTGCAGTGACAGATGCTTGTGTGGACATCTCTGAGCTGTCCTGGGCTCTTCCAACATCCAGGGCTCCCTGTGCCCTCTGGGTGCAGGATGCTGCTGCAGAACCCCTGCTCTGCTCCACAGATGGGTTGAACACTGCCTGCAGAGAGAGCTGGTCAGCACAGACAGTGCAAATGGTTTGGTCACTGGTCTGAGGCAGCACATGGAAATTATTCCTGTTCCCCAGCTCTGCTGGGCTGTCCTGTCTCTGTCCTGGACCACAGGACTCCCCATTTCCATATGTTTTTCTTCAGGGAAAGTGCCCCGTGCCAGGTTTGTGCTAGCAAGACTGACAGATTTCAGAACATCTAATTTCTTTTTCTGGCCCAGATGGCAGATTACCTGCTTCTATAACTATTAGAACTATGTTTTATGTAAGAGCAGGCTATTGAGCAGTAGCATTAATTTCCTCAAATATATGTAAATTTTCAAAAATAACAACACAGGGAAGAAAAAAGAAGCCTGTACCACTGAGTAAGCAAAAAGGAATTTTGCTTAATTATCATGGGGAAATGGCATTGCAGCAGCAGCCCAGAGACAGCTCTGAGATCCTGCCTGCCTTGCCCATTGTTCATAGCTTGGCCAAACCACACAGATCACCAGCAGAATCTTACTGCCATCATGGAAGATAGCATGAAAATAAAACATATGGGATTAACCCCAGCTTCAGATGCAGGCACACAGTGCTGCCATACCAGGCTTCCCCCTGTGCCAGGAAACTGTCAGTGTTGTGCACCTGCACCCCCAGGCTCAGGGCAATGTGTGAGGCTCCACAGCCTCTGCACCAAATTTCAGCTGATGTTTACAGAAACTCAGCAAAGTGTCCTCTTGCACAGCAAGGAGACATTTGACAAACAGATAAGACCTTAATCAAGAGGACGGGGTCTCCAAAAAGTCTTGTCCTGAAGTGGAAGTGTGCATAGCAGTTTAGCCCCACTCTGAAGCAAGAAATGGCATCTCCTTCACAAGAAACAGCTGAGTCACTTTGGGCTTTGAGGTGCTGCTTAAACACACAGGGCTTTCTCTGTTTTACTGGTTTTATGTTCTACCTTTCATGTTTTTCAATATAATCAGAAATTCATTTCATAAGATGCCTCTTGACAGCCCCCAACTATTTTAAAACAAACATTTTCATTGAGCAAGTGGATTTTGGTATTAAGAAATCAGAAACTTGCAAGGGCTTTTATCAAAAGTTGGTGGATATTCTGGTAGACTGTTCAAACATGGGAGAAATTTCTGGCTGCATAGTGACTCCTTAGATTTTTAGAAAAATATTATTGTTTGAGTTTTCAGTAAATTAGAAGCAGAAAAAGACAACATAGTAATTTTTTTTTTAAATAAGAATATATACACAGTTATGTCATTGTAGGCTTCTAAGTTTCTTCTCAACCCATGTGCCTGCTTTTGCTATGGAATATTCCTCATATAAGAGTAAATAAATGCACTATGAAGAGCACTCAGAGATGTAGTGACATCATTAGCCTTAAGAGTTAATGCAAAATTGTGTGAGTGGTCCTGAGCCCTTGAAGCCCCACGCTCACTGAATGGAAGAACATGATAAAAATGTGTCTGTGCTGGAGGTAGCCACAGTGTGATAGTCATAATGAATATGGTGGCACTGACTGACTCCTGCTGTGCTCCCTCCTGATGCCAGCCTGAGTTTTGTCCCAGAGACTGGAAGGGCTGTAAATAGCTGCTTCTCCACAGAGGCAATCTTTAGGTGAGTTTTGACTATAATATATTTTGATTCTTCTCTTCCCCTCTTGTAGCTCTAGATTCTATTTTGATGTCCATTTTGAATATTGCCTCTAAGAGGCTATTAGCCTTTGTGAAGAACAGCTTGTGTTTCCCTGTTAAAGACCTTCTCTGCCCAAGGCAGGGAATGCACCAGAATTAATAAGTGGCTTTGCACGAATGACCGGATAAAAACAGTCACTGAAAAGATTCTGGAGTTTCAAGGGCTTTGGAATCTGTGTGACTGGTTCACAGCTGTGGCAGCTGCCTTAGACTGAAAGGACTCCCAGTGCCTGGTGTCACTTGCAAGTTCTCCTGAAGTCACCACTGAGCTTCTTAGAGAAAAAAGAAATTATTTACTCACACTTGGACCACAAATTGAATGTACTCAGAGATCAAGGATAATCTTGCTGATGAGCTACAAACAGAAATAACCGAGAAGAGAGTATTTGTCTTGGTTTAACTGAAGTACAGATTCTGCATGCTGAGATAGGCAGTAGTGCTGATGAGATACTGGGTATTGGAAAATACTCGTTTGGTCAACTATGCAAGTAAATCTGGCCATGGAAAAGATGTGGGTGAGGAAATTAAACTCCAGTACTTTGGGTTTTTCGGGGAAAAAAAAAAAACACCTACTGTTTCTGAGGGTAGCTGAGCAAGAACCTCACAGCAAATTATCTCAACTTTTTTTTTTTTTTTCCTAATTTGATTAAGTGTTTTGGTGAATTCTGGATCCAGCCTTTGCTTTCCTAAGTCATCCTTGGCCGCAGCTGAATTGCTGACTTCGAGTACTGGGAGACCATTTATGCTGTTCAGAAAACTGCTGTTCTGCCAAAGCAACTACATCTTAGCAGCTTGCCAAACACGAATGTGATAGAAGGATAATATTTCACTCCTACCTTGAGCTATTCTCTACAGCAATGAGATGGTGATTAAGAGTCTGTTTCTTTACCAGTAAGACTCACAGTCAGTAGGATCCTTTCCTTGGATGTGCACAGGGTAGCTGTGTTTAAATCCATGATCTGGCTGCTTGGGGCCCACTCAAAAGGCTTCCTGTCTCCCTCTGGCCTCTTAACTGACTTCTCCAGGCAACTCTTCCTGAAAATAGGATCCAGAAGTCCAAGGCCAGTCCTAAAATTCCCACAACCAGGACTCCCAACTTTTCTTTCCAAGGATCTACCATTTTAACATTCCGGAGCACATGATGTTACTAACCCAACTGTTCTATATGAAGGCAAGGTGCATTACAAGAGAGTAGTTTACAGCCCTGTTCTCCTATTTCCCCCCAGGTGGAAATTGATGGGTTTAACTCAGAGTTCTCTGCAGCATACAGAGTACATCTTTTTCTCCAAAACTAGTTTCCCCACCTTCAGATGAATCTTTCTGGTGTGCTACAGTGCCAGGAGACTGCACTAATTCATCAGATACTTTATTGTTTCAGTTAATACCTTACTAAAATCTGAATTTAAAAATTTGGCGGGGGGGAGGGGGCATGGCATAACTTTCAAAATAACCAATTCTTCATTCAAGGGTACCTCCATTTTACAGGACAATTAACATATAAAACAACATATGTTCAGCTTCAGGCCTGCATCCCAACATCTGGATTTCTCAGCTTCCTCTGGCATCTAATAAAAGAACAAAGCCTCATAAAATCAACCCAGGAAGCAAAATAATTTTTATACTTATATCACAGCCATATAGAGATGTATTCACTTTGCTTGAGACTATGAATATGTAAATACATGGATCTCCCCAGGCAGCCATCACAAGCACTATTGTTTTAATTGACAAATTGTGAATAATAGAATCATAGAATTGCTTGTTTTGGAAGCAACTTTAAAAATCATCTTGTTCCAACCATACAGTCATGGATGGGAACACCTTCCACTAGACCAGGTTGCTTGCTCAGAGCACAATCCAACCCAGCCTTGAACATTTCCACAGACGGGGCATCCACAGGCAACCTGTTCCAGTGCCTCACCAACCTCGCAGGAAAGAATTTCTTCCTAATATCTAATCTAAAGCTACTCTTTCTGATATCTAGTCTAAACCTATTCTTTTTCAGTTTGAAGGCATTCCTCCTTGTCATGCCCTTGTAAAAAGTTCCTCTCTGTTTTTCTTGTAAGCTTCTTTCAAGTACTGGAAGGCTGCAATTAGGTCACCCTGAGGTTTTCTCTTCTCCAGGCAGAACAATCCCAATTCTTTGAGCCTTTCCTCATAGGAGAGGTGTTCCATCTCTTTAATCAACTTGATGGCCCCCTCTGGACTCACTGCAAGATGTCCATGTCCTTCCTGTGCTGGTGAGGTTTGCTTTTTGGAAGGGTTTCTCTCCATCTGCAGCCTGTGTAGTCCCACGGCTCAGAGGAGAGAAGCATGTGCCAAGGCACCTACAGGATCAGGGCCTGTGACACTCTGAGAACCCTGTGCTTTTTCTTACATTTATCTTGTTTGAGATGCTCACTAGGTTGTTTTCCTTCTGGAATGAAGAGAGCTGGTGGTGTTTGTTTTTGTTACCCTCATTCCCTCATTCTCTGCTCCGGGCAGGAAAGCGCTTGCAGCTCTGCCTCATAGGTTGGCAGGAAATTTAAGGCGGCAGTAAGCTGCTGCTCGGACCACCCCCAGGCTTTCTTCCTGTTCATGCAGGAGACTATTTAATTGAGGGCTGGTTTGTCCAACTCACTCATTGACACTCAGCAGTACCTACCTAAGCAGTGGGAGTGATTTTTACCCTCTCTTCCTCCTCTTTTGGACGGACTCCCCACCATGAAGATGCTGCTGCTGCTGCTGGCTCTGCTCTCTGCTGCCCTGCCAGCCAGCACAGCCCCTCCAACCTGCTACTCGAGGGTGCTGTCCCTGAGCAAGGAAATCACAGAATCCTTCAAGGAGCTGCAGACCTCCAAAACTGTGAGTCCACCTAAAAACTGCTCCTGCACAGACACTGCAGGTTGCCACTTCTGACACGGATTTCTCTCAGAACAAATTCTCAAGGAGTCTTTCCTCTTTCCCGCAGGACTCGTGTGTGGAGACGCTGCCCAGGCTGTACTTGGACATACATGTAAGTTTGCACACTTCTTTCTTACTGTTGTGCAGTAAAAACAGTTAATGAAAAGTGAGAATAACTCTTAATATTATACCCCAGAGGAGTGACTTAAAAGGATTTTTTAAAGTTTAATTAACTAGATGAGTGACAAAAAAAAACCCTCTCAGTTTGAACCTCATTAAAATCCTGATGTACTTTCTGAGATTTTATTTGATTAAAAATTTTAAAATTAGGAAGTCAATATTTTTAAGTTATTGCCATATGCACACAATTAATTTATTGTGATAGCCTTTTCAGAAGTTAAATATGTGCAACAAAACTTTGAATAGCAGTGTAAAAGAAGAAATGTAGAATTAACTTTCTTCGCTTAATAAATCTACTTCATTTTATATTCTGGATTGTTTTTGGCATGTAGTTTTAATGAAAAGCAACGCAGGAATACCTTGCTGGCTTTTTCTCTTTTAAATAGCTACTTGTTGAATACAGAAAGAAAAAGTGTGCCTGAGCATATGGAAGTATGATACTGAGGAAAAAAACCCAATCTTTTTCTCTCAGCTAGGAAAAATTAACCTGCACACACAGTTAGTGTCATAGTGTTCTGCAGTGGGATGTTTGATACGTCTTGCCTCTTCTTCCAGTGTCCAACAGAGTAAATAAAAAATAGAAAATATCAGACAAAACAAATCTCTGAAACATTTTTCCATAAGCAACTACACCAAGACTTGTAATTCAGGACACTCTAGATCCCAATTCCAGAGCTGCCAGTGTCTCACATCATGGCAAAGACCAAGAAATGTGATTCCAGTGCCTTCATTTCCCTGGCTTTAAAGCAAAAGCTGGGGTATTTATTTACCTGCTTCACCAGGACATTGTGAAATTCATGTTGCCTGTGCTTTATTTCAATAACACGAAGTCTGAGGTAAAAATTACTTTGAAAAAATCAGGACTGGTAGTCACAGTTTCTCCTATCGGACAGGAACAGAGGAATCGAGTCTGTGAGATCTTGATAATCTGTTCATCTCTAAATCAAGTGCTCTCTAAAAAGTGAGACAGTGCACCTATTCTGTGGAATACTTCACCTATTATGGGAGTAGATTTGATTGTATTGACACTGCTGCCTCCTAAAGCATGTGAGAAATAAGCTGGCAGACTAAGACTGTATATATGCAATTTTCCAAGCACTTATTTGGACCAAATATCTTTGTTATAAAATATTGATGATCAATTTGCCTGACTAAATGTTGCATAGATTACATGTACATACAGGTAGGAATTCAAAGTTCCCACACAGCAGTAACAATTTTGGAAGTGGTGGATGAGAAGCATAAATCTGTATTTGTGCAGGGTTACACAGCCCTCTTCTCGTGCTTTGCAGAATTACTGTGTGTTGGCAAAGCTCCGTGATTTTGTGGCCTACCCTGGATGTGACAGAATGGCTGAAGTGAATGAGCTGAAGGAAAAAGCCCGGAGCCTGTACACCATCCTGATCTCCTACTGCAGAAGGGTAGGTCAAGATGCACCAACAGGGACAGGGTCCCTGCTTTTAGCCCTGCCTGTCTCCACACTGTCCCCTGACCACCAAAACTGGATCAGGCCCAAGCTTCTCATTGTGTTATCTTCTGCCTTCCTCTTTATAAACCTTAGCCCTTTTTTTGTTTGGTTTTTTTTTTGTTTCTCCAGGACCTGGTGTTCCTCACTGATGACTGTAATGCCCTGGAAATTCCTATTTCACCTCCCATTGAACACTCCATCACTGAGAGCTAAAGGACAGTTAACCCAAAAGTTATACCTGGGAAAGTTTCAAGGAAACCAAAAGTCAAAATATGTATATGCAGTCTATAACACTAACAACTAGGATCTTTTTCAAGCACACTAGCAATATAATCTCAGGCCTACCCATTTTTCTCTGCCTTGGCAGGAAATGAATTGCATGCCTTGCATACCTACTGAGCTGCTAGGGAACCTACCATTAGGGAGCAGTTTTTCATTTGGCAAGGTACGATATTTCAGCTTAGCCAAGTGTATAAAGTATGTTTTGTTTAAACATCAGAAATTAGATTTTTTATTTTTACTCTTTTATGAATAACTAGACTTGTATATACATTCTCTCTTGACTTAGCTGTTTTTCTTGTATTAGATGGGCATGGAAGGGACCATATTTGTTTTTCTTAGAATGTTTGATAGAAGGACAGTAATGCTGTACTGGCAGATTTCTCTTCCTGTATAGCTCATATATATCTATCTTGATAGTTTTTGATGTCAGTTTTGTGAGAATAGAGGTGAAAGAAACATGTCTCTGTGGAAAACAAAATAAAAACAATCTTCTAATCCAAGATGCTTGTGTTGCAATATGTCTTTCAAGATCAAGCTGAAAGGTGCCATTCTTATAAACTTACTTTTCACAGTCACTTGCAACTTGTTTTTCCCAGCATAACCTCTGTTTCCATAGCAATTCAAACTTTGTTATGTCTGCATGCTTTAACAATGTGTAAGTTTCTACTAGTAGAATTTTTCTATACTACAATTTGATGAAATTAGTGATTTGTTTTTAATAGTATTTCTGGGTTGTAAGAATGTAGATTCTGAGCCAGAGGCTCAGAAAACCTATTAAAATTTCAGACAGTTTTTTGAGACATAATCCATAGAGTTGAATTAGCTGGATTAATAAAACTTCCACACACTAATTTCAGAGCCGTGGGTGTCTTCAGAATATGCAGCACATGAGACCTTCACAACCAGCAGCTCTTTGGTGCCAAGAATAGAAAGTATCTTCCCCATATTCTTGGAAATAGCTGCTGTTACCTCAGAGAATCCCTTCCTTCCCCCAGTGCAAGTAATTCCTCTCTCTCCCCAATAGTATTTGTTGACTGTTCATCTAGAGCACTGCCAACCCTGGTGACTCGGTCAGTGCTCTCACCATGCTTTATTAAAGCCCCACCTTCATAACTGGGTGTTTACATGACAATCACAGCCCCTCTACTTGACATCCTGAGAGTACAAATCAACATGTTTGACAACTGTTATGTAACTAAGTGAACAATAAGTTTAATTCAAAGAAAAAACTCTGTCAGGGATGGACAGGAAAGGGGTTTTTTCTTTCTTATGGAGTCACCTTGTTTTGTTGAAACTACTAGTCTNAGATGGACAGGAAAGGGGTTTTTCTTTGTTTTGTTGAAACTACTAGTCTGATTTTAACTATAGAAAATTTGACTGTTCCTTTGAGTCATAGAATAAGGGTGGGAAAATCTGACCCTAGGAGAGGTACAGGGGGAAGAAATAAACGAGTGCTTTTCTTTCCAATTTGTTTCAATTCTAAGTGTGCTTTGAAGAAATGTGCCTATCAGACCTTGTAATTCTCTCTTGAATATTAAGTGTCCGTGTGCTAACCCTACTAATTCTTTAGATGAGCCATTCTGCTCATACTCAAGTGTCTCTACAAGCATCTGGTAGCACCTCAGCAACCTAATATAGTACTGGGCTGAACTCAAAAACGTGCAACAGCTCTAATCCTACTATCAGGAAAATCATTGCTTAGTTTGCCTTTCAGAATCCTTCTCTCCAAGCCAACAGCCTCTGTACAAGACCCAACACACTCTAGAGATACCAATACCTATTTTTCTGCATCACCTGGACATGCCCAAGGCCAGCTCCTTCCACAACAGCCATATTCTGCAATTAGGGCACCTCCTAGCATGCTGGCAGGTAGCCTGGTACCCACAGAAGGAGTGTGTAAGGACTGGCAGATCCCTGGATCAAGGAGAAACACAGGTAGAGCTGAATCATTTGCTGTCAGACTCCACATTTAAATTTTTGCTCCCTCTAACCAGGGACTGAGGGAACCTGCTGGGGGGGTCCCTGGAGACCCCTCCTGGGGAAACATCAAGTTCTATCCTCCTCCATACCAGTACCAAAACCACATCACAGCTTCTGTTTTTCATATCTTTATACAAAGCCAGCCATGGATGAGCTCTGCAAGAAAGTGTGGTACAGTCACCACGGGCCATGGTATGTACAAAGCTACCCAGGGACTGGACAATACACAAGCTTGGAAATTGGCAGCAGAAGTTGTTAATTTTTGGCTGTTTTCTCCACCTCCAGATGTCACAGGTTTTAAACATTGGCCTGTTGTAAAGCTTGTATTGTGACTTGTAAGCAAACTGCAGAGCAAGATGTGTTTCTCCTCCTGCAGAAGCCCATACCACAGTGCCTAGAACCAGACCTTGGGTAAACTGTGGCACTGCTGCTTTCCTGTCCCAAGGACACACATTCTCTGAAATTGAGTATTTGATGAGGATTTTCTCATGGATCTTCTCAAAACTCCTCTTTTTCTTTATTGAGGCTAATAAGCCTTCCCTAGACATTTTGATGAAACTCGAGGTCCTAACTCCAGATTTCTCCTGTGATGCTCCCTTTCCTTCAACCATCTTCCAAGTATATTTTCTCCTGTTTCAGGCTGATTACTTCTGTGAAGAAAATGTAACCTAATTTATTTAGTACAAAATATCTTGCAGGAAGTCTTTGGAACTGGGAACAGAATAGAAATCATTCTTTTATTTGCACTGTTTTTGTTAGTAACTTTAGCTTTTTCATGACTGACACACTCTGCAGTACACTCAGCATGGCTGCTTACCACCAGCTCTGCTCTGCTCTGGCAGGTCCAGTTCTGCAGAAGCTGCAAAAGGCAAGTTGGTGCATTGGGGACTGTATATACTTGAATGGACTTTAAAAGCCTATCCCCATTTGCAGATGCTGTATATTTTATTCCCAGAAACAGTTTTTTCTTGTCGTTGGTGTGCCTTTACAAGTATATTCCCTATGACTTATGCTGTGACTCTCTCTACATCTCATATGACATTTTTAATGGAAAGTGTGCTGAGAGCAAAGCTATGCTCTTTCAGTTCACAGTAACCTCCTGTCATTCAGACTGTCTTAATAAGATTTGTGATTAGATGAAACCTTTTTTTGAGCAATGTATTTTTTCAAGTTTTCACAGTCCAGGGACAAAAAAAGCCCACTGATAAAGAGATATAATCCATTTGTAAATTGACAAGAAAACATCCACCTCTTCCTTTCAGTACAACAACAAATTTACCAACTTTTAAAGTCATCCAGGTATATGAGAAGCAGTAGAGCCATTCATGCAGCTGAGCATTTATTCCTGCAACACAGCAGTCCAGACTCATTAGGGCTCTGGCCAAGAGGGAGACTGTGGAGGGATTAAGAAGAACATATTTGTTGTAATTTGCCAACTGGCACCTTTCCTAGTTATTGCAGAATATTACTATACGCACATCATTAAGAAGCAGCACTCACTTTGTAAAGTGATTAGGGAAGAGTTGTAGAAAAACAAAACATCTGTTCTGTTTTCTTGCCTGTTGAAGGAAGTTTGTTGGAAGGAGCAGTCAATCCTAGGAACAGGTTTTCTTTTGCACACTTCTCTGTCTCTGCAAGAAGTCTCACTAAAGACCTGTCCTAAGACTGCTAAACTCTCTCTTATATTATATGGAATCCCAGGGTCTTGGGTACTGTCTTTGCAAAGCTATTAAAAATATCAGTTTCCACTTTTGCCAAAAATTCATAGATCAGTTTTTCTAGAATCAGCTTCTTTCCCTTCTCTTTTTTGTTCCAGTCAAATGGGCTTTCCTTAAGTAGGGACCCTGATCACTTAACTCCTCACACTGGATTTTGTGAAATCAAGAAGGATGGCAGACTTCAAACAAATAATTAGGTCATTCAGGGTGATGAGGTTCCACTGGATAGAATGTTATTTGCTAGTAATTAAAGTGGTACACATATTAGGATTTTTTTTTAAAGGAAAAGCATTAACACAGCATTGAGGAGGAATCTGATCTTTTAGGCTGTACATTTTCAGCAGAGCATTGGTTTGTCCAAACACCAGGTTTGGAAATGGCCATTTGTCCATTGCACCATTTTCAGTGCTTGTGGTGTTTGTAGGTTGCCTTAATAGGATGCTGACCTAGATTTTCCAAAAATTTGCTACAATGCTAAAGTCTGGTAAATAATGTTACCTTACACACATTTGACCACTGTACTTGGACCAAGACTTTTATCCACATTAAAATCTTCTCATTTTTGGAGTGTATGGCAGTGCAAGTGAAAATTACAGCAGACAAGCTCCAGCAACTTTATTTGTGTGATCTTTTGGCTTCACAATTTTCTTTTGCTATGGCCAGGAACTCTGTGCCATCCAGAGTAAATAAATCAGTCTGCAAGGCAGCTCCTGGTAACTAAGTCGAAATTCAGAGACCATGTCCAGAGAAGGGTCATGATCTCATTATCAAAGGATTTTTTATAGTCTAAATTTCCCCATAGCATAGGCCTATCCTGAGATAAATAATATAGCAATGAACAGAAAACCTATCAAAATATTTATCTTTCTAATATGAATAACTATATAGATATCTATCCTGAAATCTTGTTTCATATTTGCAGTTCTGTAAAGAGAATGTGTTCAGACAGATACGAGGATTTTGAAGCCGAATAGATGTGGGGGAAAGAAAAAATTCTCCAAAGATGTTTGACAATAGATTGACATATATTTGCATTACTTCATTAATATTCAAATCTTGCATAAAAAAACCCCAAATTCATAGAACAAGAAAGAAACTCAAGATCTCCTACTGCATCCCTTAAGCCCAAGACTAGCCTGGCTATCACAGCTCTTTTCTGGTAGCAGTCGGTCTAAAGACTTTATGAAACAGTTGATCTAGAAAGCCACAGAAGTTCAAATCAATCCATTCCAGACCCCCTTTTGTTACAAAGTTGTACCAGGAACCCAACTTACTCTCTCAAAATTTGAACCCTTTGCTTTCAGATTTATTCATCACAGAAATAGGGATTGGATTGTTTTTTCTTGTCTTTGCAACAGATGTTAGTTGAAAGACTTCTTTCTCTCTCTCTCTCCCTATTCTACTAATCTAATTCCTTCAATCTTTCTTAATTGATCAGAGGTCTAGAAAATACTTTTTGTTCCCTTTCTTCTATCTCTATTCACTTGTTTCCCATCTTTTTTGGGGCACAGTTAAATATAGATGTTAAATATAGACATCCAGCTGAGGCTTTATCAATGTCAAGTAGTGTAGAAAGAAAGGTTTATTCGTATTGCCATGAAAATAGTAGATTACAAATGAAAAGTTATCTCCAAGTATTTGGAGAAAATGTTTCACTTTTTAATTTAAATTTTAAGATGAATATAAAAACTTAGAGTACAAGTTGTCCTCACTGCTCCATAAAAAAGAAAATGTTTGGGAGAAAACAGACAAACAGAAGCAATGGATAATGAAATACAATGGCTGCTCCTTTTGCTGTCCTGTCCTAACTAGCAAACACTTACCTTCCTAATCAGAGTGACTGCAGCTGAGTTGCTTCTTGGCAATGTTCCATGCTATGCCCTAGAACACATCATAAACTTGTTTGGAAGAGTGACATCTGCCCCAGGTCAAAACTGTGCCCAGAACTGTTATAACAATTTCTAAGTATAGCCAAGCATGCTTCAATACCTGGAATGTTCCTAACACTGAGCAAATAAATAAAAGACTGATTTTGGTGCACTGTGTTTCCGTTGTTCTCCTGGGAGAAGAGCTGTGCTTTTCAAATTGTTAATGCATTTCATTATTTTTTTAGTTAAAACACAAACCCTGAAGTAGTGCAGGGAACAGACCCCAGAACTTCCCAGCCTCCTGATGATTTTCTCATTGGATAGGTACCAGATAAATTAGTTAGAAAGGTGTTACTTCTACTGAGAGAAAAAGGGAAGCAAGAATGGAATTTTTAGTGAACTGAGGTGAGACAGAACACTAATGACTTAGAAAAGAAAAAAATGCTATTTGAACATCACAACATTTTTTGTTTGTTTGTTTTTCACTGATACAGAGGGATCTTTTTCTGAAGTTTCAGGATTTAAACTTTTTTTTCCCCACTGTGGGTTCTCTGAGGTCCAAAAGTGCTTGGCTGTTCCTGTCTTCTTATGACAGCTAGACAGTCAGAAGATGTGGGCTTGGAAGCACGTTGTTTATCACGATTTTTTCCTTGATCAGGAAACAGAGGTCAGGTCAAGCAAGAAAAGAAATACACTCAGGCTATTCTATAGCCTCCCTCTTCTAGTGTATAGGTCACTAGCCATACATCCAGGTTTTTATTTGCCATCCATATTATTTGCTTTTGATGCCTCGAAGCAGAACAGTCTGTGTCTTAGTTGCTGTGAAGGATACTGCTTGCCTTAGTGTCCTCCTCTGAAATTTTAATAAGGAGCCATAATTTATTTTTTAAATATTTTTTTAGAAGACCTGCAAACTCAGTCCTAGACTAAAGGATGTCGTGAGTATCTTTTGTGCCTTTTGTTCAGCCTTTACACTCACCAGATTGTACAGCCCGGGCCTGACCCACATCCAGCTGGTGCAATTCAGAGCTGGGGAAGCCATACCTTTCTTCACTTTCTTCTTTTATTCCCTTCAAACATTACTGTCTCATTTGCATTAAGTATCTGAATGTGTAATGATGAAGAAGCCCTCAGGGTCTGTGTCCTGAGCTTTCCTGAGCTTGTACAGATACTAGGAGGAAGTCTATGGCCAAATTAGTTGGAGCATGGGGTACATATGTCCTCCCTGAAATCCTGTGCATTAAAGATAAAAAATATCATTAAGTGATACAAGAGAAAGAAAGGATGATACAGCACCAGTGTTTGCAGGAGAAGGATGGCTGGGCAAACTTTCATCGTGGCCACAAAGAGCACCCAGAAGGTCAGAGCCACATCTTCCCCCCTCCCACACCCCAACTCACTGCTCAGGGCTTGTGAGAACAAATGGGCTTGTCCAATTCCCTGAGATAAACTTGACATAAACCTTGTCATTTTGCCATGACTTACAGACAAAAAATTTCAGCTGATCCTAAATGATCATCTGGTCATTTTGGCTGAACAGAGCACAGAAAATCTGGATGGGAATGAAGAAAAACTAGGCAAGAATACCTTGCTTCCTTGGTTTTTTCAAAGAAAGATGCTTAAATTTTCACAAAACTGTTTGCCTCAATCAGTGCAAATTCATCAGTCTTGCTCCAGTCTTCTGTAATAGCATTTTATCACTTATGTCCTCATAAAGCACGCTTATGCAGAAGAGAAATTATGCAAATAAAATAATTTCTAATCATCACTGTCTTCAAAAGAGGACAACAAAAAGTTGGTCTCAAAAAAAATCTATTGATAAGGATAATTATGTTATTAGGATTTCTCAGTCATCTCTTCATTCACACAGTAATTGCTTTCAACTTGGAATTTTTTATCAGCATGGCATAAAAATCTGGATAGAGGTGTAGACAGGTGAAGAAAAGATCATGAAGTGTTTTATTTATGTTAATTACACCTCATAATACCTTCTGACAACTCAGAAAGAGATTATTACATTCAGGCATTAAGGCCTCTAAATAGACTGCTTATTTTGTTATTTAAATGTGGGTTTGAGGATGTGTATATGAACGCTGTAGCACAAACAGCTAGCCTAGAATCAGACAGCAAATTGATGACAGTGACAAAAATAAAACAGATGCCTTCTGAGCTTTCTCCTCCAGCACTCTGAGCAGTGACTCCAGCACAAGTCCTCACAGGGTCTGGGTGTGGCTCCTCACAACCAGCATTTACATGGCAATCAAATAAATTGCTGATTCATTGTTCTCGGAAAGCTTTTGACCAAAGCTAGCTTTGTGGTTGAAATTTAAAATGTATTCTTATTACATGTGCCAGAACCGGTTTGAAGAAATATTCCATCCATGTTCAAACTACTGTCAAGCCACAGAAAGGTCAGCCTATTCTCTCTAATATTCTCAACGTGTCTTGCATGGGACTCATAATATTGAAAAGCAAATAGCTGATGGTCACAGCAAAATGTACTCTACAAATTGCATTTTGGAAAGAACATAATCCAGAATTCAGCAGCAAACAATAACTTCAGAACAGCCATGGATTCCTAAAAAAATGTTGAAATCCTGAAGAGCAATAACAAACTGTTTAAGCTGGATCACTAAAAGCACAGTGATTCATTATCAATGTCTTCAAAAGCCAATTCTGCAGCCACCACCACTGAGACCATATGATCTCCGTGTAAGTGTCTCTATATACATGGCATGTTTAGAGTCAGACAACAAGATAGGCCCCACACTTCTTCTGTCTTTTACCTGGGCAATCAAATGCAATTTCATACAATGCCACTGTACAGCTGATGAAAGTCAAAAGTCCAGTCAGGATGAGGGTTGACAAATCTAATTAAAAAATGAGGGAAAGGGATCAACACATACAAGAGGTGTTAACTATATTATTTTAAGTTAACACTAGTATTTAAGTGTGATTTGTACTGACTTTAATGATATGTTACTGAGAATTTAGGGTAGAGATCAGATCATGTAAAAGGTCCTAGTAAACAGGAAGCCCTAGTAGGCAGTAATATATCCTTTTATGCAACTGTGCAGACTAATCAATACCAGAATCTTACAGAAACATGCAGTGTAATCAAAGGCATGTTCTGCCACACTGCAATTGCTGTGGGGCCTAAAAGAAGACTCCCAGGAGGGGATGCACCCACAAATATACTGCCCCTTCTCCATCACAAAAACTCTTGCATGAGTTGGCACTATGCTAAAACTTATGCAAGGAGCACAAAGGGTCTGCACTGGTCATAGATTTATTTTAAAAAATCTTTATAGCTTTCTATGACTGCTACTTGAAGTGAGTCAATCTGTTAAATTGTAAGTAACTCAAGTTCATTGCCTGTTCAATCTGGAAAATGGATGCTCTGTCTCAGCATCTGAGTCATTGAGCTGGACTCAAAAGAAAAAAACACAGCAGAAACACTCCTATCAACTTTTGAAACTGTCTGAGTGCTACATAAGTTTTAACAGCACATTTGCAGTGAAAAGAGTGAAGCTGACAATAACTCACACCTTAAATCTCTGGTTTTTTCCTAAACTTAAACTACCCCTTAAAAGACAGTATGCTGGTTGGTTCAAACAGGTTTTACAATCAGGATTTTTGTCATTTCACCATTTTTGCTTTTCATCTGTTAATTTATGACTCAATTCACCAAGTCAGATTGCAAAATCAGATAGCTGCTGCATGGACTGTTTTTGTCTTCTTCACTCCACTTAACATCATTGATTTTGAAATCTGCCTCTCTACAGCTGACTCAGGGTTTATTATTAACAATAGCCAGATGGATTTTGATGCTATTTGATGCTGAAAATATCTTTGGATAAATTGGAGGAAGATTGCGGTAATACAAAAAAAGCATGAGGATCAACTTTGTCTCTCTAATTCAGGAGTATGGAAAGTTTATTGCCATATTCCATTTCTCTTTGCTGGAAGACACATGAACCCTAAGAGATAAATTTGTCCCAAATGTGCAGAAAACAGTGCATCTCATAAAAACCGAGTTCATTTATCCTTCCAGTCAATTCCCATAAATCAACTCCCAAAAATGCAATTTATTAGTATCCTATTATATAATGGAATTTGCAGACTATAAATCTATTCCCCTTGAAATTACATTCCCTGTGCTCCACACTTTTCAAAGAGGATATCTTTACCCATGCTAAAGCAAGAGCACCTAAAGGCCTGCACAGGTGACCAAGGAGAGCCTGTCAAAACTCAGATCTAAAAATAAAGCTCGCATGAGGTGACATTGGGATCAGAAGGAGTAGAAGGAATATAGAGGCACTTTCTGAGCAATCTGAGACAGGGTGAGGCAAGACAAAGCCCATCTGGACCTGAATCTGGCAAGGGATTGTAAGGGGTTCTGCAGGTCCATGGACCTACATTCCACAGCAGCATGGAGTCACTGCTGAAAGAGCAGGAGGCAAAGCTGGAGGCAAAGGTTCTCACCTCCTTTTTTATCTTCATCTTTACTGACAAGATCAGACTTCAGAAATCTCAGGCCTCAGAGACCAGTATGAACATCTGGAAGAAAGAAAACTTACTCTGGGGGGACAAGAGTTATTTGAGGAACATTTAGATGACCTGGACCTACTTCAGTCTGTGCAGCCTGGTGGGTTTCACTTGGGAGTGCTGAGGGTTAGTGTCATTGCAAGGCCACTCTCAATTATCTTTGAAAAGTCATGGTGTTTGTGGGAGGTTTCCAAGGACCAGGAGAAGTCAAAAGTCATTCCTGTCTTTGAGTAGGCAAAAAGAATTTGTGGAACTGCAGGTTGGTTGATGTAACCTCCATGCCTGAGCAAGTGCTCCTGAAAACTATTTCCAAACATGTAATGGGAAAGTGGTGATACAGTTCATTGGGATTTATGAAGGGGAAAATCAAGTTTAACCAGCCTGATTGACCTCTACAACCAGCTAATGAGAGCAGTGGGTGAGAGGAAAACAGAGGATTCTGTTTACCTCAACCTCAATAAACGCCTTCTTGTATCATCAAAGACAAATTGGCGTACAGCCTACAAAAATTAACCATAAGATGGATTGAAAGCTGGATAAATTGCCAGGTTCAAAGGACCATTATTAGCAGAATGAACTCCAGTTAAAGGCTGGCCACTAGTGACATACCTCAGGGGTTGGTGCTGGGGCCAACAGTTTTGGTCTGTTGTGCAAGGTCCACACCTGGAGAGGACCAACCCCAGACACAAGTGCACAGACCAAGAGTCCAGAAAGAAGCTTTGTAGAAAAGGATCTGGAAATTCTGATGGGCAACAGATTAAACACATGCCAACAATTCCCAGCTGCAATGGAAAGAGTGCTGCCAACAGGTCGATGGAGGTGATCCTTCCCCTCTACTTCCCCCATTCCCTCTTACTGTGAGCATGGGCAGACACTGGGACAGGCTGACCAGAGAGATTGAAGAGTTTCCATCCTTGTGGATATTTGAAGTGTAACTGGGCAGAGTCCTCAGAAACCTGTTCTAGCTGATTCTGCTTTCAGCGTGTGGGGTGAACTAGACTTTCTCCAAATCTGAACCTTTCTATGATTCTCCAATGACATCCATGTGGTTTTGCAGGCATATGCTCCTGATGAGCATGTCTGAAGAATATAGGTTAGTGCAGCTTTACCAAAGCTATCTGAAAGCTTTATTCAGTTCTCAGCAGAGGAAGGACTCGATTGAAAGGTAGTTTATATAACAGACATTACCAGTGCAGTTTTTCTTCTTAAAACCTTTTCCTCCAAACTATTAGTTTTTCTGACAGAAGGACTAAATACAAACTTGGTCAGAATAATAGTTGAAGTAGTCCAATCTATTTAAACAGCTCATGTGGGATTTTCCATTTACAAGAGCTCTTTGCTAATTTTTATACTTCCAAATAGCTTTCTGTTAAGTCCAGCTTGGAATAGCAGAAACAGTTGCTCCTGTCATAGAAGAGAGGAGGGTGGGGAGACTTGAATGCTGTCTTTATTTGGAGGATAGACATTTCCCTTGAGAATGGAAAAACAAACTAAAAAAACCCCAATTACTCTTCAAGCGCACAGAGCTGAGTAGCACTTGACAGGGCTCATTCCATGAGTTGCTGCCTTCCCATGCTCCATCGTTTTCTTCTCCCTTCTGTTCTGTGACTGTGTAGTCAGTGTTAGAAATATTTTTCTGGGGAAGACACACTATTTCCTTTCATCTCCTTTTTAAATTAAATTCCTAATCAAGTGTCAACAAAGAATAGATTCAAGATATCAAAGGCAGAACCATCACCACCTCCTGACAGCATAGGATGATGTGAAGAGATGTGAAAAACCTCCTGATGGCCCCATTGTATCTTTCCCTCAATAAAAGGAACGCTGTGTTGATGTGGTTCCACAGTGAACACAAGGGCTGGATGGCCCACCAAAAGAACTTGTCAACTGTTATCACCTGTTACCAACTTGTTTAATGACTGTGGGCTCATCTTAACAAGTTAGATAGATAGGTGTTCATTCAACCTATATTTAAATGTTATACTGACTTGGAATGGATTTTAAAACGCAGCATAGAATGAATTTCTAACTGGATATTACAGAAAAGTTTTGTAGGAAAATGTGTTCTCAGGAAATTTATCCAAGTAAGGTGGATCTATTTTACTTAATCCCCTTATTAAAACTAATGGTTTATGCTGTTCCAGTAAGAGAATAACAACAGCAAGGTTACATAAGGTGTTGTCCTGAATGATATGAATCTTTTTGTATCTAGGGAAATCAAAGTCTCTTTTCTCCAAGTACATAAATGCTGAGATCATCCAGGAAGTTACTAATAAGTCAACATTTACTAGTTCTAGAAAAACCTTGTAGACCAATAAATTGGAGGAATCATGCAACTGAACCATACTTTGCAGATATGTGGGCATGAAAAACATCGTTTTAGCAATCCCTTTGAATTCAAGAGATTATTCTGAAGAGAACAGTTACCTAGTACCCCTAAAAACAAACTTTCCAAAGCTTAAACACACAAATACTTTGAATAAGACTGAGTACAAGCATCTCAAGAATTGTATCACAGTAATAGAAGCTGTTAGGAAAATGTGAATAAAATTAATACCCACTGTAAAAGACTGGAAAAAGCTTTAAAAGATTTAGAGACTATTATGTGTCCTACCATTGAAGAAAAAAGTGTAGGCAAGAAATAAGGCATTTGCACAACTGTTGCTAAATCAAACAGTTTCTACAATCATCAAGAGAGATGTGTCCCAGTGTACCTGTAAAATTTACTTGTGGTCTAAACAGCATATCTAGGAAAAAAGCTAACAGATGTATTTGCTTCAATATTAGAGATTCCGAGACAGGTTTGATTTCTGAAGAGTAGAAATTCAAGCTTTGTATGGTCACATCCAGAAGAACAGGATAATTCAATGCTGTTACAGAACAAGGGCAACACCTTTGGCTCTCTCTTCAATTCTCCCCCACTCCAGAAACTTGTCTCAGTTAATTGATGCTGATAAATGCCCAAATTTTGTAAGGAACACATGTGCATACTTACATATGTGTACATTTTTAATTTTTTTTCCTCCAAAACTTACTGTTTGTTCCTTTAACCATAAACACAACATCCAATCACCTCAATGAGCCACGATCTCAGAGAGTTTTTTTCTGTACCACAGAGGAAAATAAAGCCTTATCACATCAGAGAAATCAGAAAACAAATGTGCTTGAATCAGCATCACAGGAGGTAAGACCTGCACAGGCCAAACAATGAAAAGTTACAGCTGGGGGGGCCACCCCACTTTCTTCTTTAGTTCATTTCAGAGCTGTTGTTTTGTGGTCATTGTGTTTATACCCACAAAACCTGGAGTGTTCCTGTTTGCTTTCAGTCTGGTATTCAATGCTCAAAGCTCCACAGTAAGACCAGGTCAAAGTCCAAATGAGCCTGGCAATATCATGACTTTGATGGAGAGAATTAAAAGCTCCATTAAAACAAAGCAAAACAAATCAAAACAAAGTGAAGTGAAACAAAGCAAGCAAAGCTCAAAAAAAAAAAAATCTTTAACCTCTAATCCAGCAAATTGATCCACGTAACACTAAGTAACTTGAAGTTGTGGCAATTCTAATTATTAAGGATTTACTTTGCAAAATTTAAGTTGTAGCAATTGNTGAAGCGAAACAAAGCAAGCAAAGCTCAAAAAAAAAAAAAAATTTTTAACCTCTAATCCAGCAAATTGATCCACGTAACACTAAGTAACTTGAAGTTGTGGCAATTCTAATTATTAAGGATTTACTTTGCAAAATTTAAGTTGTAGCAATTGAAGTGAGAACAGTTCACAGAATTCTGTGAACCACACAAGTCCTCTGTTAAACTACTACTCTTGCCTCCACTAGTTGGTTTTGGCTTGAGATAAGGATGAGATTAATTCTGCTTTTGAGACAGCACACTAGTGGCAAGATAGAGAATCCTACTCTGGGAAAGACAGTGGTTATTGAATGACTGTAGTTCTTCCACTTAAAGCTTCTTTTATTTTCTTATGCAAAAGTGTGACTTGAAACTGTCCTCTTCCAGTTACTGATCTTGTGAAATCAGACACTCATTAAGGACTTCACTTGCTGCATTTGTGAAACTTTTTTACATACACTGCTCTGAGAGAAAAAGGAAAATACGTGTAATTTATGGATCACTCAAAGTGATGAATGCTGGCCAAAGCAAAGAAGAGCAGATTGTGTTAGAAATACCCGTGTGCTAAGCAATGGATGACAGAGATAAAACTTGAGATTGGGAAGTGGGGAGGCTTTTCTAAAAATAAAGATTAGGAAAGATGGAAACCAATCCAGCAATCATCTGTCCAACAAGACTGGCTTAAACTCAGAAAACTGTCAGGCTTTCACGGAAGTGGGTCTGCAAATCTCTGCCTGGTTTGTGGAGAAGGCAGAAAGTAGATGCTCTTACTGGCACTTATGGGCATGTATGGACCAGCATTGCCCTCCTCCTACGCCTGACAGTGACTCAGGCCAGCAAGATCTGTGGAGAAACTCTTGTGGACATCAGCCGGATCCTGAGTAGCCTTTGAGGATTCAGTCCTGTTTAGACTGGGCAAAAGTGTCTTCTGCCTCCAAATGCCAGCCCATTCCCCCTCCACACCTCTTCACACACTACACCAGCTTTGTTCCCTGTTGCTGTAAAGACTTAAAATACTTCTTCCTTATCTCAAGCACCTTGCATGGATGTAGGTAAAGACACATGCTTTACAATAAGGGATGCAAAAATTTCTGTTCTTTAATCACTTAGAATGCGATGACTCCAGTTCCATAGTCACATAATAAATTGTCTTTTGTCTTGCGTTTTATGAATGAAATATTTTTAAAACTCATTCATACAAAAAATGCAATATCAACAGGGTTTCCCTTCCAGACTTGCTTGGAGCTAATTTTAGATCCAGCCATAAATTCCTTCTAGTTCACAGCCATCAGAGACGGTGGGGAGAAATCCTCCATCTGTTCCCTGACTTTCTAGTCATCTCTTTTCTGCCAAAGAAAGTGCTAGTGATAGAGAGAATGAAAATTTCCCACTACCCCTGCAGAGAGGAGAGGCAGGACACACATGTTTTTAATGTTTGGGATGCTCAGCTGTCACTCAGGTCTTGTAGGGCCTGAAGTTATTTTATCTCTCCTTCCAAGGATGGAGGGAAGAGCATTCTGTACAAGCTGTCCTGCACCTCCCCATCCCATCCCATCCCCTGTGCTTCTCCTCTTTGCACCATCACCCTGCAGAGCACAACTCATGCAGCTGCTGCAGGAGAAACCATGCTCAAGGGATAAGGGTAACAAATACAGAGGTGTTATCCAGCTCTCCAAGAATGCCAGGAGAACTTCTGTATGCTGATATTTGGTAGTAATGGAACTGATGCATTAACAGGAAAGCAAAAGTTCTGCATGCAAGCAAAGCAAAACCATGAGTTCATTCTCTGATCCCAAGGGCAGGCAGTTGTTCAGCTACTCCCAGGAAAGCAGGGTTCCATCACACACAACAATGACTTAGGAAGGGAAAACTCATCACCCTGAACTTCCCCCCTTCCCACTTCATCCCCCAGTTTATTGCTGACCATGATACCATATGATCTGGAAAATCCTTTGGGCCAGCTGGGGTCAGCTGTCCTGGCTGTGTCCCCTCCCAGCCCCTGGGCACCCCCAGCCTCCTCACTGGTGGGGTGGGAAAAGCCTTGGCTCTGTGCAAGCACTGCCCAGCAGTAGCTTAAACATCCCTGAGTTACCAACCCTCTTTCCATCACAAATCCAGAACACAGCCACACACTAGCTGCTGTGAAGAAAACTAATTCTATCCCAGCCAAAATCAGCACACACCACAGTTTTCTGAAGAGTATTCCCCACAGAAATATCCTGTGCAGACACAAATACATTTGAGCTACAAGTAGGACAAAACTGATATGAATAAATCAGATCTGGGCACAGTCACCCTTGGCAATAGCCGTATCCTTCCTGGTTAATGGAGTTATAGGAGTGGAGGGGGTCTGTCCTGGGACACATTGCCAACACTCCCACCACACCAAATTACCTAACACCATGGGTGGCTTTCACTGAGATTTTTATTTGGCACATAATATCAAGGACATTAATAATAGTAGATCTCTAAATATGCTATGCTTCTATTGCTGTTCAGATAGACTTCTGTGGAAAATGGAATTTCTTATTATTCTCCTCTAGATTTTACAATCAGAGAAATGTAATTATTTGCCATACAGCCATGCTGTTTTCAGATATTAGTATTTACTTGTATGTAGAACCATAAAAATTGTTTTTCTCTTGTCAGTGTAACATTATTCCTCCAATTTCTGATAAGACATCATAGCACCTGCTTCACAATACCCTAGATTTGTCATTCAGAAATCTGGTCAGCTTATTTTCAGTGCAAGAGAATAGCTTATTATCTTGCTTTAGGGGATTGTGATTCTATTTTTAATTAAAATAGATTTATTTCTTTCTGTTATCACTAGGTTCAGACTGCATTTTCTCAGAATGGATTCAGGCCAGAAAGAAATGTGGAAACACGCAATGAATCCTATTAAACCTGAAATAGTTGTTTTAGCTGTATTCACAAGCCAGTCTGGTTTGGAGGTTTAACCCAGCTCTTGCAAAGAACATCCAGTTCTTTCTGCACTATACAATTCATAAGATGGCTTCAGATTATTAAGAAAAAATGAAAGGCAAATTCTATTTTATTCTCAGTCATAAGAGTGTTTATTTTTTCAATTTGATGAATACATCCTATGGAATTGATCTTTGAAGATGCTCAGAGTTCTCTATTCTCAGTACTTCTCCCACATCTCTTACAGCTTAACTTTTCAATCAGTGAAGAAAGTTCTTTGAAATTGCAAGGATTTGAGCTTTCCCTGAACTCCTTTGTTTGGAGAAGGATAATAAGGACAGTAGAACAGAACAGAAAGCACAGCCTTGGAGCAGTAGATAAAGGATGTAACTTAGGCAAAGAGGAGTCATGCAAAACGCAAACAGGATGCCAGCTCAGCTCTGCCAGACTGACAAAGAAGAAGTTATGCAAAACAACAACATTGTGCTTACTCAGAAGGTGAGGCTTAGGAACAGCCACCTAAAAAGAACACTAGATTTTGAAGACAGACCCCAAAGAACCCAGTAAGGACTTCCAATAAGGGATACAACCATATATATATATAAAAATACATAAACATCAAGTAAGTGGGCATAGACAATTAATATATAATCAGTGTGTATGATCAAAACTCTGTTTACCTGATGTTTGGAGCACTCGATTAGAGGAAGGATCCTCTGAATGACCAGCATGCTGCAATAAACAGTTCCTACTTTCTAATACTCAGAACTGTGTTAGAAAGTTTCTATCTGGCTGATTTCACTATCAGAAGTCAAGGGGGTCAGTGCTATGCAGACCTTTAGCATCAAGGAAAACACCTCAGCTGTTCTGTTTGAAATGTATGGAATGAGGGTAGTGTCTTCATAATAATGTAGTTCTCCAATATTCGTGAATGTTGGGCTGGTATTTAGGCCTTAGTGAAGTAAAAGAGGTCACTTATTCCTGCTCCCTTGGGATTAGGATTTCAGACCTTCATCTTAACCAGTAGCACACACCATTGAAAACTTGATATTCTTAAATAAAAAGCTCCAGCCTTTCATTTTCCTTCAAACTCAGTGACTCCTTCCATCTTTTGGCAGCACAGGCAGCCAGACACAAGTGAAGCACCTATTTTTGGCTTTCTGCTGTTTCCTTTCCCTCCCTCAAGGAACTTGGCTGTTTTGCCCCAGCAAGAAAATTATGGTGAGCAATGGGAAAGTTTATGTGGTCACTCTAGAACTGTCCTCTTTTCTCAATATATCTGCTTGTTAAAGCTTTAGCAGATGAAAATTTCTTTATTCTTCCTTCCATGGGGGACAAAAGGAGATGAAATGTTGTGACAAAGGATGGATACATCATTTCAGGTGCAACACTCTCAGCTTTGTGGCAGGATCTAATATCTCCTTGATGCTCATGTGGGCAGCTGGCTTTTCAGTTTTGGAAAGCTGAGGTATCTGATCAGTTTAATAAGCAATTCAGGAATGAGGATTTCCTAGGTGGGATAGAGGAAGGCACTGTTCAAGTCCATAGTGCCCCACTTTGTGAAGTGTGCCAAATCACACTCCTGAAATCCTCCACAGAGATGCAAGGTAACTATTTGAGAGGAGCTTCCTCACCCAGAGGAACACAGACTGATTCCCAGCCTTACAGCTGAGAAAAGCTTTGCAGAAGCCTTTATGGCCTATGTTCCCCACAGGAACGTGAGCCTGCTCTGAGACCTTAAAGCAAGAATGCTATATTAACTTCAGAGGTGATGCCTTGTTTCATTTTACCATGTGTACTAATTTAACTCCTTGTCAGGCTGTGGGCAATAAGGTGACAGCACAGATTTTAATTGCTGGGCAGTTTAAATCAAAGTGTATACGAGGTGAATATGAATAGTGGCTGGTTACTCGCTGGCACCAGGTGAAGCACATCATTCCACTCACGGTTCATTGACAGCAGCACTGTAGGTGCTGACACAGCCACGTGTTAATACCCTGCCTCCTATGTTTCCCACCAGTTCAGGAGCTGAGCATCACAGACTCAGCTAAGGGGTAAATTCTCCCCTTTCACAAACACATATTTCTACTCACAGTGGATTTTGTTGCAGGAAAGGATTTATAAACCAACATTTAGAACCATCTGGTCAGTGTTTACCAAGAAGCTGAAGCATATTTTATTCATTCAGGAGCTACCCTCTTGGCTAGCAGCTAGCCAGGCTCCCTAGGTCATTTTCCCCCTCTCTATCATATGCTTGAGAGATTGATGTAATAAGTTAAGCATTAAAAAAGCAATCTCTGAGGTAAGTTATTTGTCTCACCTTATATATCTGTTCTACAGACATGATCCTTACCTTCTTCACCCCAGGGTTAGGTACTGGGGTGTCAAATGTTGATGGAAACAACTCCTCCTGCATCCCTGCTAGAGCAGGCAGAAATACCCTGCAGCCATGATCTCCACCTATTTCAGACAAGTGAGAAGTTTCAAAACAATATCAGGAGGTCTAGTGGGGCTGCTGCACTCCTGCTTTCCTCTTGGGCACACCCACCCACCCCATCCTTTGCAAAAGATGTCGATTTTCAGACAACTCCTTCACTGCACTGCCTGACCCCACGATTGCCTGTGTCCTAGTGGCAGGGTAGGAGACAGAAACACTCAGCTGTGGAGGGCAGAGGAGTCCAGCTTTAGACTGAGATGAGCTGCTGGGGACTCATGAAAGCTGCCTCGACCCAGGAAATGTGGAGCTGCACTTAGGAGGCAGCAGCAAGCCTCAGTGAAAGGTGAAATACACTGGGATGTGACTGAGGCTGAGCAGATGGGGATGCACGGTCTGAGTGCAGTCAGGCAATTGCTCTCAGGCTGTTTGCCAGAGCTGCTGCAGACATACCCATAGCGTACCTTCCTTTTACAGCACACCTTGTGCTCCTCAAGCACTTTCATGCCCCAGCTTCATGTGTCCAAACTACACCCACTCAGCAGGTTGTTCTGACAGAGAGGCCATTGTCATGCCTCCATCCTGCCCAGACTGATCCTGAGGGCACAGCACCCCTGAGCAAAACAAGACCTAAAAACAGACCCTGTCAGGGTTGTACGGAGAAATCCATGAGATGGAGGGATAAGTAACAGACCACTCATCTTCCTCCTGCTTCTCCAGGAACAGAAAGCATTTTCCAAAAGGGAAGGGGTTATTCTTTCTGGTACATGCAACAAAGAGTTCCATAGTTCAGCTTTTCAGAACTTCTTGAGCCAAAGACTTTAAAAGACTTAGATAATAACTGGAAACTCCATTAAGAAACAAATCAACCAATATTTTTGTGACAAATTTTGAAGTAATTCTGCATTCAGAACCCCATTTCTTCTTCTCTGAAATGGGCCCAAAGCCTGGAAAATAATATCTGTAATTTAAGTCACTGAGTCATTAAATGCTCAACATTGTAGGTGTCTGACACCTCTTGTTTAGAAAGAATTCCTAATCTTGATCTTCTCATCCCTTAGCAGGGTTTGGTTTTGTTTTGAGAATGGTTTTTTCCATGAAAGAGAATTTACAGAGGGTAGCTAAATTAACCAAGCCAGAAAGGTATGAATTGAGATACTTTTGCAGTTGTGCAACCCCTGAAGCAGAAGATGTGGATGGGATTATATCTGCATGAATCCCACCTAAATTCCTAATAGCTATGACTGTATTTTTGCCCATGGATGTCTTCCCTTCCATATCACTTGAACTGTGATGAACTCACTACAGAAAGCTAATAAACAGCCAAACAAATTTCTGTTTTGTCTGCCCATGTTTTTCACTTCCTTTCTCCTCAATAGCTCATTCATCAAGCCAAGCAAGAAAAAAACCCCACAGAGCTACTTAAAATAGTAGTCCAGCCAGCATATTGGCATTGCTGCCAAGTGTACTGCATGCAGACTGCCAGTAATGAAAAGTGGAATTCACCTCATCAAACAAAGTTTACGAATTTGTTTAAGGATAATATGTCAGTAGAAAAGCAGATACATATTTGAGGCCCAAATTAAATACCAGTGTACAGTTCTTAAGTAACATAATCACTGTTACAGCTACTGTTTATTAGCAACCCTAGGAAACCTCAACCAAAACATTTAAAACACTGGTTTAACTTTTAGTCCATCTGATCTAGGCTCTTACATTTGGTGGTAATTCTCAACTTGTGCTTTAGAGGAACTGCCATCCACAATGCTGTAAATGGAAGAGACCTCCAGATATTTGAGACACAGAAACAATCAATTTATGCTCAAACAGTCTGTTATTTTTCCCATTGACACTTAAATGTCTGTTGATTTTAGTGTGGCAGATGTAAAATGGCTCTTGTATTTTTAGGGCCAGTGTCTATCATTTCTTATTTCTTTTGGCATTAATGGAATTGCATTTGAAAATACAAACTGTTCCCATCTTAGGAATCAGTTCTTATCTTATGTGCCAGATGTCAGAGCTCATGAAGGCAGCTGGAGACAAAAGTCCATTCCTTTGCCTATAGAAGAAAAGGTCTGGCCCAAGAGGATTTCACTCTATACT
Organism: Pycnonotus jocosus; assembly: GCA_013400435.1. Classification (NCBI taxonomy): domain Eukaryota; kingdom Metazoa; phylum Chordata; class Aves; order Passeriformes; family Pycnonotidae; genus Pycnonotus; species Pycnonotus jocosus. The sequence goes on from VWYP01010238.1 coordinate 471,086, forward strand.
TTTGTTCAAATATTCAAAGCTCAGTTTAAATATCACAACTGTCTATACAAGCACAACAGAAGTGAACTCCATGAGTGAAAAGTTGTGGAAGCAGGGAATTCCTTCCTTCTTACCATGCTGGGCAGTATTGATGGGACTCCCTGCATCCCCAGGCCGTGGCTGGAGGGGCTGGATAACCTGACCCTGTCCAGAGGTAGCAGGGATCATTAACACCTTGTACTTCTGTCAAGATCCAGGATCAGTACTACAGCAAATCCCTTGTCACCCAAAGAGATGATTCTGGAACAAGAAGGAGGAAAAAGATGAAAGATACGAATTAAAGACTGCAGGATTTTTCTGGTGCTTCTAAGTCACATAACTACACACTTCCCTGTCCCCAGAGCTGTCAGGAGCCCATAATAGGGCTGAGAGCAGCGAGTGTTCTCCACAAAGCAGTGACACAGTTTTGCTTCAGTTATTAAGGAAATTCCTCTTCTTTCATGCATTGTGGCAGCAGCAATCGAAGAAGACAGATGCTCCTGAGAAGAGTCAACCTGAATTCATGAAGTTGTTCTACGCTGTCCAAACGCAAGTATATCTTATGTCTCTGGTATTAAATGACCTTTGGAACAGCACTTCAGATTTATCCCAAACTGACAGTAACTGACAGGCATAAACTACATAAGGCTAAAAGGATCTTAAAGTGAAACAAATAAGCTCCTGTTACTAAGAACTGGCCATGCTAAACAGAAGCTCTGACATTAATTCCTCTCCCAGGCAGGAGGGTCACCACAAGTAACAGCTGAGTGAGACTCTGCCCCTATCCCCAGTTTTCAGCATAGCTGAGTCAGTGCAGTTAGTGCATCCTGCAGCACCCAGGAGTCCTCTCTGTGGGGATGGAGAGAAATCCATCTCATAGAAATATCTATGAGAAATATTCTTTCTCAAAGCCTCTTCATTCAGACCTGCAATCCTTCTCCTGCTTTTTTCAGAAACAAGCAATCACTTTGATTCATAGCAGTCCCACCAGTAAGATGTACCTCTGTTTTACAAGTCATACTTTAATGCAGAAAACAGAAAGGCATTCTGAGAGCTTTTCATGTGAGTACAAGATCTTTTTTCCATAAGGGTTCAATTTTCCTGGCTGCACAAAAATTAAATCCTTGTTTTCTGAAAATAAAAATACACCAGGCTCATAACATCAACACTCATCTGACTTCTGCTTTCCTCACTCTAGCCAGGATCTCCAATAAGCCAAAGCAAGACCAGGATGTTCAAGAGCCATAGATCTGAGGGCACTATTGGAATTTGAAGTGTCCCTTAATTCAACTTCTTAAAATATGAGAAGATGACCCATCTTCATCCTTGCTTAGCTAGAAATAGATCAAATTACTATGATCAGACTGAAAACATGGTAATACAGCAACTCATACAGAGGTTAAACCATAAGCAATACAGACATGGGCTCAAGGTCCCAGATCTTAGTACTCAGTAAAAATGTAAAAGACTAAGCAGTATCGAGATATCTCCTTGAGTTTGCAGGTAATGTGAGATGATACCTTTAAGAACTGGAAGCTACACCTGCTTCCCTGTGATGGTAAGCTCAGAACTATGCAAGAAAAGGGGGATTAATCAGGACTTCCCCACTATGAGGGATTCCATTTGTCAGAAAAAGAGAGAAAACCTGGCCTATCTCCAGAGAGATACATCCTCGCCCTCCAGCTCCTACTGCCCTCCTCCTCTGAACAGGAGGAGGCACTCCTGTGCAAGGCACAAATTTTGGTGTCCCTGGGTCAAGGAGGATTTTATATTGTCCACTCCTGAGCAATACCTGCTGGAGTCCTCACCAGTCACCCATAGTGTGCCTTCTGGGCAGCAGCTTGGTTGTCCTTCCTCACCCTGCAAACAGCAAGCAATAGGCAAGGCTCTTACATGATAACTGCCAAAATCTTGTCAGGGCCAAAACCTTGTCAGGGCCAAAACATCCATTGGAAGTGCCTCAAACAGCATCTAGCAACAGCTTGGACATGTTCATACAGAGATAAAGAGTGTGAACTGTGTGATGTGGGTCTAAGTCCAGCTCAGGGCAACCCGGTGGCCCCCTCCTCCAAAAAGTCTACAAAATCTCCACTGACAAAGGTATTAAACTCACTGCCAAATTTCCAGATACTTAGAGAAATTAAAAATATAATCCATATGGGATCTACATATTCTGTAAAACATGTTAGAAATGGTAAAAATCCACCTCTTTTCCACCAAAGCTTTAGATAGTAATTAACCCTTTAAATAGTAACTAAACCTTGTTTATGAGGAAGTGCCTCAATAAGCTGGTTTTAATCTTAATTTCCAGAAAACTTAACCCAGGGGCTTGGAGCCTCTAAGGAATGTATTTTGTCTTTCTGTCTAATGGTGTAGGTGAAATGCTAACTACAAATCTGTGTAGTTATACAATAATGGGCTACAGAGCTACATATATATATATATATGAAGAATATAAAGAATATATAAAGGCAAAAAGGCAACAAATCAATTAGGCATCATAACCATGATCAAAAATCTTATGAAAAAGAAGGGAGTAGTGCATTTGTTAGCAAAGGACTACAGTATCCACACAGCCTCAGCATGATAGGTGTACTCCTGTCATTGTGGCAAGGGAGAATCCCCAGCAGTGCTCTCGTGTGCTGTGAGCCAGCAGAGGAGTTATCCACTGTGGCACCTTACAGAGGTAAGAACCTCGAGACACACTGACAGGAGATGTAAAGCAGGAGATGTAAAACTGGGACACAGGATCTCTGTCACATCCAGCCCTTCTGCTTCATGGGCTGCCAGGATCAGCCTCAAAGCCAGGGTGGGATAGGAACAGGAACGTGCTGCAATCTCTGGGATGTCTGGAAGGATATGGGAAGCACACAGGGATTCCCCTAGGAGAGGGAGTAGGGGGAAAGGGACACCTCCCAGGAATTTTGATGGTCATTGCAATGTCACTACACATCCAAAGCAGCGCCATATCTCAACATATTCCCACATCTTACACGGTTTTTGGTCCTTCCTAATTTCAACACCTCTCTAAACATGACCTACAGGGCAGAGAGCTCTGCAGAAATACAAAATTTCTGAAAAGAAAGAGACCATTTAAGAGAAAATATGTTAACCACACTTTTTGTTTTTAAGTTGACAGCAAGGCAGTGAATGCCAGGTATTGTATGAGGTTACCTTCAGGAAGAGCACTTGAAACACATGTACTGTTCTGAATTATTTCCTCCGAGCTTTACACAGATTTTTTTCCTCTGTAAAAAGAGACATAATCAGCTTACATGCACCACACTTCCTCTCCCTCCTTGTATTTAAGACATGCTTTTCAACTCACCAGTCCTGCTGTTTACTAGTTGCTGCCCTGTCTGGCAGCTTTTGCCAGACTGACTTCATTTTGAATTCAAATCCTCACTCAATTTTCACTACACAAATAAATTTTACCAATCTATCTAACCTGGTCCTTAGCCAAGGTGAGATGAATTAATTACATGTAAATTAAGATACATGCACATCTGATGCAAGGCGCTGCATTTATCTAAAAATACCCAGCTCCGCTCTCTCCACTAGGGACCAGGCTTGAAGGGATTATCATGGAGGAAACAGTGAAGCAGGGCCACAGCAGATGTCAGGACACAACAGCAATGTTGGCAACAGCCACAGCCTGCAGGGCCAGCATCACCACCAGCAGCCTTTGGAGTCTCTGCCATCTCCAGCATCAACACCTTCTTTCACTAAACTATTGTAGGATTCAGCATCCAGTGTTAACTCTGCTGTGTCCTTTGGGGCAAGTACTGACATAACTGAGCAGCCTTTCTACACCAAAAGAAAAAGCAAAGAACAAAAGACACCTTGTTTTACCTTTATTTTGTGGGCTCATTTTGCAAGTACTTTGTTTTTCAGCAAGTGCAGGGAATGGTACATTCATGAACCAAAAACTGAGACGGGGAGAGGCGTCTGAGGTTTAAAAATAACAGGGAATTCTTTTCTCCGCTCTCTCCTTCTGGCATTTTCCCCGTGTCTGCTCTGAGTTTGGAATAAGCTCTGTGTTTGGTTAGCCAGTACTTCCAGCAGCATTCATTGCTGCACACTGCTATCTAGTGGTACAGCTGCAGATGCTCCGGGGGAAGGAAAGGTTAGCAGGTCTCACCCCGGGTGCCACTGCTTTTATACTCTTAACATCTTCATTATGACAAGAGAATCTCTGACCCTATAAATATTCATTCACCTTAAATAGTCAGCACATGTGAAAAGAATGTATTCAGTGTAATAGACCCATTCTAAAGTGTTCATATACTCTACATTTCACTGTTTGTGAAGGAATTATTTTCTTCTAGACCAATGTGTGAGTCTAGCCTGATATGACTATGGAAGATAAAACAAAAGGGTTGTTTGAAAAGATAAGTTCCTTCCTTAGGAAGAGAAGTTACACGGTAGAAGAGAAATTACAGACCTCTCTTCCTTAGCTATTGCTCCCTGAAGGAGCACCTGTGCTGGAAGATAAGAATAAAAGAGTGGCTGAGGTTAGAAGGAACCTCTGGAATGCACCACATTCCAACCCTCTGGTCAAGCAGGGCCACCTAGAATCAATTGCCCAGGAACAGGTCCTGGCTTTTGAATGGGCCTAGGAATTCCACAACAACTCTAGGCAATCTATGCCAGTCCACAGTCACCCTGAGTAGAAAAAGTTAGTGTCAGAGGAGATGGTTTCTGCCCTGTGACTGCAGGGCCTAACCATTGCCAGCAGCAAGTGTCTGAACAACCCCCTGGGCTCTAGTTCAGAGAGTGAGAAAACAATGGCTCAAAATCAGGGAGTGATATAGCTTGAGGATCTCTCATCTTTATTGCACTGAAAAGAATAATCGTGTTGCCTGTGGACAAGTCATCCCACATACATAATCTGAAAAGCACCAGACGTTAATTGAACTAAGTTAGTAGTCAGGTCTTAAAGATGAGCACTTCTTAAATTAAATTACCTGTCATAAATTTGGATCACTGTTATCTCTCAAACACGGGTTCAGACTCCTGATCTGTATTACTGTAACAGCCACTAATCACCAGTGAGACATTATCCTACAACCTGCCAGTACAGATTTCTGCTTTTTTCTTGGTTATTAAATATACTGCATGAGCCATTGCTCTCTTTCTCCTGCTCTGTAGCAGTAAATTATGAGGATTAACAAAACAATTGAATTTGTGGAGCCTAATCCCGTTTAATTGTTTTCTCTCGATATCTTCAGTTCCTCTGAACTTCTCCACAAAACGCCCTCCATTTTCTGGGTGTCAGGTATCTGTAGTGCACCCACCACCATCTCTTCAAAACAAAATGTTTAATGAATGACAAAGGAAGAGGGGAGGTGTGAACTGAGAGTAGCCCAAGCTGCCCTTGGTAGCTTCACTGGGAAATTAAGCAAGCTGCTTTCTTTTGCATGCTTCAATGCTTCGGTAGGAAAACAGTTTGGAAATCTAGTATGTCTTAATCTGTCTGCTGAAAATCTGCATCTGAAGATGAGCTGCTCTGTAATACTGGATCTGCCATGAGATATAATTAAGCAGAAGAAAAACATTTGAGGTCTAGGATGAACATCTGTTCAGATAATGAGCAGCAGAATGATTGTTCTGGAGGCAAATAAATTACAACTCTTTCACCTTACATCACAGCCATACCCAGTGGAAACAGGAAAACAGGCCTGAGCAAAGCTAAGATTGAAGGGGACAGTATGAGTGGAAAGCAGCTCTGGCTGGGAAAGCTCAGGTCCTTGAAGTTTGAAAAAAAGTTGCCAGAAAAGTTCAGACAGTGGTTGATGAAAACACATTTGCTGTAATGGATGATACTGTAGGTCCTACCAAACTTATCTGGTAAAAGACCACCTGTATCTTACTTCTTCCTCCAACTCATTTTTCCAACCCTTGCTGCAGTGGCACTGTGTGACTGTGAGAGGATCCCTTTGATCAGACACTCTTTAATTAGAGACCACTTAGTCCCTGAGCTTTTATCAGCTGAGGCTGCTGCTGACCCTACCACAATAATCCACTCCATGCCATATGATTTTACCACAGTACCTACAGTATATCTGGAGTGAACAGAGCCCCATTTCTTCTTAAGACTCAATATGAATCTCAGGGTCCTTCTTGGCAGAGATGCTCTCCATCAGGTTGGCCCCAGCCTCTGCTGGTGCCTGG
>VWYP01010239.1:0-34153 GCA_013400435.1 Pycnonotus jocosus
CTGCTGAAGAGATTTGGAGGGGGGACAAAGTGAGCTGCAGGAGTCAGTGCTGCTGTCAGAGCAGGTAAGGAATGGTTAAAGTGAGGAAAACACCTGCCAGTCCTTCTGGGCTTTTCCACTGGCAAACAGGAACTGTGACCTGCTATGTCTTGTAACAATTTGTAAGTTGTTTTGCATAGATGGAATATATTGTCATCCCTGTTTTCAGTAGAAACACAAACATGCCACAATTTGTGCTACTGACATTCAGGAATTACTTTTTTCTTTTGTCTGAGTGAGGTTGTTTGAAAACTTTAAGCTTTTTTTTTTTTCTTTCCTGTACATGTCTTAAATTAGTACCTACATATATATCTAAGTTTGACTGGGCATGAAGAATAATCTTGTGGCTCTGTTATGGAAATACAAAATGGAAAAGTGGGTACATTTGCATTTCTTTACACAAAATTGTTCTTTGTTGTAGTAGGCCCTGATGCAACCTGAGGACCTCACAGCTCATCTGCAGAATTCCTTTAAGGTTTTTTTGTAATGGAAAATATAATTCTGTTGCTCAAAAAAATGTTTTTACACTTGCACTTTTGCATATCCTGCTTCTTAATGATCACAAAAATAGCAGTTCAGGTAGGGAAAAAAAAATCCTTTCACCAACCATAGGCAATTTTTAGTAAGTTAATCTTATCTCCTGTCCAACACCTTGTTAACGTTCATGTGTTGGCATTACTGACTGAAAATGCTCCTTTTTCCTCACACCTTGATCACCAGCCCAGGCTCTGGCACTGACAGGTCACAGAGTCACAGAATGGTTTGGGTTAGAAGAGACCTTAAAGCCCATTCCCCCACCCCCTACCATGGGCAGAGACCTTCCACTATCCTAGGCTGCTCCAAACCTCATCCAACCTGGCCTCGGGCACTTGCAGGGATGCAGGGGCAGCCACAGCTGCTCTGGGCAACCTCAGGGCCTCCCCACCCTCCCAGCCAGGAATTCCTTCCCAATCTCCCATCCAGCCCTGCCCTCTGGCAGTGGGAAGCCATTCCCAGTGTCCTGGCCCTCCATGCCTTGTCCCCAGTCCCTCTGCAGCTNTGCAGGTGGGGTCTCACCTGAGGGGCAGAGGGGCAAGATCCCCCCCTCTGCTGGTGCCCATGCTGGGGATGGTTTTACCCCATTTTGCATTTTTTGACCCCATTTTGAGCTACTTTTAATCAATTTTGGGCTGGTCTTACCCCATTTTGTGCTGGCTTGACCCCATTTTGGGTGCTTTTACCCCATTTTGGGCCCTGTTGACACAGCTGTTGACACAGTCAAGTTGCACCCCATGAAAAGACCTCACAAGTGACAATCTGCTGTAAAACCTCCACTGGTGCACCATCGCACCGAGCGGGGTTTGCACGTTTTAAAATTCAAGGCAACGTGGTGATTGAATGCCTGCAAAATTACAGCAGGTTCAGTGTTGCTGTCAGGGGGAATAAAACTCTGCTCAAAGGGGAGCTTTTAGAAAGAATGGCGAGCTCTAATGCTCCTGAGCCGGTTTGTGCTGGGTTAAGGCACAGTTTGATGAGTGCTGCTGGGTTAAGGCACAGTTTGCCGAGTGCTGCTGGTTAACCATGCGCTTTCAATGATTGCCCAGCCCCGCCTAAAGAGGCACAGGAATGATGGAATGATTCCTCACAGGGGGGTGCTTCCCATCGCTGCTCAATAAAGGAGATGGCTTCATTTGTGCTAAACAAAGGAGGAAGGCAGGGATGGTGGCAGGGGGGCTGGACGTGGCTCAGTAGCAGGAGATAGCTGGAAAAATGGCTGGGGTTTGGGGAGATGCCTCTGTGTTCTTCTGCTTCCCTCTGCTGGAGTGCAGCAGGATTCCTGGCTCTGAGCACATCCAGAGCTGCCTGGCCAAGTCGGTTCTGCAAACTCATTATTTTTTTTGGTTTCTGCTCCACTTTTGGGGTTTTTTTCAGTAGTTTCACCTGGTGCCTGTGTGTACAACCCGCTCCTGGTGGGTCCCTCCCTCTGTGGCTGCTCCTCTCTGTCATCACAGCTCAGCTTGGAGACTGATGAATAACATTCAGATTTTTGCAGAGTTATGTGGGGTGTAGGTGCCTGGTTCATCTTTACAGGGATGCTACACCCGTGTGTGTTATTGCAGGCTCATCTATTAGAAAGCATGCAAGTGCAGAACTAAATTTTTTGCCAATTCAAAGGTTTTTCAAATAAAAATATCAAAGTGTCTGTGATATCAATTGTCCAGAAGTTTTTACCCCATTTAATTACACTGTATTGCATTAAGTTGCACTTACAAAAATGCAGGACTGTTTTAACATAACAGAGAATTCGCTTTTAGCATGAAAATAAGACAAATTTTAATAGAGCACATCATCCATCACTGCTGAACAAGTGCTTCTCCATTGCTTTCCCATTGCCACTTTCCCCCCTCATAACTTTGATGGATTTTGGAAACAGAAGTAGGTTTTCCCTTTAGAATTTCACAATTAATCTATGCCAAGTTTAATGCAAAGTTCAGTTCTCTTGCAAATAGCAGCCATTATTTGGCAGTTCATCTGTCAGATCCTGGCTTGGCTCCCTGTGTTTACTACAAAATGGGGCTGCCAGCTCTGCTTTGGGAATTATTGAAAGTTTACGTTGATGAAAAGGGGATATTTGAAGAAAATTTTCAGGAGTTTTCCTTGAGCTCCATAGTTTGTGGTTAGCCAAAAAAAAAATGCTAAAGATAACGAGATTTCCTCTATGATGCACATAAGTTCATTAATGCATATTTAACAGTGGGAAGTATGAACCTGTATTAACAACTGATAAAATAATTGCTGTTAATATAAGTAATTACAGTTGGCAATGTAGTAATTATTATTAATATGATTGCTTACAATTAAATTGCAAGGTATAGATTCAAGGGTCATTCTAAGTGCATGAGAAATCCTTGTGAAATGGGAATAAGATGAAAAAAATTGTCATCTGTGATGGGTGCATAGTGACCTCTTGGCTTTCTCTAGATGGTCTTGGACTTGCTTCCTAAATAACAATATCTTCTACACTTCCATTTACCAAAAAAAACAAACCCAAAAAGGCAGAGGACTGAAGCAGAAAATAGAATAAAACACTGATGAGGAGTATACTCTCTTATGTGGCAGGCTTTGAATGTTTTTTAGAACATTCTATTAAAGCAATCTTAAAAGAGAGATTTCCTACAAACTTTCTGGTTCAGGAGTAGTTTTGGTACCATTTTCCATTGTCCTCTTCTTGTTATAAATGACTTTGTGTGTGTATATAGAATAATAGCTAATAATAGTCAGGATGTATTTGCTTCTCCTTACAAAATCTAATTCATTTCCAGTTGTTGATTTGAAAAGCCCCACAGTCGGAATTTTCACACAAGGATAGAAAACTAAGATTGAGTACAGAAAGCAAACACTGATTCAAATTATATACATTGAATCCTGCAGGGCCAGCTCCAAAATTTCATCTAACTTGATTTATTTCTTTCTTTATTCATGTGGTTGGTTTTTGTTATTTTCTAAGCGTGCTTTTTCTGGGATTTTGTAGCCTCACAGAGCTTTGTAGTCAGACATGAGCCCTCGCTTGTTTGTTGGTTTTCAGTGAGTGCAGAACAGTTGTCCTTACATGTCACAACATTTTTAAGCCACACACACCCTTGCTTAACTTAATTACATGCACATTCCATTGTTTGGAATGAAATCATTTGGCAGTGGTCCATAATTTCAGTATAATATGCAGGTTCAATGTATTTAGTAGACATAGACTGTAATAATTTCCCATATTTTTTTCCCCTCTATATCATTACTTTATACTCATAAATACCACTTATGCCAGATGTCAAGCACAGCTTTAAAACTCTGTTTATTCAGTGTCATTCTTAGGAGCTGTGGCTTTTATCCTTCTTGGCCACAGATGTTTTACCAGAGTCACGGTTAAGTGTAGACATTTATAAGGCAACAAGTCCCCTTCTGTCATCTAAACAAAACAATTGAGGGCAGAATTAGCTTCCTAACTGTGGTTTAAATTGTTTGGAAGGCACAGAGTCACCAAGCCACCAGAGAACCCTTCTGCACAGCCACGTTCCCATGACCCTGAGCCACCAGGCCATTGCTGTGCCTTTAATAAATAATGAAACAGATGTTCTCTGGAGCCCTGGCTGTCACTCCATTTAGGTTCACTGTGTTTACAAAATAAATACAGTTGGTAGCAGTTTCCATTTCATGTCTCAAGCTGTACAAGGGAGCAGAATTACTGAAATACTTTCAATTTCAATTTGTAATGTGAAGACTTCACTTGTTTTCCTGGGTGCTCTATGATTTCTTTCCATACAGTGAAAAGTAGTGGTTATAGATTCACTACAAAACAGAATCTATGCCAAAATGAATTCACATGAAGAATGCTACCAAAACACTAAAAATCTTCACAAAGGGTAATGTGGCAAAATAGTAAAATTTGAAGGAAAATTTTGCCTTCTCATACTCATATTTGTGTGAGAATTACTAATCAAAGCTCCCATATGTCTTCAGAAAGCACTTATACTAAAGAGATCTTTTCATTTTGAGGAAAGAGTCAGCAGGTTTTCCATTTTGAGTAATATGCTGGGCTTCCCTTTTGGTTTTTTGGAAAGCTTTGATTGGCAGGTAAATTTAAAAAATAATTATAAGACGATTTAACAGTTCTTACCCAATATAAAGGTATAATACAAAATGTAGACAGAAGGAAAACATTTTAATGTCTGGTTTTGCAGTTGTGTTTTCATTGAGGGTGTTTTAGACCAGGCATTTCATTATTTCCATGGTCTTTCTGAAAAGAATGTTTGCAAGGATGGATTTCAAACCCCAATGTGGTTTGTAGTGAAGAGTTAGCTGCTCTCCCTAATTTCTGACCCAGGTTGTGCAGGAATAGCTCTGACTGAAATGCAGCTGAAATGGTTAGCTGAAATAGTTCTGACTGAAATGCAGCTGAAATGGTTAACTGAGGTAGTTCTGACTGAAATGGAGCTGAAATGGTTAACTGAAGTAGTTCTGACTGAAATGCAGCTGAAATGGTTAGCTGAAATAGTTCTGACTGAAATGGAGCAGGGCGAGGTCATAGAGGATTTGAGGATAAAGAGGGTGTGCACAGGGCAGGGCCATCACCTCGTTTGTTTTGGCATTGCACATCTGGAGCTCTGGAAGGAGCCTGAAGTGGCTGAACATATGGAAGATGTGGCTTCTTCCTCTGAAATAAATGTTCCTGGTTTTCCAGAGGGGACCCTTGCTGCTGCAGAAACAGCAAATGTCTTTGGATGTGTCAAGTGTTTAAGTGATTTGGGTGTATTCCCTTTCACTGGGCCTAAATTAGGAAACACTCCCAAGCTGATGGCTTTAAAATATCCTCACTCTGAAGTTTCTCTCCTCAAAAAATCAGATGGGAACAGCAGTCTCTGTAAAATGTTTACAATATGCCAAGTTAGAATTCGTTCCCTTTCATTTACAACAATAGAGGTTATAAAGTTGCAGCATTTCAAGATGATCCCATCTGTAAAATCCTGATTTTACAGTCATTGGACTGTGTTCCAGATTAGCCCATGAACAGATTCTTCCCAGTTCTCCTCCTGTATTTTGTGTCACATTTCAGAACAGTGACAATAACACTCTGTAATTAGTCTGTGAGTCTTCAGCCACAGGCTGAACACTGCCATTAAACTTCATGTATGTGAGCAGTCAGTAAATAAATTTTATTGTCCATAAATCATGAGAACAAGCCTGAGCTGACACGTTTTTTTCTTACAGCACCGTAAAAAGGAGAATTAGGAACTGAGGGCAGTGTGCCTGTGCCAATGCAGGTACCACTGCAAGGCTGTGAACAAGCTACACACTGAAATGTATTTTCCTGCAGCATAATTTGCAGAGCTGGAAAGCTTTTGGTGTTTGAAGCAAGAAATTAAAGGTGTGTCAATTTATCTTTTATGACCTGGAATCTGTGTTTTTCCCTGCAGGATCCCAGAAGCAAGCACAAGTTCAAGATCCACACCTATGGCAGCCCCACCTTCTGTGACCATTGTGGATCGCTGCTCTACGGGCTCCTGCACCAAGGGATGAAATGTGACAGTGAGTGACATTTCCCTTCTGCTGCCAAAGGGTTGTTCTAGAAAGGCAGTGGAAGTGCTGGATAACAGCTTCTTACTTCGTTTCTCTGGAAAATACCATTTCAAATGGCAGCTATTTATAGTCTAGATATATTTCAAGTGGATATTTCAGTACTATAATAACTTCCTAATGAAAATCACCTCTTCTGCTGAGAACATGGTGTATTCAGCTTGATGTGGCTGAAGAGCCTTTGTCATGGCAATTTTGAGAAAGCCTCTTTGTGGTCTGTCTGGGTGAATACACTCTCAAAGACTGGAGTTTCAGTTCAGTTTGTAGTCAAGGTCTAGTGTTTTCCTTGTGTTTAATTTGTCTTGACAGACTGCCACTAGCAAAACCTAATGATCAATTAAACCTGCCTCCCTTCATTTCTGACGTGAATGTTCTGTTTTCTTAGTCATATTCCCAGCAAGTCTTTATTCCTTTTTCAATTCTTTTTGCCTTGCACTTCATTAATAATATGTTTATCTTTCTGATGGAGATTATTTTATTTTCTGTTGTATCAACTCTCTTCAGAAATTATTGCAAGATGGAAACCAGCCGTGGCGTTTGGTTGAAAACCAGGCCACTATGATCTGAAAATCTTGCCAATAATTAAGCATTTAGTCTTAATTTTCACTTTTAATTAATTCTCACCAAATTTTTAGCTTCTCATGGGTGTCTGAACCATTTTTATGTCCCCAGCCTGTGATATGAACGTTCACAAGCAGTGCGTGATAAACGTCCCGAGCCTCTGTGGCATGGACCACACAGAGAAGAGAGGAAGAATTTATCTGAAAGCTGAAGTCACTGGTGACAAACTGGAAGTTACAGGTAAACAGCTCATTTTGGAGTGTTGCAGGTTTTATAAATGTATGATACAAACTGTGAGTTTGTGTACCTTGGCCAGATCTTTGTGCATTAAAGCTGCTGATGGAGAATTTCCTTCCAGGAGTGGGGGGATTTCATACAACACAGCTTTGGATGAAGAAACTCTATGAAGATGTGTTCATAAAAACGAGTAGAAAAAAGGAAATCTGTAGTAATAGCTTTAAAAACTTGGAAATATGAGGTAGAAAATCACTGTATTGTCAGATTTCCCTATCAAAAACAGCCCAGCAGGATGAGTTGCTGTTCAGGAAGTTACCCATCATCTTTGGAGCATGAGAGATCCACTAAACCTTCATCAGCTGAGGAGTTGTTTCCTGTATTTCAGAGTATTGAATAAACAAAGGCAACTGGGATTCAATCCCAGATATTACTCTCAGTGAGTTTTAAAATTAAAAAAAAAGATAGTTCTCACATTCTATAAGCTTAAGGTTACCAAGATGGGGAGGAGGCAGAGACAGTAAGGAAGGAAAGGGTGGCAGTTCCTTTCCTTGCAAGTGTTTCTCTGGGATTTGTGAATAATCTGTGGTTGTGCACACCCACACCCCCACACACCCATCCCGAGCCTGCAATTCCAGAAAATATTCCATGAAACCAGAACAGGGTACAGTGCTTTTATTGCTGCCTGTCTGGTGTTGCAAAATGGAATTGAATTTGGGGGCAAAGTCAGAGCAGGTGGAGGATTCTTAGAACATCTCCTTTGCATAGAGAAACTCAGACCATCACTGAATTTTCACAGCTTCCAGACCCGGCAAACTGCTCTGCTGACATTATTCCTCTGTGGCTTTGTTCTCTCTAAATCCAAATACCTCCATATTCTCCTGTCAAACCCTCTAAAATGCACTGAAAAGGAGAAGTTTGATAAAATTTCGTTAGGAAGGATCAGAATAGATCCCAAGTGATGTTTAATTGTGGCTTAACTTTTCAAAGAGCTTCCTGTCAACGTGGGAGGGGGAAATTTGTCCAAGGTGCTGTCATTAACAGAAGGTGGTTTCACTCAGTAATGAGGCGTTTCAGAGATGGTGATGTGGCTTCTAAAAGTAATTGTACCATGAGAGGGAATTAATTTAAAAATCATCCGAGTGACAAAATTTAATATTTGCTTTATTCTGAGCCGCTTTGCAGCAAGGCTCTTAAATATGGCTTCAACTTTCTGCAATAATGCACATAATTTGACAAATAACATGTGCTTGTTTCCTGATGATTCAGTTGGGTTTTAATCCTTTTAGGGACAAAAGCATTTATCACAAGTCATTGTGGAACCAGGGCACTGTAAAGTGATTATACAAACAAGGATTCTTTTAGTGCACACTTTTATTTGAAAAGGTCTTGTCTGAGAGGTGAACATTGAGGTAAAATTGTAACAGATATTTTTAAGGTCTTTTTGGTGTGGGTGTACTTGGCAATTGGCATTTCTATTGTGTGTATAAATAAAACATTTCCATCTCCCAATTAAGTTGGTTTCTGGACAACAAGAAGAACGCTTGCTATAACTTTGTTATGTATAAAACAATTACAGAGCTGTTGTTATGCTTGAGGCTCGTCAGCACTTCCAAGCTTTCTTTAAATAAAAATGACAATTGTCCAGAAAGCAAGCTGGGTTTTTGGGTTTTACATAAAAAATACCATATGGACCAAGCCACAATGACATTTCAGGTGCCTTTTGTGTATGTTTAACTGGGAAAGAAATTAGCAATTGCCAGTTCATGGACATATTACAAAATGCAAAAATATTCTCCTAGAATGCCACTGCTTCTAAAATATTTATTGACAAAACCTTTGTTAGAATATGCAGTTCACAGTGCTCCCAGGCACAACATCACTGCCTTTAGCTTTGGGAAAGGAGGTGAATTAAATGTCCAGGAGGTTTAGGAGCAGCAGGAAAAATAACCAATGATTGACTGTTTGGTTTGAGCCTTTGTCTGAGTGTTTTTCAAAGGAATTGCTCTGTAGGTGTTGAAATCCTTCAGCTGAATTCCTCAATATCCCTGCTCTGCTTCCTATTTTGGTTGTTAATTAGTTCCTGCTGCTTCTTTCCCAGCCAGCCTTGATTGCATGAAAACATTTGTGCTGCTAAATGGGAACCTGCCCTTGGTATTGGCAAATTGCAGATCCATGGGCATCCCAACCATGCCAGGGCACAGCTGGCAAAGGGCAGCTGCAGGATGTGCTCCTTTAGGGGATGTGGTTTACTTAGCACATCCCAATTTTTAGTTTTCTGCCTGCTTCTGTGAGGGGTTTTATGGTGCCTTTTGTTTCCAAAAAGCCCCACAGTACATACACACAGTTTTCCTGATAAAATGTTGGAAATAGAGCTGGTTTTTAATTCCCAGTGAATTCTAGGAAGGAGCTGCCCAGTGGCTCCCTCAGATTAGCCACAATCTCTGACTTGGCAGGTTCTGAATGGAATTAATGGTGGGAATAACTCAGTCCTGTGTATAAACACATTTAACTCCAGTTAACAAAGTCAGATCTTCAAGCCAGGTGCATCAGTATGGACACACAGGTTTTTCTGTGGGCAGTACAAAGACTCTGCAACACTTTTTCACAGAGGAGTTGGAATTTTGGATTGATATCCTCTGCCATAACCTCACCATCTTCTCCAGGGCTGCTCAATCTTCCCTATGCAATGCTCATTTGTGCTGTAATCCTTAAACATCACTGGTTTATTTTCAATGGTTGAGTGACTTGTTTGAGAGTTGTGTTGAATATTAATAATTTATGGCACTTGCAGTACAGAAATGTGGTAGTTTTCTTTTTATAGAAACACTCTTGAAATGCATATTTCTGAAATCTCTGAGTTCGTGACCCTTTCACAGGTTGGATTGACGTGGGGGGTTTGCTCTTAAGCATAGTAAAGTGCTTTTTGCTATTCTTAATCTCTGCTTTTACACTGAATTTTCTTCCTCCTGATGTGTGCTAAAAGTTTTTTCACTCTTACATTTACTCCTTGACCCATCTTATAATTTAGGGCTCTTCTGAGTGAGCTCGTGGGTGGTTGAATCACAGTTCTTTTTTAACTTTATTTTTTGGATTATTTTTATAGAGAATGAACAATAACCTTTGGGAGAAAAATAACCCCATCTGGTGCACTGATATATAAAATGCTGCCACGATATTGGGACTTTAAAGTGTGACCTCTGAGGCACTGGAAGTTGGATGTGACAGCAGCTGACAAGGAGGATCTGCCCTCCTGACACTCATGTAGACAGGATGGTGGTGATTCTCTGGCAGCTAATGCACCCCCTGTTACATAAATCTGATTAAAACACATACAGGCACAGCCCAGAATTTCCAAAGGGGTTTTAACTGTATTTCCCTAAGCTGCAAGGATCAGAAAATCTGGTTTTATTCTTCAGTGCTGCTTCTGTTATTTAAAAGCAGAGGGAAGCTGGCAGTGATGCCTGCAGAGGTTGGGAGCACACAGGAGGCTCTCCAGCAATGATCTCCTCAGGAGCTGGAGCTCCCCACTGGACATTTCCCAGATTATTTATGAATGTAGGAATGCTGAGCCATCCCCTGGCACTGCATATGAATGTCCTTTCATGCAGCTGCACCCAGACAGGCTGGGGACACAAACTGCAGAATTTGGGCACATTTCAAGAGTCTCATCAAAATTACTTCCTTAAAAGACCCCACCATGCACAGTCTGATAATTTTATTTTGATTTTCTAGGTCAGTGGTGGTGTCTGGTTTTGCTAGCATTAATTTCATAATATCTACAGGGAACATAAATGAGTATTCTGGCTGTTTGACCAGCTTTTAGTACTAAATGCCTATAAAGGGATCCCAACGAATTGTTTCCATGTGGGAGACATTTTTAACGTCTCAAAAAACACAAATGTCATGGTTTACTTCACTAATATCTTCTTTCTGACATTCCCAGAATCTGCAGGGTTGCTGCAGTCATTACAGGAAAAGCTGTGCCTTCAGCAATGCCAGCCCTGGTGATAACTAAAAGCTTCTTTGCCATTTCAGTTCATTAAATTTACTTTACCATGAAGAAACAGGAAATGCAGGATGTTTAAAAAAAAACATTAATTTTTCAGTAATGGCCATCTGCATGCATCCAAAAAAATATTAACTGGATCATATATATTCATATAAGATAAGAATTAGGAATGTAACAGCCTGAAGCCCTTTACAGATTATTTGATCCATCTTGTGGTAAAATTTTTGTTTCATTAAGCAGCTGTCCTGCCCAGCAGTGCCTATATTTTAAAGATGGTATTTTTTGTAAAGGTAATCTCCATTAAAACTAAAATAGAATTGCTTCTCTGAATTTTCCGGGTGAACTTGAACCTGGAGAACCTGTTGCAAACATAAGAACTTAGGAAGCAGAATGATGGTACATTTTTTTGTTACTAGGAGAGAATATCTTAATAAATACAGAGGAATCAAGTCTCATGCAACATTGGTTCATTTTTCTTCTTGTTCTAGACAAGGACATCCATCAACTGTTCCTTGTGCATCACCTGTACTGTGCAGGTGTTTATTATGTTCCCATTTTTCAGGGCTCAGGCACTGGGCTCAGGAGGAACATGAAAGGAAACTTCACTGGGTAGGGGAGTACTTATGGAATAGAGAAAATCTCATCTCTGAAAGCCCTTTCAGTGATCAAAACTAGAGACTGAAAATTGCCAGGAAAGCAGGATTGGAGTCAGTTGTACCTGTGAGTCACAAGAGCTCCAGAAAGGAAGCGTTCAGTGAGTTTTAATAAAATCTCCTGGTAACTCTTCAATAAAAGCTGAGGAGTTTTGGAGGCAGCTTTGAATTCTGCATGTGAAGAGTACAAATCCAAAAATGGGCAGCAAGACTATTTTCAGTAATGGATGAATCTTGTAAACTGGGATTGAAGGGTGCAGGGGGGTACTGGGGAGAAAGTTCCATGGCTGAGAGTGCCAGATCCTCTGTCACTCACTCAGGCATCTGTAAACCACACAGATCAGAAAATCTGCACCAAAAACTTCTTCAGGAGGCAGTGAGGATTTTGGAACAATTTAAGAATGGTTTGTTGTGAGAAGACAGGAACTTTATGATGTATTTGGGCCAACAACAGTCCCCCTTTTCCTTCATTTCCCTGGATACCCTGCCAGATGAGACCACTCTCCAGTGGTCTTGCAGTGTCTCCTGAAAGCAGCTTTTGGCACGAGGGTGAGAGATTTCTGCTCATCTAAGCTGCCTGCAGGACTCAAAGATTGGCAAGAAATGGTTGCTGTGATTAGTAAATTGTTTTATGATCCACATTTGGGAATTCAGGAAAAAGGGAGCTGTGACTCACTTATAAAGGAACTGACTGGACTCATGCACGAATCATTCAGCTTTGTCCTAGGGGCAGAAACATTTATTTAGTCATTCCCATGATTAAGTTTATCTGCTGGTACCAGAAGTTGTAAATCCAATGCTGCATATGGCTTGCAACTCTTGACCTGCACAATCTCAGGGAAAAACTTTCAGCTTTGTCATCCTCTCTGTGGATTCTTTAAAATCCTGCCTGAAGTTCTTCTTTTTACATGAAATGTCAGTTGTTCTCTGCCAGCCCACTCTGTTTTATTTAGGTTTTTATTTAAAGTATGAATACCTAAGAACCAGCTCTGTGTTTGCTCATGTCCTTATACTATTCTTGGAAAAGTGTGTGTCCCAATTTTAGGCATGGCTCCTGGATGGATACTGCAGATTTATAAGCAGCACTTGATAGATGAGCCACAGGACAATCATCAAATAATCTACATTTTCCACTGAATACACATGTATGATCTCCATTAACAAGGAGGAGGAAAGTGGCACATTTTGTCCATAATGCAAGTTGACAATTATTTCTGGGTTTTAGCAGAAAACCTTAGCAAGACTGGATTTGTTGGAGACATCAATCCATACTTGTCTTTGTTGTCTTTTTATCTGTGGGCTTTCTCAGTCCCCATTAAGAGCCCAATCTGGACAAAATGTAAATGAATTTAACTGGTGGCAGCTGCTTTGCTCAGTACAGAGATTATTCTCATCCTTAATATTTATGACAGAAAACTGACAGATAGTATTTCAGGTTTCTACCCAAATCTAGGCTGAACTGCACCTCCCTTCAACCTTCTCTAATTTAGAGCAGCATCTCTATCACAGTGTAGAGTTTAATTAACCAATAATTACTAAGCAGGATGAGATTGCTTGCTATGGTTACAATTACAGCAGAATTCAGCCGCTGTAAATTGATTTATTTTGGTGGGGTTATTTTTCATTTAACTTTCTCAACCACACACAAGAGATACTGCCTTTGGTAGGGAGGGGAAATCTCTTCCTCATGTCAATTCTCCCAGAGAAAAAACCTGATCTGTCCCGTTAAAAATAGGGCACATGAAAGAGATGAACCACTTGGATGCTAATTCTTGATAAGCACTATTTAGCACAAGTATCATCACGCTGTTTCCTCAGGAAAAGAAGTGCTAAGTCATTTGGAAAAAGATGTCTGAGGGTATTAATTATGCAGACAAAAAGTACAAATGGGCCAGATATCTTAAAACAGGGAGTGAGATAATGACTTCATTAGCAGCCTGTATTTAGTACATGTTGCATTTTTCCTTCCCAATTAATCTTTGAGCTTCACTTTCTTGCATTTAGAGAGTTTTTTTGGGTTTTTTTTTTCTGTTTTCTGTGTTTGCTGCAGGAGAAAGCAGCAATTTTACACATGCTGCCATGTCCTCCTCCTGCCAGAGCTGATTTGCAGCTTTTATCAGGGCTGGGCAGGGGTGGCTTTGTCCGGGGATCTCTCCATGCCAGAGCCTCCACATCCACCCAGCCAATCACTCCAAATTCTGCCTGTTTCACACTGGGCCTCTGCAGGTAGAATTGAAACATAAAAGCTCAGCCTGAAGATGGTAAAATTAAGCAAACTTGTTCAGAGAATTTGAGCGATTTAATTCCTAGTGTGTATTTTTAGGAAGCTGCAGACCACGTGGAGAATTCTGCTCCTCACTTAAGGCAAAGTGCAGCGTAGAAATAAAAATCAAAAAAGTGGATTTTGAAGTAATAGCTCCTGTGCCAAACCTGGCAGTGCAGTCACAAAAGCTATGCAGAAAAAGACTGAAAAAAAGCCCACCAAAAAAGCAATAATAAACCCAAATATAGGATGAGAGAAAGCAGCTCACACTGAAAGCTGTCACTTCATCCTTCATTCGCTTCATGGCTCTTAGTTCCCTTGGGATTGTAAATACTTAGCTAAAATAAGTTCTTTAATCTCAATGTTATTCCTTGGAAGTATTTGAAGATTCTTTTCAGTGCACTAAATTTTAACAACTGGGCGTTTGGGGTTTTTTTCATGGATTGAAAAGAAATGTTTTTCCAGCTGACCACAGGTGTGAAGACCCCCAGAGGGCAAACTTAGAGTAAACGAGAGTGGGGACAATTTCTCTGGCCTGAAAGGAATCATTTCCCCAGCTGCAAAACCCTGCCAGCTTTACACATGGTTTGTGGAAAAGTACAAGTGAAATGGTCTACAAGAAAAATGAATGGTTCTGTTCTTTTTTTTAATTCAGAGATTTTTTTTTTTCCTGAGAGAATTCTTTGAGGAATACACATAGTGAATAGAATTACTCTTTATACTAAAAGTTTAGCCCATAAGCATTTTCTGTTTCACCTTCTAAACCCAGAAATTTAAGAAACTTAATCAGTATCAATTGTTGGGTCAAGTTAATGTGATTCGTTTCCAGCCATGATATAATTTCATTAATTAATTTACATCAGAGTATCTGTTCTGCATGAGAATTATCTTGACAAATAAAGTAGAGTCTTCCAAATCAGGAGCTCACATTCTTGTACTCCTCTTATTCTAAATATAAAATAATATCTCTGTTGTTTGGATGCCTTTCAACCTCCATGCTGGGAAACAACAGATTGAAATCCTGGGAAGGTCCAGAATTTTGGGGTTGTAGTATGAAAATGCCATTTAAATCTGGGGAAAAAGGAGGACAATGTCTCAAGCAAAGATTAAATATTTGTTGCTGACGATTCTGACCCTTTTTTTTTATTATTGCATTAGTTCTAACTGACTTTTAAGTGTCTCTAAAGTCCAAATTTCTGTAGGAAACACTTTTCATCAAGAAATATTAAGTTGCTTAAAGGTTGATCTTTCCTAAATTTCCCTTCAGATTTCTTCAGTTAAGCAGGTAAATTTTAGAAAGCCCTCCTGCATGAAAGCAGTGCCTAAGGGCAGTGTCAGTCCTGGAGAATCTTCTCCAGTGGCTCTCAAAGGCTGGAATTCCTTCCCTCCCTTAGGAGCCATGGCACCCCCAAAGCTTCCTGCACTCTTCCTTCCAGAAACAGTTCTCAGCTTCAACTCTGACTGTCACAAGGGAATTGCTGTCTGAAGCTGTTTTCTGTCCCAAACAAGCCCAAGGGGTTGCTGCCCCCAGGTTTTGAGATGCCCAGAATTTATGAACTCCAAATTCCCCACCCCAGCTTGATCCCAGTTCATTTGGGTGGGTTTCACAGCAGGAAGGGAATTCACCTTTTATCCTTCAGAATTCTTCTTCCAGAATGTGTAAATGTTGCTCAGGCGTGTGCAAGAGAGAGGGAAGTACTGGCTGTGCTCCCCCTCTGGGATACCCTGCACTCCCCTGCTGCAGCTTCCTGATTGTTCCCTCTTCTCCCTGGGGATCAGGAACAACTGGAGAGAACCTAACTCACTGCCTTTCTTCCTTTGGCGTTGTAAAAGTAGAAAGCTGCGATGGGATTTTTGTGAAGCTGGAGCTCCCCTGTGTTCCCTGCACTTTGCCTTTGGTTGCTGTCATGACAATGCTCACACCGACTCCATCTGACAGCTAATGAGCCGTGAATCCGTGGGAAGGGTGGTGGTAGAAACCTTCCAAAGAGGGCTTGTGTCAAACACCTGATCCTCCGCAATCCCCTGTGATCTGGCTGTGGCTTTTACAGTATTTGGCTCCTAATCTCTGCTTGTATAACCTAAGAGCGATGAGGGAACAAAAGCACAAAGAGTTGGTACCTGCTTAGAAAAATTACAGTGATGGATTTGGGTATTTAATCATTGCACTGCAGGGAGAGCTGCCTGGAAGCTGTGTGCTGCTTGTGAATCACTCTTCTCTCCTGTCATTGCTCCCTGCTATTCTTATAAATATCACTCAGTACAGCCTTTCTTTACAACAAGTAGTTTCTGCCATGCCAAGTCTGACAAGTGGGCTTCACATCTTATTTATTTGTCAACGTGCTTCAATAGCTCTGGCCTGACATGTAATTTCTTTCTTAGCAGTGATGTGTAATCCTGTGTTTTTGTATTGACAGTGAGAGAAGCAAAAAACCTCATTCCCATGGATCCAAATGGACTTTCAGATCCTTATGTCAAACTGAAGCTCATCCCCGATCCTAAGAATGAAAGTAAACAAAAAACAAAAACCATCCGTTCTACCCTGAATCCGGACTGGAATGAGTCATTCACGTTGTGAGTTTAAAACCTTGATTTCCTGGGAGGGTCTTTGGGTGCATTCAGTTGTTTATTTCAGTGTTGACAACTCCTTATCTCTCCTTTTTTAGTAAATTAAAACCTACAGACAAAGATCGCAGGTTATCTGTAGAGGTCTGGGACTGGGATCGGACAACCAGGAATGATTTCATGGGATCTCTCTCTTTTGGGGTGTCAGAGCTTATGAAAATGCCAGCCAGTGGATGGTAAGAGTTTCTGAAAAGAGAAGGAGAGAATATATCACCAAAAGTTTTAAACCTGTCATTTTTTCCAATGTGATCTACCTTTTTTTTTTTTTTNTTTTTTTTTTTAGCTTTTCACTGTGTTTCAGGCTATAAATTCACTGAAAGTGCAACTAAACCTAGGAAACACGGGCTATATATATATCAAAAGGGGATAATAAAACAATTGCTTTTCCTTTGTGGTGTTCCTGAAACTTCTGCTGGAGCCAGGAGCTGCTGCAAACTCAATTCTATGTACATAGTCTTGTGATACAAATTTTATTTTTATCCCCAATATGATGTGTTCAATACTAAGTGTATCATGTTATATATAGCTCTGCAAATTCAAAGCACATGGAAACTGATCTGGTAAAATGCCACCTCATTACCTGCCAGGAGAGGGGTAGAGCTCAGCACATCTCAAAAAGGACATTTCTTCAAAGATTGTTCTTTAGGGCTATGGAAACACTGGAGACAAAGGTTCCTCCTCAGGGTTGGTGTCTCCCATCAAATCCCAGGATGAGTGGGAAGAATCTCCTTGTCCATGAAACTGCCTTGACAGATAGTTTGGGATTAAAGATCTAATGTCAGGTAAAATATATTCTATTTCTGAGTTTGCTTCAGGTGTTGGAGATCAGTTCTTTGCATACTTGTGGCATTGATACAAACTACAAACAAACAATGAAATCAGATTTTAAACCTATCAGGAAATAAAAAGTAAAGCGACCTTTTTTTTCTGGAACCTACCACAGGTACAAGCTGCTGAATCAAGAAGAGGGTGAATATTACAACGTTCCAATTCCAGATGCTGATGAAGATGGAAATGCAGAGCTGCGACAGAAGTTTGAGGTGAGGATTAAACACAGATGTGTGCAACTAAATATTGCATTTATTTTTCACCTTACTACAAAAAACCTCAGTCTGTTACATGATATATATGTTAGAGTGCTCCTATTTCTGTCCCTGTGACAGCTCTGTGTGTATTTGGTTTTCTTGAAGATTTTGGACCACATGATTTAATTCAGAGGTGGCATCATAATCTGCACAGTTCAGCTTCTCTGCCATGACACTTAGAAGTTGGTGTTTTAAAATATGTTATGTCAAGTATATGTAATGATTTCAATGTCTTTTAACAAAATCTGCCAGCCACTATCATTGTTACCTGCATTATTTGACAAATGAAATTCTCAGAAACAACAGTAATTTAATACTTTGAATGTTTCACACTGTAACTTGGGGTGTTTTAAGAAAATAATTTCAATGTTCACACTTTGCAGCTTTAAAGCTTTGCAGAAAGTTTTGATGTGAAATTCTGATCTCTGTAGTGTGGGGATGGGTGTTGATGTTTGTTTAAGGACCAGAGGTGTTGCTGGTTATGTACAAAAAAGAAAATCCAGAGAAAAGTGATGCTTTCTGCAGTGTCTTGCCTCCTGTGGTGCCAGCTGGAGAAGTTGGTAGCCACAAGAATGGTCTCTTGTGCCACACAAAGGAGTTTTTAAATTCATGATCAGACTCTGCCTCTTCTGACAACCACAGCCAGAATTCCAACAAAATACGTGCTGGCCACTGAGCCCAGGAGCAGGACAGGTACAGCCTGGGGTGGGAGGGGTTTGCTGCTCCAGCTCCTCTCCCCTGCCTGCTCTCCCAGCTGCACACACAGCCAGGAGCTGGAAATATTCCAATCTGCACTGTTTACAACCTTGGCCAAGCTGTTTACCCAAAACATAATGAATGTACCTGTTGTGCATAACCAAACCTGCCTGTTCCTTTCAACCTGAAATGGCAATTTTCTATGTTCACCATCAGGCAGAATTCTCCATTGTTATTAGAAAAGATGGGTTAATCCAGGAAGGTGAGGAAAAACGGCACATGTTCAACTTTCAAGAAAGAAAAAGAAAAGGTGCACCAATTTCTTCTGAACGCATTTGGGTCAGCTCCCATGTCTGCAGCATGAACTCTGATTTTTGTTACACATTTGAGAAGTATTTGAGCCTCCATTCCATTTTCCTTTCTTTACAGTTGTGATCTGACCAGTGTGATTTCATTTTGCTGCACTAGGTCATTTGCTATTCAAGATCATTTTTTATTTTTTACCCTCCCTAGAAAGAATAGCCTCAAAAGCAATTCTGTCCATGTTTCTGTGCATTATGCAGAGTCTGGAATTGGGTGGTTATTTATAGATTGGTGATATGGTTATAAAAATTACCTGGTTTTCCTCAGGTCAGAGACAGCACAGACACAAGTCACTAAAATTATCTGCTTAAAAATGTCAGATATTACATGCAGTGTGTTTGCATATTGAATTTACAGTCTCTGAGGTTGATTCTTAATCCTGCTGTAAATACTGTGGTTGCAGGAAAAACAGTCAGGGTTACCCATGTCCTGCAATGAAGTGGAGTAGAAATCCTAAGAGGATTCCTGTAAAAGTACTGGACCTGGTCCCAGAGACAGCAGCTTCACCAAGGGGCAGCTCTGCCTCAGAAATAATTAGTCTGTCTCAAAGTCTAATTAGTTCAGGCTCAGCACTGTGTATTTGAGGCTCTCCCTGCTCTGGGCTGGCCTGCTTGGTGCTGTTTGAGTGACTGAATTAATCCAGGGAAGGGAATGGCTCTTCAGCAGGCACACAGTTTCTGCAGTAATTGCAATTTCCCAAGCTGGACAATGAAGAGTTTCAAAACTTAGTGATGATAAATGAGAGTGTTGGTAGCTGAACAAACCCTGTAAGTGTAAGGCTGGTGGAAAGTGGTGTTTCATGGCTGAAGGGTTTGGGTTCACCCTCTTACCCCATCTCAAAGTTTATCATTATGAGAAGGAGCAGAGGGAATATTCTCCATGGAATATTCTCCCTTGGTTTCACGGGACATCGCTGTGATGGCTTCTAAAAATTCACAGCACAGATGTCTGAATGGTGGTATTTCACTTATTAGCTATTCTGGTATGGCACAGAAGTGCTGCTGACTCTGATCATCTTTTCCTTTATTCCTGTTATCATTTATATCCTGGCTTGCACAGGCATTTTATTTTAGGTGCTCTGTAATAAGGAACAAGTAGACAGCACTGAGAAAAATGCTGCTATTTGTGATTTAATGACATCATCTAAATAAATATTTCCACTGCTCTAAAATCAACATTGGGGCCTCACAGGAAGAAGATTGCAGGTCTTGACTGTCACTTTCTTGGGGGAGTGAATTTGTCAGGATTAAAAATACAGATGGACCAAGAGCTCACCCTGGGCCACCTTCCCATTTATCAGTTTATGGAAGGAGTAACTCCAGAGTTCTTCCCAATCCAGTCTGCACTTGTAGTGCTTGGTCTATTGTTTGATATATGACCATGTGATTGGTAGCCAAGCTACACTGATTTAATTTTGAGTAATAAATGACAACAATTTCCACAAAAATATTGCATTACTTACGTCAAATACTTCAAATAAATAATGGTCACCTTCAGAGTAAAGGGCTGTATACAAACCTAAGCTACACAAGAGTAGAAAAAACTTTAGGATTAGCATTTCATTGTTTCATATTAAGAAAGAATAAGATTATTTTCAGCTTAAAAAAGACCAGAGAGCCAATAGATGGAGAATTTCTGAAACCACTTTCTAAACTTGAAAATTCTAAGATATTCTGAAAAATGACTTTACCCTTTTGACTAAAGTTTAGAAATGTGGATTAGTAGAACCTCCAAGACCACTTAGGAGCTGCCTCTCATTTAAATCAGAATTTTAGGATATATCTGCCTGCATCTATGTTGCAACAGGCAACTTTAAGATTTGGCCTCAAGCTCTCATTGATCCCAAACCATTTACACAGTACCATCACATCTGTCTTAGTACATCACTTTCACAGCCCAGATTTCTTATGGAAATGTGGCTCTTAGCCACACAAATCTCATGGAAATGCTGCTTTGCTCACTGGACCTCCTGGCACATACTCCTAAGTCATTTATTAAATGTAAATCTACCATAAAGTAGCTATACAAGATAATAAAGAAGTAAAGAAAAAAAGATTCAAACATTCTCTTCACTTATATTTGTAACTGAATGCTAAAAACTATTTGTCATGAGAAGTTTCCTCATGGCCCATTCTGCCACATCTGAATCAGTCGAAAAATTAACACCCAATCTTTGCCCAGAATGGATCTTATCCAACAAATGGGACCAAATTTGGAAAAGAAAGAATTGAGGATGGTGCTTTTTTTACCTTTTATATTTTATTGCAAAGAGTTTTCTTATTATATTCTGTGTATAATCTATATGAGCCTGTATATAGAAATTGAGGTATATTATGCAGAGGTGCAATGCAGTATTTTCTGTACAACAAATTTCATTCAATCTGCGTAGTTTCTGGATCTCACCTCTCACTAAAACTCACAAATCTATTATCTGCTCATTTAGCAGTGTGATCAAATCTGTCCTCAGTGATTTATACATGATACATCACTATTAATATTTAGAGATAAAAATATACTCCTGGAGGAAGTGGAGGCAGGATAAAATCTGTCACTATTTTTCAGTTGGTTTTAACCTTTACTTGTGGATTTTCTCTCTGGAGTGGCATTATTTGTGGCCATCTCAAAATGAAACTCCTTTCTCACCAGGCATATTCACAATAATTGTGGCTGCTCCATAATTGTCCATGCTGAAGTTGCCATGGGAACTCCCAACAGTCCCAGGTGCCTCCATGGACCCAAACCAGGAAATCTTCTAACTGCAGTATCTACTCTTGGTTATGTACTTATTTTCTTCTTCCAGTACTTTTCTAGTCAAAGAAGAAAGGAGAATATTGAAATAATGCAACCTTCTGGTATTTTTTTATAGCTGGTTGTGATTTGAACAGTAAGATGCCTTTGCCATTTTGGGCATCATTCATTTTTTCCTGAATTTGGGGAAAGAAATGTTCAAATTCTAAAACTTCCATTGTGGGAAATTATTTGAGTTTGGTCAAGCCCCTTTTACTTTTCCTGCTTAGTAAAGCACTTCTTGATACTTAAAAGAATAATAAAACAATAATATTGATTTAAAAGCAGGCTGGTGAATTGTTCTATGATCTCTCACCTTCTTTCCCCATCACCATCACTGGGAAATGTTATTAAAAAATAAAGCAGCTGTTATGGTCTATATAAAGGATTTTTTTTGATTAAACAAAGAACAGAGCAGCCATAATCCTTACCCATGGACACATTTACTGAGCTCGAGGTTTGTTGGTGATTGGAGCAAGCTCAGTCACTACACCCAGCTCTGGCAATTGCAGTGATCCAAGCACATCGTTGGGAGGGAATGGGATTCTGCTCATAAAATCCTCATTTTAGAGCATCTCTGGGAAGACACACAATGGTCCTCCTGGTGCACACTCTTCACATGTCAGAAATGTTCTTTTCTAATGATTTCCTTTAGTGCAGCTCTCTGGGTGGCTTTGATAGGAACAAAATCCCTCCCTTAATTTCTGAGAGCTCCAATTCTGTCCCACCACAGGGACTGTCCCTGGACCCTGGGAGAGGACAAAGATCCATATCCACATCCCTGGCTTTGAGTCCTGTTTATGTGGGAGATTCCAGCTGCTTTGACCATGGAATTGCTGAGGAAATTCCTTTTTGCAGCCCAGAACATGAGGAAAGGGAACAGAGCTGAGAATAGGGTGGATGTCGTGTCTGAGCACTGGAAGTGATCAGTCAGTGGTGACATTTTGGTGACCTCTCAGCACTTCCAAACAGAACTATCATTATGATCCCAAAGAAAATGTCTTCTAAAATGCCTTATCATTATTATGATCCTAAAGAAAATGTCTTCTGAAATACTTTATCCTTTTAAAGGTAACAGGATGGATGTGGAGCTTGGCCATCAGGCTCAGTTATAAATACCTGGAACCTCTCCAGTGATGCAGGATCTGAGAGATATTTCTGCTCCTAAGCTCCTCCAGGATGCAGGGCAGCGCTTTGTTTGACCAAACTTGTCTGTTAATCCTTTTGCAGGCCCAAATTTACAGCGCAGAAGCCTCAGGCTGTGTATCTGTGCACACAGAGCTGATGTGGATTTACACCATCAGGCCTCTCCTTGTGGCAGCACAGCTGGTGTTAAACAGGACCTGAAACTGTCCCCAGAGATCAAGGCACAACTCAAACTCTCTGATGAGGGTTGGGGTTTTTTTTTTTGCTGTTACAGGCTAGTGCTGAAAAACCTCTTTCATTTATTTATAATTTCTTTTCTGAACATCAATACCTCAGATTGTTTCAGTGCAGGCCCTGCATTTCTTAGATCTTTACCACTGTCCTTAATTTTTTAAAGCCATTTCTGTTTGCTTCATTAGAAAGGAGAAGGCCAGAACTTTCTTAATCTGGCATTTTTCTGATATTCACAAAAACTTTAGGTTAAAAGGACATTTTATTTCTCTCCTTTAATCACTGGTCAGGGCATCCTAGAGCTGTGTTTATTCTGAGCTGGAGGCTGGGTAGAAATGTTGCAGTTGCATAGCCAGGGCCATAGCAGATACTCCAGGGACTGTTTCAGTGGCTTCTTAAGAACCCAGTGAGTTTTTAAATCTATTTTCATTCAAAAAACCCACTCCAAACAAACAAACTACAAAATCCCCAAGACGAACTGTAAAGGAGCTTGTGATTTTGTTAATTTGTGAGTGAAGTTCTCCAGGTCTCTGTAAAGTGTTACAAGGGCTGTGAAGGAAATGTTCCTTTTACATCTTTGAAGGATGGTGATGTTTTGCCCCAGAGCTGTTATACTGCAGTTACTTTTTTTTTTTTTTTTAAATAAATAAAAGATATGGTGTCTTCCATATCTGTCTCTAACCAATACGCATTCCCACTTTGAAGCTCCAGGCAGGTCAGCAAAGGGGACATGGAAAAGAGAAATAACATTGCTGACACTTCAAATTGCAAATGACAAGATGAAATTTACTTTCCAGGAAACAGAAACTAAGCCACACTGAAATCATGACCAGCCAGAATATCACTGGCACATCAATCCACTCTCATTATGCATATAGAGATATAAAAAGAAGAACTGCTTTTTTTGGCCATGGCACTCATTCCTATTTTTAAATTGGGCATATTTAATCATTAGAGAATAGTTTGCAGCATTATAGAGATGCTGTTAGATGACTCCATCTGTTCTGTGCTATAGTTTGGCAGGGGGAATTCCCATATGCAGTTGAATGGAGGTTTCCCATCCACTCACCACGGCTCAAAGTGGAGAACTTGAAATTTCTTAACTAGATGGCATAAATCTCTGCTTTCAGTGTGCATCAGCTGCTGATTTCCTTAAGGCTTTTCTCAGTGGGTTGTGATTTGAGGTGAGGAATATAAAAAATCCTGTTGATGGCAGGGATTTCCTCATCCCTTATATAAAGGTGAAATGTGTGTTACAAAACAAGGCAAAAACATAGATCCCAAATCCCCTGTGTGCTGTGCCCCTGTTGAGGTCCTTTCGGGGTGAGAGCCCCGAGCTGCCCAGCTGTGCACAGCTGGAGGTTTTGGCACGGGGGTGTTCCATGCATGGGCTGTGTGTTTGTGAGCTGGGGTCACAGCGAGGAGCAGCACAGCCCCTGCCTGTGCTCTCTGCCCTGCTCGGGGGATTAACACCGATTTATTTGTCCTGGGTTTTCTCTGTGCTTAACAGATGTGTCCATTTCTGTATTCCCGCTGCTGCTGTGTCTGTATTTGTTTATTTCTGCTACTAATTGTGGTTGCTGTGCTGTGCCAGCCCGTTACTAACCACGCAGTGTTTCTCCCTCTCCTGTCTCTTCCAGGACTGTCATGTAAATATCCACTTCTTCAAGGTAGTTTTCTCCTTGGTGTTCTCCTACACACAACCCCTTTTACCAGCATCTGAAGTTTATTGAGTTTAATTTCATTGTCACCATCTTTTAAGGATGCACTTGGTTTTTTTCCACTTCAAGCTTTTCTAATTGATCTTAAAAAAAAAAAAATTGAAGTACGAATCTTTCATAATTTATTATAATATGATCCCCAGATTAGAATTTTACTACAAAAAGAGAGTGATCAAACATGAGCAGATGCAGTGGGCCTTTCTTTTTGGAGGAATTAGTTAAATGAAAGCCACCTTCTCATGGAAAATGGAAAAAGGTGCATCTTTAATTGGAAAGACATTCATGGAACTTTAAGTAACTTTCACAGATAAAATAATGCTCATGGTCACTGTATATTTAAATAGATAAACTCAGATAATAGAGCATGCATGTTTGATGATTTAACCTAGAACATCTATTGCTGGATGTTTTTTGGAGTATGCTGTATTGCAAGAGATATTGCCCATGTGAACAGATGCTCTGATACCTGAAGTACCAATTCACCTGTTTATTTCTCATTTTGTTCCTTTCACTGCTCCCCACATCACTGAGTTACTGCCATAAAAGTTACATCTCAGCATTGAGAACATACATGTGTTTTGCTTATATTTGCATGTATCTCTAACAAATTATTTTGCTTTATTAGGGCAAAGGCCACTTGCACAAACCACACTTGCAGTTTCATACATTGGTTAAGTTACCATTTAAATGAAAATTTGAAGCTCCTTTGTTGTAAATTGTTCTAAGACTCTTAGATTATTGAAGCCATTATCATCTTCAAATAGTATTTTTACAACTGAAGCTGACCTGGAGCAGTTTGCATTGTCACTCAAGGCTTGAAGAAATTAAAAAGAAACATTATTTTTTAGAGTTGTTTATATTATTAATGCATGATTTTAACAAATGTTCTGACACTGAACCAGAAAAATCAAATTAATCACTTTTCTTAACCTTTTTTACCTCAGAAAAGCCTGTACAGGAGAGAACTGCCCTTCCTCAATCTTTTACACCTCTTCATATTTGAAAATAAAATCACCTGGTGGCTTCATTGGAGACATTTGTTTTATGCTGGGAAGTTGGAAGTTTCTCTGCTTAAATGCATTTTTAAACCAGAGCAAAAGTCACCCTGATAAAATGCATCTGGCATAAGTAGGAAGTTTTCTCACCTCATTGTAAAATCCAGGCCTTGAAGAGCACTGATTTAAGCTGACAAAAGTCCTTGGTTAATTCATGTTTCCACCATAGGAGTGCACCCAAAAAAAGGACTGAAGGGTTTCCCACAGCTGCTGCTTCACGGGCAGAATTCATGTTTAGTCCTGGTGGATTATAAACATGAATTCCATGGGAGAAAGCTGGCACTCTCTTTCTATTGGCACACTCTGGAATTCAGGGTTTTTCATGGAAAAAAGCGCTTCCTTGTTTATTGTCTGTCTTTTCTCAGTGGATCACCTCAAATCCCCATTCCCCTGCTGCTGGCAGTGAGGCTGAGCCCTGAGCTCAGCTCAGGAGCATCCCTAGGGGGGATCATGGTCCAGGAGATCCCTGTGCCAGGAGCAGCTTTGGGAATGACCTGTGGGACTCTCTTCATGTGGGGCTGCTGGGGAGCTTTGATGTCCAAGTTTACAGGGTTGGGACTGAAAGGAAGAAGCAGGAGCAATGAAGGAGGAAGAGCTGCATTCCTCAGGATAACACAACAGTTCTGAGCTAGGAACCAGTAAATGCACAAAAATTAATTTATAATATCACAGCAGATGGGAGATGTTGTGAATACTCGTTTGTGGAATAATCAGACACTGGGAGGGGCCACACACCTGCTTTTGTGCCACTACAAAGTGTGTATTTAAATAGATTATTTCTCCACATCATGCAGAAAACACCTTCATCTCTGTGTGTGTGCATGTGTGAGAGAGAAATCATTTCAGAGCACATTAAGATTTGGATACAGAATCCCAAGGTTTTAAAATCAGTCCTGGTCTGCATCTTTGTGTGGTTTGATTGCAGGGATTTGCTCTAAGATCAGGGAGAACTGAAGTCCTTAAAAATGATTTTAGGACAGAATTTTAATTTTTTTCCCTTATTGAAATTTCCCTTATTGAAATAAGTTTATGCTTAAAAGCAAATTCCACACTCTGGGTTTTTTTATTACTCAAAACTAGCAGTAATTTGCATAATTAAAGAATGGAGGAGCATATAGAAAAGCAATTCTTCTTGTGGCACTTAGGGGTTTGCTGCTGTAGCATCCTATTTGCTTTTGGGGATTTTTATTACCACCACCACAGGGTACTTCTGCAAGAATTCTTGAATATTATTCCTAGGCAGCCTCTTTAATTACATTTCATCTCGTTAGGCACTGCTCTGTTGCAGGGGAGAGAGTGTTTGGCAATAAAGGCAGGAAACAAAGTGGACTCAGGTGGCTGCAGGATTATTAAACAGATTAAACATGTTGACAGTGCCAAATGGGGAACTGGAAACTCTTCCCTCTCTGGATTTCACAGCTCACACACACAGACATTGTTGTCCAGGGCAATATCTCCTGAAATTCCTGCCTGAGGACAGATCCAGCCCTTTTCCAATGTCTTTCAGAGTCATTTGGCTTTACTGTCTCCATTTTCTAGGGACTATGGTTACCTTCACCTTGTGCCTGGCACATTTGGGAATATTTTAGAAATTGTGTGTTCAGGTACTTCACACAGTTATAACTTTTATCCAGCAAGACAAAAAAAAGTTTAAGAAAAATAATTGAATAGGGAATGTTGTTATAAACCCCAATTTCTCCGTCTGGTGAGGAGCTCCATGATATATTAAACTGTTGTCTTGTCCATCAGATTCCCTTTCTTTCTTTATCCTAAGTAAAGTCGAGGTTGAGAAAATAATTTCTCCTCAGAGTGAGAAACCACAAGAGGTCAGCAAAGAACAGGGCAAAGCTCCCAGAGCTGAGCTGGCTCCTGCAAAATGCCTGAAAAGAAGGAAATCATCCACATTGTTTGTTTAGATATATATACTTAGAAAATACAAACCCGTTAATTTAAACCAAAATTTCAGTAAAATTCAGCATAACATTTTTCACACAGTCCTTTAATTGAAGTTTGGTTACTGGCACTGATGAGAATTTTCCCTCTAATCAAAATATTTTATAATTGCAGATGTAAAAGCAGGTACTGCTCTGCTCACCTCTGGATTGCTCAGCCCAACACTTTGGTGGCTTCAGGAGTGGGGTTCCCGTGTCCTTGGACATGCTTTCTGCAAAAGGCACTTTTTAATCCTTTCCATAGACAGCACAAATATTTGTAGCAGGCAAATCCTTTAAATAAATTTACTGTTAGTAATTAACAGGGTAAATATGAAACAATTTTAAGAGGAGGAGGAGGAGGAGAGGAAATGAGGGGAAAATAAACCAAAGATATAAAATAGTTGGTATTTAAGTGCCATGTAGAGTTTTATCACCTACCTCATTTATATCTTTATGAAACATCCCATTTGCCCTCATGCCTTTTTGCTAGCAGTGAGAATGCTATGAATTTTTGCCAGCTCTTTTTTCAATAACTATTTTAGGCATTGAAAGAAAAACACATTTTCATTTTGATAGATTGAATTTTTTACTAATTACATCATAGTTCGCCATAGTGACACTCTCATTGTGACAATGAATCTCAGGGTGCTGATAAACAGCATTTTGGTGATTTACATCTCTTCAGTGTTCCCCTTGCTGCAGAGAAGTGTTGCTGCAGTGTAAATTCACCAAGGAATGGCTGAAATCCATGTGTGAACCTCAGGAATCCTGGATGGTGTCCCTGGTACCGAGCACCTCCCTGGTTTCCAACAAAACTCTGCTGGTGAATTATAAACTGGCCTTAGGTTATGGCATGAAGATTAAACCTCTCTGGTGAAGCATTAGGTCTTGCTAGGGCTTAGAAATGGACTCCTCTCATTTCAAATTCTCAGCATCCTGGTAATTAAGTTGTAGAAAGTAGGAAATTGATAGTCTATCATAGCATCTATAATTACATGGAATTGGAAATGCAATAATGTAAGAAACAAGCTGCCACAATGACAGAGAACATTTCACTGAATGGGAGGGCTTTTCTTCCAGATTTTGACTTGAATTTTATTGGATTTATTTGCTTTATTAAAGGCTTGCTAATGGCTCAACACATTGATCAAAGTCCCCACTTCATGTGTACATGACTGGAAACCTGAATGGGTCCTTCCTTGAGGCTTAGATAAATCATTGTTATTTCAGTTTTTCCATCCTTAGTATGAGCTTTGCTGGTTCTGTCAGTGACATCTTCTAAGGTTTGTCTGAGCTCTGAGCTGCTCTGATGCTCCTTGTGCAGGGTCCAGGTAACAACAGGCAGAAGTGAGCATTCATTTCACACCTGCAGCCCCTGGGCTGGAATACTGAAGCTGGAATTTTACTGTCCAGGCTGTTCCATCCTCACATCTCACCATCCATTTTGCCATTTTTGTAAGTGATGTGCAGAGTGTTACCTGCAATGGCTTTGGGTTCATTCAAGATTTGGGATCAGAAGCCTTGGCTCCAGGTGTGGCAGTGTGAGATGGCTGATTCCATCCCACAGGGACATCTGAGCAGCACATGGGGGTCTAGCAAAGAACTGCTGGGAACCTTTTGCCATGTGAGAAGCAGGGATTTTGACAGAATTTTTAGAGGGATTAAGTCATGGCAAGGAGACATTCCTGCTCCACAAATCCCAATTCTTGGCACCTAAGATAGGTTGTCCTGTGGCTGCCCCTGAATCCCTGGCAGTGTCCAAGACCAGGTTGGATGGGGCTTGGAGCAGCCTGCTCTGCTGGAAGGTGTGAAGGGGGTGGAATGAGATGATCTTTGAGGTGCATTCCGGCCCAAAGTGTTCAGTGATTCTGTGACTCTGAGCCAAGCCCTGGGCAGTGTCTCCTTGTGCTGCTGAGCAAACTCTCGGTTTGGAGCAGACCACGCTCCTGTTCCATCGTGCATTCACTGTCTGCAGCCACTGCAGAGCAGAGGGGGTGGGTGGGACTGGAAAGATGAGGAGGGAATGCTGCCATCCATGTGGAGCACAGCTGGGAGAATCCAGAGCTCAGCTGGGAACGGAGCTCTGGATTTACCTCACGCCAGGTGTTGGTGGGATCAATAAATAAAGGATGAACTGTGGCTCTCCACACAGCACTCTGCTCATGTGGAGGGAGTTCAGCATTGTTGTTAAATATTTTTTCATTTATCACTTTTTCCTCTCGAAAATGTGGTGCCAGGGATGATCCTGCTGGCATCTGGGAACTCGCTGGGAGTGTTTCCCTGACAACCGAGGAACACATCCTCTAGTGAGCTTCTCACAAAGCTTGGTGTTTGCTTGCATATCTGACCATGGGAGAGGCTGTGGGTTTCTCCCTCCTGTGCTTGAGGGGTGGGAGGGGGTGGCTGCAAGTTTGGGCAGGTTTGGATGCTGGTGTTCGTTTTCCATGTGGGAACAAAGCCAATCTCACCCAGCTGAGTGTTGCAAACAGCAGCAGAGGAGAAGCATTGGAGGGCAATATGAGGTTTAAAGCATTGACATCGTGGAAGGAGACTCATTGCCCTAAAAAGATTGGGAGTAGAAAAGGGAATTTTGCATCTTTTTTTTTTTTTAAATCCTCACAACGTTTATTTATTATTGGCTAATGTGGAAAATTATCAATTCAGGTTTTTTGCTCTGTAATTCCTAAGAATCCCTACTACAGATATCCACAGAGGGCAGAAGAGCCAACATTCAGATTTATTGTTTTGTCCTATTCGATTTTCTTCACAGGAAAAATAAGAAAGTTTTGAAAAGAATCATCAAGAATTACTGCAATTGCCATAAAGAATAAAGAGTTACTATTCCCTAAATCACTTCTGTTTCTTCTTTGCATCATGCTTCTCATTAAATTTTGGATAACTTTTTTTTCTTATTTAATTAAAAGTACAATTACTCTTAGATTAAAAAGAAATCCAAAGCGTTTTTACTGCGAAACCTGAGATATCTTTTCCAAAAAGCACCTCTCAAATTCCCAGAGTCTCTCCAGTGTAGCACACTGTAATTTCTTAACACTCCATGGAGAAGTGAGTTTGGGCTGAATATATAAGATATGTCTCACCTGTGGTTTCAGGGTAAAAGAACTGGCCGAGATAAGGTGCGTCCAAAGCAGAGGAAGTAAGATGATGTGCATGTCTTGTTTTCTTTTTAGATTAACTTTCCTGCTACCAGTGCAGACTAATTTATCTTTAACATTCTGTTTTCCTGGTTGGTTTGCTGCAAGCTGGCTTCGTTGTAACAATACTGTGTTTTTAGCCAAGATAATAAGCCAAGGAGTTGGAATGTGGAGAGAAAATTAATCCGGGGCCTGAAATGCTGTCTACAACTTCAGCAAGTTTTAATATCCATAAAATAAAGGAGGGTTCAAATAGGATTCTGCAATTTTCAATTTTAGTCATGGTAGGAAAGGCAAAATATCAATCTCTTCCAATAAGCTTTTAGGAATATTTTGAGTTTATGTCCCTTCTGTAGCTGCAAAATTGGTTTTGCTCTGGCAGTCTGGAAGAGGATATTGGCTGCATGGCATTTTCTGTCTGCTACAGCCAAGGTGTTTCAGATATCAAACTCATGATAGAGCTCAGTGAAATGCCTTGAAATTTCACTTCTTGCCACTCTATTGCCACTAGGACTAAGCCAAAAAGCAGGAATTCACATGCCAAATGTGAAAAGGGGTTTTTTGCATGCTTCTGAAAGGGTGGTGGCTGGCCAAGGTGATGGGAAATAAAGACCTTTGATAAGGTTGTGATAATTTCATGAGTTCCTGCCACTTTGGGGCTATGTGCTTCCTTTGAGTCAGTCTGGTTGTTTCCCCAGCATCCCCTGGCTGCCCTGTCCCTGGTTTTTCCAGCTGGTTTGCAGCAGGGTTCTCTCTTTACCCCTCCCATGGCAGCTGAGCCAGGGCATAACCAGGATTTTTGTCACCTTCCCACGGGCACAGGTCACTCCCAGCTCAGCACATCAATGAACTCCTGCCCTGTTCACCTCTTGCCTGGGTCAGGCAGCTCAGAGCCCACCTGAGCACACAGGAGGAACCTTGTGTTCCCAAAAAATCTGCCATCTGCAAAAAGAGATTCTCAAACTGAGAGCGACATCTAATTTAAAAAAAGCTGAAAAATGGGAGTGAGAGGAGCATGTCTGTTGCTCATTGAATCTCAGTGCTCAGAGGATGCAGAGAGGCCTTGGCTGGGTTCTCAAATATTATTTTAAGATCCTGCCTTCAGATCCTGACAATTCCAGCCCGTGTTGACTCTGAGTGCAGTGCCTCCAGCTCTGGAGCCAGCAGCAGGCACAGGAGCCTGCTGGTGAACCTGCCATGCCTTTTTTTATGGAAAAAGTGCTGGAAACCCCAGAGCTTGGGCTTGCAATGCTGCAGAGAGCACTCTCTGCCTGGTTGGCAGGTTTGTACCTGAAAAAAATCTTAAAAAACCAAATGGCCTTGGAACAAAATTTGATTTTTTGTTTCGAGTTATGCATTTTTTTGAACAAGCTGCCAACAGTCTGCCCAGTGGGTTTAAAGTGTAAGAAATAAAGCTGATGCTTTTCATTCAGGGCCTGATTTGGATCTCCATTACTCAGTGAAAAGGAGGATATTGAAATTGCTTTGTGCATCAGAAAAGCAAGATCTTTATCTGAGATCCCAACTGTGGAAGCATCACAAAAGGCAGGGCCAGCAATGCTGCTCCCTTGAGCCACGTCTTTATCTTGTACAAATAATGGATATTGGGATTTGGGGTTTTTTTTCCCTTGTTTTGCTCATGGCTCAATCATGTGTGGCCTCAAAAGGAGCTTTGTGTTGCCAAAGAGCTCTAGCACAGATTTGTCCCAGGAGCCAGATCTGCCCTGGAACATCCCTTGCAGACTCAGGGGTTTAAGCTGACATCCAGGACTGGCTCTCCCTAAATGTTTTGCCCAGCACTTGATCCTGATCAGCATCTCCAAGTGCTGCTTTCATGCAAACAAGTAATCACATTGCTGTGGAAGAAATTCCCCATTCCAAGCTGTATTACAAATTTTTTAATCAAGAGATCTAAACTTGCAAAATTCATATCCCTGTGGCAGGGCATAAGATTTTCTGCGCTTAGAAAGTTGCAGGAGGAGTCATCCAAGCTGAATATGGTTTTCAAGTGACAAGAGGTTATTTTGTCAGAAGATTATCTGACATTACAGCAAAAGTAGATGGAGTCTGTGAATCAAGTGCCTCTCAATTTTATGGTTTTAAACTTCTCTGGGGAGGGGAAAGTTTGTAACTCCCAGTTTCCAGTGCCAAAGGTGTGTGCCAGGCATGGCTTTTAAAGGGAGCCGTTGTGTGACTTTGAATAAACCTCCATTTTTATAATTTTCTTTATCTGAAAAAGAGGGATAATATACAAATATTTTCCTTTTTCGAAGCAGAGAGTAGTAATCCTGAATTATCAAACATACATCACTGGCACAAAGTAAATTAACCATATTAGAGGTTATTAACCAGACCAACACACCAGACAGATGGGGAAAGCACTTATATCCCAAAGAATTATTAAACCTTATTGGCTTTGCTTCTGCTGATATGTGGGATTATTTTGAGGGGGGAAAAAAAAGGATATTATCTTGTACCCTGCATTATCTTTTGGTGAGTCTTACTTTTTTCTCTTCTGTTAACTCTAAGATTTGAAATGCAGCTTACCTGAGCCATGCCATGGTGTCTCATGTGAAATACTGAGACTTGCAGCCTCCTGTAAAGCAGAGTGTCTGGCCAAGGCAGAGCCCTTGTCTGTAATATTCCTCTTCCTCCCTTTTCCAGATCAACCCTTGATTGAAAATCAAAGTTGATTGTACTGCTGGTTTGAGAGTGGCCATGTTCATCTGCATTAATTCTCCTGTGTTGTGGGATTTTTTAATGCAGACTCTTTTTCTTAGTGCATGTCAAAATTCTCTTTAACTCTTGCTGTGCAGTGACTTGAAGAATTCCATTTTAAATGAGAATGTTTTGAGGAGGTTGTTTATATCCTAAAATACCTGATGTACATTACAGCATGGTATTTTTGGATAGCCTCTTCTTTTTTTTTTTAATTTCAGAACAAAAGCACCATTTAAGCTGCTTTTGGCATGAAAGTAAATGATCATTTTAATTTTGTTTCTGGGCTTTGCTTTGGTTTTGCTCTTTTAACCAGATAAGTGTATCTACTTTATCTGGTTATACATGAACACAGTTTTCCACTTTAATTCCCTCAATAATGTCAAAAGTGTTGCTGGAATGAGCCTTTGAAGGTGTGTTTGTGCA
This sequence comes from Pycnonotus jocosus, assembly GCA_013400435.1. Lineage (NCBI taxonomy): Eukaryota > Metazoa > Chordata > Aves > Passeriformes > Pycnonotidae > Pycnonotus > Pycnonotus jocosus. The sequence continues at coordinate 33,807 of VWYP01010239.1, forward strand.
TATTTTGTTATGCAGCCTTTCACCTGGGAATGCCACCTCAGACCTGGCCATTTCCAGTTCTAACTTCCACCCAGAGATCCCTCCCTTCTGCCAGGAGAAGGGGCAGTTCTTCTCACTTTGCTGTTTTTGTGTGTGTATGTGTGTGTGTGTCCTTCAGAAAGCCAAACTTGGGCCAGCTGGTAACAAAGTCATTACTTCAACAGAAGACAAGAACTCAAGTGTGCCATCCAACAATCTGGACAGGGTGAAGCTGACAGATTTCAACTTCCTCATGGTTCTTGGAAAGGGGAGCTTTGGGAAGGTAGGAATTCTTCAGAATTAATCCACTCACTTTCCTTTTTTTTTTT
>VWYP01010239.1:34191-85378 GCA_013400435.1 Pycnonotus jocosus
TTTTTTTTTTTTTTTTTTGTCTCTTGATGAAGAATGAATAAACAGCTCCCTAAGAAGCGAAATCCAGAGTCAAAAGGATGTGCATTTTTGAGGAAGGATTTTGTAACAGGGAGTAAGGTCATTCCCCCTAAGGCCTAGCAGACTTACATCCTGATTGGCGGTTTTCTTAAAATAATAAAAATAAATTTAAAAACTCAGACTGTTGGGCAAGATGGGAACTCGTTGCTGACTTTCAGATCCTCACTTCTTGGCAGTTTCAAGGAAATTATATCTCCTTTTCTGACTTCAATACCTAGGTCACCCTGCCAGTTCTAGAAGTCACCAACATTGGTGAATATTGGAAAAAACCAAGAAGTGCTTATATATATATTAGAAATCCAATAGTTGAGAGAACAGACTGCTATTTTTCTGCCTGTTTGAACAAAACTCAGGTGATAAAGTGCCCTTTACTGAAGAAGTCTCCTGGGACTTAACATTTTATCAGCCCTTCAGCAGTGAGTCCACAATCAACCAGCAGGTTTGGGCACAGGCTGTCTGAAATGTGCAATGATCATGATTCTGGACTTTTGATCAAATTTGTCTGTACAAATTAAAGGAAAAGCTGGCTTGCCATCTCTCTGAATCTTCAGGCATCTTGATGCCTTGGGAAGGCTGACCTGAAACAGAGACTGGACAGAGCTAGAGAATAAAGTAGGGATTTATTGAAAGGTCTTCAGGATCCACCTTGGGCAGGACAAGAGCCTGACCAGGGCTACACCCAAGGCACAAAAATGGCTGACAGGTCACAAGGTCACATTTTTATAAGTTTTGGTCCATTTGGGGTTTAATTGTCCCATTCCAGCTCCAGGTTGTCAGGTCCCATCCTTCTTGTTCCTCCCTTCAGCCACCCCTGGTTGTGCTTTTGGGCGTGAAAGTTTTCCTTGGTCTTCATCAGGAAAAGGATTTGTTTTGTCTGCCTACTCCATGAAGAGACCTGACTAACACTTAATGTGAGGCTCAGAACTACACCCCTGGGCAGCACAAAATCTGAAAAACATGAAAGCTAAAACTTAAGGCATCAATCTGTGTGACCCTCCCTCCCTGGCCTGGGGGATTTTCACACCACTGTTTCTCTCTCCTGCAGGTGATGCTGGCAGACAGGAAGGGCACAGAGGAGCTCTATGCAATCAAAATCCTGAAAAAGGACGTGGTGATCCAGGACGATGACGTGGAGTGCACCATGGTTGAAAAACGAGTCCTGGCACTGCAGGATAAGCCCCCGTTCCTGACACAGCTCCACTCTTGTTTCCAGACAGTTGTACGTGAGCTCTGTCTTTTTTACCCACCCCAATGTTCCCCAGGTCATGGTTTTTATCACTCCAGTAACATTTATTATCATCCAACCCATGTATGGTAGCCTCTGCACGTAGAAAATGGTGAAGAAATCCCACATGTGATTAGCCCTTGTATCTTAAATATAAAAAATCATTTGAAAGATTTTGCTTCATGCAGTCATTCAAGCAGGCCAGCGTGGCAATTCCTAAATGTAATTATATGTGTTTTGCTAAGTCAGAGCCTCAAGCCCAGATTCCAAAAGTTCCCAAATAAAGCTCTTAGAATAGTATTTGAAAAGTCTTAATGGCTTGTATTGTATCGTGGGGTTATTAGTCATGAATCAGTGTCAGTGGATTTAATTTCATTTTTTGTCTCTTCTGGGTGGCACCGAGGAGCTTTTTTTCTTCTTTCCTTATGAAATGGATGTTGGCCCATCACTTTGCTAAACATCTCCCAGTGACACACTTGAGGGTGGATCTGATGGCCCAGTGTCACTGTGCCAGTCTCTTGGATGACTTGGAATTATGGAATTACTGAGGCTGGGAAAGTCCTTTAAGATCACCAAGTCCAACCATCAGCCCACATTCGCCATGAAACCCTGTCCTCAAGTGCCACATCCACACCATCTTCCGAAGGAAAACTTACTAGGAATGATCAGAAATGGCCCCAAAGCCATTTGGAATTTTTGGCCGTCTTTGATTTTTTTTTTCCATTTATTTTTAGAGACAGATTTTCAGACTGAGCTGTATTTGAATAATTTTTGAAACCATTGGAGACAAATAATCTGTAAAACATGGCACTAAAATTGGCAAAACTAGACAGATCTCATCAATCATTTACTCTTGAAGGTTGAACAAAACATTCTGCTTCCATTTCCTGATCTATAATTTTTTCCCCAGTCCTAATAATCCTAAAAGCTTTTTAATAACATGCTAGTGACTTTTTTTTTCTTTTTGGCTGATCAATGAATATCTAATATTGTCTCTAATGTGTTTATGTGCCTCTTTAATCCTTTTTCCTAGGACCGGCTGTATTTTGTGATGGAGTATGTCAATGGTGGGGATCTCATGTATCACATCCAGCAAGTAGGAAAATTTAAGGAGCCACAAGCAGTGTGAGTGTTCATCTATTTAAATCATATCATCATCTTGATTTTACACTGTAGGAGGATTTGGTCTCTTCTCAGGCTCAGGATGAAGTCCGGGCTGGCCTTTGTTTGTTTTTAAGGCCCAAAATCTGGACTTTGTGTTAAAAATGTTGTTTGACCACACAGACCAAAGGTAGCTGTGCCTTTGTTCAAAACTACAGCACAAAGGCAGGAGAGGCTTACTTGAAAAGTGACAAGAATTGAAGCAGGGCAGCAGGAAATTAAAGATGTTACTTCATATTCTGATGTTGCTTTTAAAATCAAATATTAAAAAAGAAAAACAGTGAGTAGAACATTTCAGTCTGAATTACTGCTGTAGACAAAGGCAGTACAAATAGACTCAGAACTGTAATATAAATTACAGTTTATGCAAGATAAATTCAATGTATAGCTTGTAAGAATTTCTGTGATATATTTGTGAGGAGTTAATAAAGAATTAGGAGTTGTTTATCTACATGGTTCTTTTCAGGTAATTGTACATGTGGCACATCAGTGAGCAACTGAAAATGATCTGTAGCACATTTAAGAGTGAACAGATCCATCAGTACCATTTTAGCCATCCTTATAATACCTCATCACCACTTGGTAATGTTTCATAAATCATTTACTAATGAAACTCTAAAATCAAGGGTGACCAACTGCTTTAGGCATTCAGTTAAAATAATTAATCATTTTGATTTAAGCAACTGGGGCTTGTTTAAACGAGAGGCCTTTTAAACAGAAGCATTTCAGATGCAGACAAACATTTTAACAACTCTCTGAATCAAACCGAGGTGGTGTCAGATCATCCTCGACTCCCCAGCTAATGCAACTTGCCAGCACTTGACAAAATCTGTGCTGCTTCATGACAGCTTTTGCCTGTGCTGCATCTTCACACGTGTTCACAAACACCTCTGATCGAGTGGTGCAGAGCTCAGTTGCTTCCTCTCCCTTGTGCTGAGCCTAAAAATTAAGCTCATCTTGAAATAATCCTCTCGCACGTAATTTGCACGGTTCCACAGCAACCAGCTTCAAACAGCCACCAGGATTCCATACCTCTTAACTGCATTCAGCACTTATATTTTATATGGTAATCATTTTAATTAGCTTCGTGTAATTAATCCATTAACGGGCTGTATAAAGGAACACTATTTCTGCAAATTATTTCATGCCATGTGAATTGCAATGTACATTGAGCTGCATCCTGAATTCATCAATCTGTGATTAGAGGTAAGGACCTTTGCAGCAGAGTTAGTGCAAAAAAAAAAAAAAAAAAGCTATGCTCCAGCTGAACCATTTTTTGGGAGCCATTTCCCAAGTTTTATTTTAGATTCTGCATTATTTTGTCATCAGGTACTCAAAATGTATCTGTTAAGGTCCAGCTGAAGTGATGTCTTTTATGTCAACTGTATATATACACTACAAAATACATATTTCATATGCTATTATATTATCATCCTTTACTATGATTCATTTCCAGTTTATTTTGCCAGAAGAAAATCATGAGGCAATAAGAAATATGCTGAGGTGTTTTTTTTTCCCCCACACAGGTTCTATGCAGCTGAGATCTCAATTGGGTTATTCTTTCTCCATAACAGAGGGATTATTTATAGGTGAGTATGATCTGACATAAGTAATTTCTGAACTATTTTTAAAATTCCAAAAATGATCAGTTTCTTTAACATTTCAGTGTATTTTTAAAACAGAACAGTGTAGAGCTCTTTTTGTTGTGTTGCTGTTGGGGAGGTGGAAATCCAAGCTCTGTTTAAGCTGAGCTTTCTGGCATCTGTGCACTAACAAAACCTCCTCTCAAAAATGGAAAACTTTATGTTTTGTATTTCTGTGTGATCTTTAATAACATTACACATTCAAAAGTCTCAAGGGAGGGGTCAGACACAGCCACCTCTTCCTTCACTGTCCAGCCCAGAGCAGCTGTGGCTGGCCCTGGATCCCTGGCAGTGTTGGAGGGGCTTGGAGCAGCCTGGGACAGTGGAAGGTGTCCCTGGCCATGGCAGGGAATGGAGTGGGATGGGCTTTAAGGTCACTTCCAACCCATTCCAGGATTTTAAGGTCATTCTTAGATGTCTGCCCAGCACTCTGAACCTCCCCTTGCAAAGAGCTGCAAATATTCCTTATTCAGAATAAGCTCACATTGACTGATCCCAAACATTAACCCTAAATTCCTGTGATTATTCCCAGAGATCTGAAATTAGATAATGTGATGTTGGATTCAGAAGGACACATTAAAATTGCTGATTTTGGAATGTGCAAGGAGCACATGTTAGATGGAGTAACAACCAGGACCTTCTGTGGCACTCCAGACTACATTGCACCAGAGGTAAATATTGACCCTTTCAAGAACCTTTTGCTCTCTTAAAGGAAATTGTCCCTCCACATTTTATACCACTGGGTTTGGATGGCTTTAACTCCAGATTCTCCATGGATGGCACCATTTAATTGTTGCAGGTATATTGGATATATTTGTGAATTAATGCAATGTAACCAATAAGACTTCGCTATTTTAAGAAATACCTGGTTAATTGAAAAATTAACTTTTTATGAGATAAAATTTTGTTCATTAACAAAAAAAACTTTTTAAAAAACAGACTCACCAACTTCTGATCTTAAATTTGCAGTCTGGAAATACTATTATACTAAACTTTGCAATTTGTGAGGTTATACAAACATCATGGCTGTTGCTGAGCTTGTTGGTGAGATCAGGAAATATTTCACTGGGAGCAAACAATGCTGCTTTAATCTATTCTTCCATAGGTTCACACAGCTGCCAGCACTCATTCATTTAAAAGATTATTTGGCATTTTCAGGAAATCACAAACCACTCACTGGTTTTTGGGAAGGGACTCATGAGGTCTTGAAGCTTTTTGCTGACCTCTGTGTAAAACCACTGTGGCCTTCTCCAGGCCATGTCCTGCAATTGCTGCACAGGTGCAGTGGGTTGCTGCTCTTCTGGAAAGCACCTGTCATTGAAGGCCTCTTCCAAAATTCCAAATGTGGTAATAAATCCATAATTTGCCTTGAGTTTTCCATGACTTGGCCATACCTGTGCAGCTTTCAAGCCACCGAAAATGACATTGAAGCCTGAACCAGCTGCAGTGGGTCTAAAATGAAAATATGATCATGAGAAGCCCAGTTGTGCTTTAAGGCACCAGGATAAGTACAAGCTTAGAATTAAGACTTGGAGTCTGGATATGATTTGTATTTCCATAGTTGAGGTCTAAAGAATTGAAAACTAGCACATGTAGTGATTTGGATATAATTCAAATATATGAATATTAAAATCTGGTCTTTGTGCATACTGAGCTTTCAAGAGTCTTGATTTGTTTGGCAGCAAATGTGATGCAGGAGGCTGGATCCTGATCCAAGAGACTCAGTTGTTCACCGGGTACTGAGCAAGAGGCAGCTCTGGCTGAAGCATTTCTGGCTGTAATTGAGTATTTGTTGGAACAGGGGAGATTAATACATGGACAAGTAAATTATTGTCTAAAGGTGAATTTTGTCATCTCTGTGAAATTGGAATGAAAAATAGTTTGGTTTTTTCCCGGTTGCTAATTCATGCTTTTCAGACTGAAATATTGTGTGTTATACACCCTTGTTTTCTCACCATTTGCTGTTGCTTGCAGCAGGGTATCAGAACAACCAGAGTAGTATTTCATTTTCTTCTGTCAAAACATAAACGAAGCCAATATTACAAATTAGTGTCCTTTCTGTGGCAATTGTCTTGTGCCAGTTAATGCCAAAGAACATTTTGTCAATACCAGAATGCTCAGTGTGGATCAATGCTGGAGCGAATTATTTTACTTTATTTGGAAATTTCATATAAAGAAATAAACCTTTTACCAAAACATCCAGTAAGTGAGGGAAAATTAGGCTGTGATCTTACAAACAGATTTGCTTTTATTTTGTTTACTTGGCTGATTTTCTTTTGTCTCTGAAGACATTATGGTGACTGACAGTTTGCTAACTAGTTCTGTGGTAAACTTCAAAGGAACATTCCTGTTTCACTTGCAGGGGTGTTTCAGCCCATGTTTCCATGGGCTAAAATTTATAAATTTCTAATAGATTTTAATGAGAATTCATCTGCACGGTCCCATTGCCTGTTGGGTGGAGATAAAGGAGCTCAATCTAAATAAACTCTTGAAGGTATCTGGAGTAGAATCCTGTGAGTGGGCTGCACTCAGACATGGAGAATTAGCTCTTTTCAGCAGCATTTGGGGAAGAACGTGGTGGCTCTCGTGGGGCCTGGGGGAGCCCACGCTGCCTCTGCAGGACCTGCCCACGGATGGATCAGTGAACACCCAGCTGCAAGGACCCTGCAGGGACAGCTCAGCTGGTGTCCCCTGGCCCAGCTCTGCCTGGAAAAGCAGGGGAATGCAGTGCTGCCTTCAGCAAAGTGAAACCCCCTAATTTGGTGTGCTCCAAAATAATGTTTTCCTTTTTTTTTTTTTTCTGAGTGGGAAAGTTGCCATTTGCTATTACCTGGGTGTATAATGGGCTGGAATTATTGTTAATTTTCTTATGCTGTGCGATTTGAGGAAAGTGCAGAGGTTAAACTGGTGGGATCCCAGGTCTGACAGCTTCTCTCAGGCAGAAAGTGGTTATCTTGTACAGAGCATTTCCTGATGTGCTGAACTTAAATATTTATGGTCAGAGTGGTAAAATAGCTGTGAAATCAATTAGTACTTTGTGTTTCCTTGACCAGTCAAGAGAGACAGGAGGAGATGGATGTCAAGAGGATTAGGGGGAAGGGATTCTGCCAGCACAGAACCCCACCATCAGCATCCCTGCAGCAGCCACAGTGCTGATTTTGAATTTCAGAGGAATTTAAATTAGAAACTCCATTTCCCTTCTCTTCCATCTCACAGCCTCAAGACCTTCAGTTCTAACCTTGAATTTGCCAGGACTATGAGAGGCAAAAAATGTTTGGAAAGTGCATTTGACTGTTTCTTGTGCTAGTAATATTTATTTCTTTTAATAACTGAGTTTTAACTTTTACAGCACACATCATACATGCTCACAAAAGATTTCCTCTTGCCTCTGGGATATAATCTTTTCATCCCAACTGGCTACTAGCTGCAATGATCTAAACATTCCTACAAATTGCTGATATTAATCTCTGTGTCCTGCTCTTAACTGTGCCTTCCTTGGAGGCAAAATAGTGAAAAAAAGAAAAAAAAGCAACTCCTTCTGCCAGTTTTGCTTGATGAGAGAAATTCCTGAGCTCTTTCTTGAGTGCTCAAATCCACAGAACCTGGAAAGGCAGAGCTCTTAATGCATGGCAATAGATGGGTAAAATGGGACATTTGAAATGCAAAAGGACATGGAAAAGGCAATAATTTAAATTAATGATGGAGAAAGAGGGGAAGAGAAGGATCCCATCAGCTTTCCACTGCTGCCTGGCCAGTGAAAATCAGGAATCATAGGTGGAGGAGGGTGCAGGTCTTCATTTCTAGGGACAGGAACTCCCTCCCTGCTCTGGGTCTGCTCTGCATGCTCTGGTGAGACAGGAGGACATGTTCACATACCCCCATTTGCTCTGAAAGATCCCCAAATTTGTACATGCAGATAGAATGACTTTGGCAGCTGCTGCAAGGCAGGCAGGGGTGGCTTTGAGTGCAGCAGCTGGGAGGTGACACACGCTGAATCCTGGGTGATGAGGAGGGAACGAATGAAAATACAACGTTTAGAACTTGCTGACTTCCTACCAATGCATGTTTGAGTGTACACTGAAGGCTCATCTGCTTCCTCCCACATGTAATTCCTCCCTTGAAATGAGCATTCTTCCCTTCGGTTTGCACTTCCCAATTAATGCTGTGAGCAGCTTCGTTACGAGGAGTTTATCCATGGGTTCTATGGCATGTGCTCACTGGGGAATTACTGTGGCAAACGCCTGCTCTGGCTTTCCCTGGTGCCACAGCCTCACCAGGATCCTGCTGCTGATCCAAACTGGGAGTATCTCAATTACATTTCCCAATTAATGCTGTGAGCAGCTCCAGTACGAGGAGTTTATGCACAGGTTCCACACAGGATGTGACAAACCCCTGCTCTGGGTTTCCCTGGTGCCACGGCCCCACCAGGATCCAGCTGCTGATTCAAGCTGGGTGTGTTTAGATGGGATTAAAGGAAGAAAACTCCCCCTGTACAGCAGCGGTGACAGCACCACCTTTTCCTACATGGAGATAATTGAATGAGAAAGGTGTTGTCATTGCATTTGCAGTGGGGCTTTTCCAGCCTTGGTGGCTGTGTTTATGTCTCAGTTCCCACTCTTCCATCACAGACTGGTTCAGGTGAGGGAGGTGTGTGCCAGCTCAGAGGGGCACTGCTCTGTTCATCAGATGTGGCATCAAACAGCAGAAACAATTGTAGTGATTCTGACCATCTGTTGGAGTTTTTTCCATGTTAATTCTGCCTCTCCTCTTGCTTCTGTTTGATGTTCTCTCCCAAGGGCAGATTTCGTAGGGGAGGTTGCATTTCCTGCTGGGAATGCCATTTGGAGAAGAAGCCAGCCTTGACTCACCTCTTGCTGGATAAAAATCAGCATTGTTGAGTCCGTGCTTTGGTACAGCTTTCACTGTAGGACACAGCACTGCAGCATTTAAGTGATTTCCTCCTCTCAGTAATCCCATCAAACTCCTTCACAACAGGGACAGAAGTGGACTGTGGGCTCCTGGACAGACCTGGCTGCCAGGTACAGAACCTTGGCAGTGTGGCAGCATTTTCTTTCTCGCTGCTGTGGATCCATCTTTTTCTCATTTGCTAATTGAAAGAAACTGTTCCTCCCAAAAACCACATACCTGGACTGCACTTGTTGTACAAAATGTTCTGCCCTTACAAATCAATGACCTGAAAAATATCCCCTTTTTTATAGAAAATATTCTTTTCCATGAGGCAGGGAGACATTGTCAGAGAAGGACTGAGGATGAAATGTTTTGTCATTTTCTGTGTGTAATGGCCAGTATTTTTCCTGGATGAAAGTTTGAAAGTGTTTGGTGTTTCAAAAGGCAATATTGATTCCAGCAGGAACTTACTGGTGATGGAAATGGAAGGGAGAGTAACAAAGTATGTCATACTCTAAGATGAAATGAAAGTCCCAAATATATATATTTAAGCCCATATTACTGCTGAGAGACAACGAATATAGACTGCCTTTATGTTGGGCCTTCCAGATGAGAATCTTGTTATTATCTCTGGTTGTCTAATATATTCCAAAGCACAATTGATTTTGAAATCCTTTGGTTAGAAACATTGCAGTAATTTTGAAGTTGTGTGCTGCTGTATCTCGGGCAAGGACATATATCCATTCACACAGAGACCATAATTTTATTTAGTAGCCAGGCAGTGCTGCTTTATTGCACTGGTGACTCACTATTTTCCTGAGCAGCTATGGAACTTGGCAGTTCAACTTCTCTTTCAGACCACTAAAAAATTTAGGATGTGTGATGTGTACTCGACTGGGCAATTTATTTCACAAAGAATAAAAACACGAGCAAATAGGAGAATGAAATGCAAGCCCCTCTGGAGTTCTGACTGCCTCAGTTCTCTGCTCATTCCAGTGGAGCAGAGAGTCGAAGGTTGGAGTTGAAGGTTGTGAGGTTGTGATGCTGCCTTCAGTGGGGATGGGCTGGGACTGGGATGTCCTGCATCCCTTCCCAATTCACAGCATCCCTTCACAGTTATTTAGAAAGAGATTTGAGGAACACCTGCACCTCCAAACTCCTCCACACCATCACCAAATGCAGCTCTTCAATAAATGAACACTCATCTCTGAGGAGGCCTCCATCAGAGAGGATGACGCAGGAGGGACCTGGGTGCTGCTGGCACTTGCAGCCTTTCCTTGTGTCAGAACTCAATTTGTGCTGCTCTGTGAGTCAGATGTGAACCCAGAGCATGGAAAATACTTGACATTTCCATTAATCTGAACAGCAGAACCCCCTTTCTTTTTGGTGCAGTTGGTATTTCGTACTGAGTATCACAGTCGAGTGGCTTGGGAAAACTTGACTGGGATTTTTGGAGTTTTGCTCTTTTCCTAAATTTTGATTCATTTTACAGCAGAACAAAAATATAAATATTGAAAGGAAAGGTCTAATTATTGATAACCAATAAGTTAAGTGAGCCTCATGATTTCAAATTTTTGCCTTTGGTTTTGTCTCCTACATTGTGCTGCTGTACTTCCTCCTTTGCCTTAAAATGCACATCCCAAGAGCTCCCGAGAGCTGCATTTTCCACAATATCAGGGTACCAAGGGCGTGGGTGGGTTTAGACTCACACTTGCAAAACAATCCACCTCCCACTGAAACCCGTGATTAGCTGGAGTGAGGATGACAGGATTGGCTTTCTGGCCTTTTCCAAGGAAGTCTGTCCTTCTCTGCACGTCACACATCTACCTAATATACCACAAGGCTGGGGGTCAGTTAACACAGGGGTCTTGCCTCTGGTTTTTTTTGTGATTATACAGATTATTGCTTACCAGCCCTATGGGAAGTCGGTGGATTGGTGGGCCTATGGTGTGCTGCTCTATGAGATGTTGGCTGGCCAGGTAAGATTCCCCCTCCCCTGCTTGCTGTGACCTCCTCCTGCCCTCCAAGGCTGCTCTGTTTCTAAGCTCCCTAAAGGTTTAGACCATTACAGGGTAAGATTGAAGCCTTTCATTCTGCTGTTATCTCCTTGTACTCTTGACTGACTCAACTGAGAATGTATTTAGGCTTTAAGCTCTTTATGTTGCACCCACATAATCAAGCTCTGCCTTTGAATACGGCTCCTTTGTACTGCAATAATGTTATAAATAACCATCTTCAGAATTGAAAGGGAGACACTTGAGCAGGAAAATGCATGTCAAGTGGAAGAAATACCATTTAGGAGTTTGAAACCACAGGGAAGCATAATAAGAGTGTGTGTATAAGCTCTGCATTGCAGTTAAGTCTCAAGAATACAGTTTTTGTACTCTGTGTCCTGGGGGTAAAATGTGGGTCTGAGCACTGGGAAATGTGCTCAGTTACAGACCCCTCGTTCTGCACAGTTAATGAGAGGCTGCTCTCTGACTCACTGGGTAGGGAAGCAACACTGTGCTGCCATAAATGGCAGATAAAGCACCAGCTTCAAGGAATTTTGTTAGTCTTGAGCTGGAAAAGATTCCTGCAATTGGATTTCCATGAGTATTAGGTAAAGGCAGGCATTTCCTAAGCTTAAAACAGGCATTTGTAACAAAGGCCTTCTTTAAGGGTTTCTCTGAAATTCCAGTGGATCTTTGAAAAGTTTTAATGCATAGCAATTGCAGTTGTTAACATTTGCAGGCTGCATTGCAAATATTGGCCATCTGAATGCTTTGGAGGAAAGGAGATTTACCATTAGCTGGGGTCTTGCACAGGGCCCATATCCTGGGGATTTATCCATGGGCACTTTCCTACTCCTGTATTTTAAAATATAGTGCAGCTATAGTGCAGACTTTCTTGTGATAACCTCAGAAGCAGAATCCACAGCTATAGCATAAAACAAACTAATTTTTTTTTCCTGTTTAACTGGAATTAAATGAGGAATGGATATACCTTAGCACAAGGTAATTGAAAGTTATTCTCCAAACTTCACCCTTTGAAGTATTTTGCCTGTCTGATGCACAGTAGCTTTAAAAACTGATTAAAGCTGATCACAAAGATAATCCTGCACACACTTCATTAACCTGGCTGCCATTCTGGGGACAGAAATGAACATTTCTCCTTGATTTTGATCTGAGAGTGTCAAACACTGAACTTCTGGGTCAGCAGACATCCAGGCTGCAGATTGCTGTGAGTTTGGGGGTTGTTCTGGACAAGGAGCATTGCTGTATATGAATGGTGTTGTCATGCCATTTCATAAGAAGGGGAGAATTAAAAAACATAGAAAGGAAAACTCAGTGAGTTACTCACTTGTGATTTATTTTCAACAGCCTCCATTTGATGGGGAAGATGAAGACGAACTCTTCCAGTCCATAATGGAGCATAATGTCTCCTACCCAAAGTCACTGTCCAAAGAAGCTGTCTCCATCTGCAAGGGGGTAAGATAAAATGTTATTTATCATTAAGTTCCATTTTGGCAGTGCCTGTGAATAGCTGGGTTTGCCTGGCTCTGACACAGCCCTGTAGTATTTAGAAGACAACTTCTGTCAGGCTGTGTTGTCACTCGGTGTCACTGGTAAGTGCTGGGCTCTTCCCGCTGTGCCTGCTTGTTTTATGGAAAGAACAAATGTCAGAATGAGGAGCTGCCAAATCCAGAGCTGAATTTATAAACAGGACCATGGTGTGAAGAGTCTCCCCCTGCTTTGCCTCTCGACCCATGGCAGCACAGCCCTGATTTTGCAGAGTGAGGTTTCTCAGCTTGGCTGGAGGAACTCCAGCGAGTCCTCAGCCCAGAATGCCTAATGACAGGATCAGAGCACAGGAGTTTAGGAGAATCAGTTTTAAATGCAAGTGAAGATGAGCTTATGTGAGAATCTTTAGCATAAATGCAAGAGAACCATGGGGAAATTCTGACCCAGTGGTACCTGTATGGCCTAAAATTGGTCTTAGATATTAAATGAGATAGTTTTGTGGGGGAGTTTTTTAACTTTTCAGGAAAATAATAGATTTGGCTTCAGGGGATTAGCTTAGGAAAAAAGAATTAATTTGACTTGCCTTTGATTCCATGTGATTCTCCAGAGCACCATCAGTCTGCAGCTTTTCCAATCCACCACCTGTAATGGGTTATTTGATGTCTCACATACACTGATAAAACACCACTGCACTTAGTTAATTCGGTATTTACATTCTTCCTATCCTTTCCATCCATTTATGAAGTGTTATACGTGAGCTGGATATTAGTCCATTAAAGAAAATCACCAAGGAAAAGAAAAAAGATGTTTAGACCAAGAAGGTAAAATGAAAGACCATGCTAATTTTGGAGCTTATCCCAGTGTAGATGTGCTGGCCAACAAAAATTAAACATGATGTATTTTTGTAAAGTGCATTCAGATTGTTGCCTTGTTGTGAAAATCACACATTCAAACAGCACAGTCTGAACCTGAAGTAATTGCCCTGTGTTCAGCTCCTCTGTTTGCTGCTCTCTGGGTGCTCATGGCAAGGGAGTGCAGAAAGCTAAAATTACCCTGCACCTTGAGATTTTGGGGCAAGTCTCTGTGATACTGACATGGACTTCATCTGCATTAAACTGACAAATTAATCTCAGGTTTCAATGGGAGTCTTTCCTGAGCTAAGAAGTCGATATGAGAAAGTTTCTGACCCTTGCAGTCAGTGGCAGCTCAGCAATCCCAGGACTGGGCACCATTGGGCAAGACAAACGTGCCCACTCTGCTCTTGGAATTGATTTGTCTGCTTGCTTCCATTCCACTGATTGAGAGTTTGTTGGTTTTGGTAAATGCAGCAACTTTGGAAAGAATTAAAACTACTGGAATCAATACCCTCATTTTCTTTTATCACCTACAGTTCAAGCAAGGGGTTTGGAAAAGGTAGCAAAAATGGGAACATTGCTGTTAATCTTGAAGAAGGCTGTGATTGCTGCCCAGTGCACAACCACTTCCCAAACCTGCTTAGAGTCACTTTTATTTTAGGATCAAAATTGGAGTCAGATCAACTCAACATTTGGAAGGAGACTAAAGTGGTACTGAGGTTTTAAGATCTGTTGAGGTATCACTCTCAGCAGTACATTCATCATATATGATTTGTAGAAGAGCTTCAAAAAGTCCCCACAAAACTGGAGCTGAGAGTTTAAGGCTACATTGCACAATTCCCTATGTACACACCAATTGGAAAATGCTGAGGAACTTGTTAATTAGGGAGCACATTCCAGTTTCTAAGCACACCAGGCTGGTGGATTTGGGGATGGTTTTTTTCCCCAAGTCTGTTTAATCTCTGTAACTGGGTATAGTATTGACCAGGATGTCATTAAGAATGCAAGGAAGGAAACACAGATTAGATGTTGTCAGCTGGGTGCCAAAGAATTGGAGACTCTGTAATGAGATGTCTTGAACAAGCTCCAGAAAAATGAAATGGGAGTGGGGGGTGGGGGTTGTACTTCATGGAGCTTTAGTGCATTGGAATTTATGATGTTTAATTGATTGTTGAGTTAGGGCAGGAGCTGTTCTGGGGATCTGTAAGACTGAACTGAGAGACTGGAGGTGAAATTCAGGAGGGAGTTGTAAGCCAGCAGGGATGGCAACTTGTTCTGGGCACAACCTGCACCTCCAGCAGCAACCTCTGCCCAGTGGGAAAAATCTCCCCAGTGCAGCCCCTAATTTTGCTGCTGATTTGCTGTCTCCCGTGATCAAACAAGAAAATTCTTCAAAAAATTTTAAACCAATTTTATTAGCAGTGTGTATCTTCAGGAGAGGAGCAAGAGCATTGCAAGCAGGGGAAAGTCGCTCTCGCTTTCCTTCCAGCATTAAACTGAATCGTTTGGTGTTTTGTTCCCAACAGCTAATGACTAAACATCCTGCAAAACGCCTTGGCTGTGGCCTGGAAGGTGAAAGAGACATCAGGGAACACGCTTTCTTCAGGAGGATTGACTGGGAGAAATTGGAGAACAGAGAGATTCAGCCACCCTTCAAACCTAAAGTGGTGAGTGAGATGCCAGGTCCTTCCCTCCCCGACTGTGACCGCAGCGCTGCTCCCCTGGGGTGAGAGTGCAGATCTGGGGCACGGCTCAAACGAGGCAATTTGAGAAGGGCAGAGCTCTGTGTGAGCCTGCTGGTGCTCTGGCACCGTGTGCTGTGACCTGGGGAACTTTGTGCCTTGCAAAAAAGCCCAGCAGTGCTTTGAGCCCTGCCTGGATGGTCGTGCAGTGCACCAGGAGCTGAAAAGAGGGAAAATCAGCACATCCACATCAGCCACTTGAGACTGGTAATAAATGTGGGTAAGAGCTGTCTCCTCTGAGCAACATCTAAAGTGAGGATCTGACTGAAGGATTTGGATTAGAGGGGTGAATTTCCTCCATGGTTGGCTGCCCAGCACAGGGGGTTTTATTCCCTTCCTTACAGTGATGTCTGCTCAGTTTGCAAGATTAATCCTTGGTTCATTTTCCATGTTTATTACTGGTTTGTACACATGTATCTACAGGAACATTTTAGAAATCCAAGCAAGTGGAAAGATGTCCTTACCCTGAGAGCTGTTTGCAAAATAGAATTGGAAGAGCTTTGCTTGTTGAGCCAGAATTTCTTTCAGCATGTTCTGTGCTTTACTGACAGGCAAAGAGACGAGTTTGCACACAAGAACACAAGCTTTAAGGAACAGCTGTAAATTATGATGTCCTAACATTGAACCTTTCTTCTCTAACCCTTTTATTGTTCAGCTGAGAATCCTGCCTGGCTTTAGCACTTCAGGTGTAGGGTGACTGCTCTTTCCACTGACTTATTTCCCAATACAGGCACACCAGTGAGGCATCACAAACTAATGAACAGAGGGATGGCAATACCTGAATTATTCTTCACTTTTTTTCATACAAATGACTTTTTCACATCAACAGGAGGAGAGTTGCAGCTGAGAAGGGAAGGAAATACCTAAAGCTAAAGGAAATACCTTTCTGCTATGGTGTGGATTTGCATGCAGGGAAAGATGTAAATAAGTGAAGAACTTGTGTGGTGCTGCCAGCCCTGCCCAGCCCATCCCCAGAGCTGGCTGTGCAAAGGGGAGCTCTCTGAGCACATTTTATGCAAGATTTTTATTACATGCTTCTCAAGTCAAACTGAAAGCTGATCATAAAGCAGATCTACCTTCACATCTGTAAGTTTTATTAGCTGGGGAACTGAGTGCTTAGAGTCTCCTTGAAGTTAAAAGTAACACCAGCATGAAGGTGCTAAAAGCTTGAAGTGTGGTCTGGTTCCATCAGAGCTTCCTGGCAGATCCTGGCTCCTCCTCAGAGCAGCTGTGCTCTGTCTCCCTGGTTATCATGACCTGGTTTGTGTGCACAGGCTGCTATTAAAACACACCGGGGCGGATTCACACGGAGCCCGACTCTCCTAGACAAAAATAACTTAAAACTCAAGTCTAGTGTTTACATACCCTGTGCAAAACTCATTTATGGTGAGTGCTGGTTCTATTTGTATCAGTATCATACAATTATAGAATCGTTTAGGTTGAGAAAGACCTTTAAAATCACCGAGTTCCAACCATTATCCCAGAACTGCCAAGCCCACCACTCCCCCATGTCCCTAAACACCACATCTACACAAGTTTTAAATCCCTCCAGGGCTGGATGTTGATTTTGGAAAGCAAAAATCACACAACCCTTATTCTGTTTGAAGATATGGATGTATTTATAGGCTTTTTTGGGGATGATTTTTTTTTTAGGAAACTTTTGTAGGTGCATGTTTTCTGGGAAGTGCTTTCCTGCAGGAATAATCCTGCTGCTTCCACAATCCTTACTGGAACACAGAGCTGCAGATTTTGGGGTCATTTAGGTGCTGTCAATAACATGTTCCCTCCCTGATTGACATTTCACAGGTTATAGGCAGAGAGTGATTATTTGGCCAGAAGGACATTTTACTCATATTTCCAAGTTTAGTGGTTTAAAGAGTCCTGTAATTTCAGTTATACTCTAACACTGCCATAATGTTCACAATAGCAGTGCTACTCTTTAGTGTGACAATTTGTATCATTGAAGATACAAATTTATTTATAAGTTGCTCTGTTTGCATCCAAAATGTACCCATATTTCATGTGATTTATTTCTTAGCCTCTACTAGCATAAGCAATAGTGAGAGACCTGATGGTCTCAGGAACTTTGGTTTCAATGTCCAGCTTGTTTGAATACTTTCTACTTGCTGAAGAAAAAAAGAGGGAAAAACATTTTAAAAAGAAAGAAAATAGCATAATGTTTTTCTGCAGAATGATGCTTATCTGTTGAACATCCTTTTAGCAAAGAATTCCTTTTTACCAATAAAAAAATTTCCTTTTGTAGCTGCTCTGAGCTGGCTCTTGTGCCTCTAAATTAATTTAACTTCATTTGGGGCTACACCAGCTATCATGTCAAGAATTCAGAGGTTTTTTCCTTGTCAAATTTCAACTCTTCTCATTTTCCAGAGATTCTGTCCCAAAATGCAGAGGCTCAGTGGGCATTTGATGAGTGGTGCAGAATCCTGGCTGGAGAAAGCAGAGCCCCATTAGCTTGACTGTGGTGCAGTGTCCCTGTGCTGGTGCTCTTCCAAGGCTGGCCAAGTGTCCTCTGTGAGCACTGGGCTGCAGGACCTGAGCACGTGCTCGTGGTCAGAAATAGGACCCAAGGTGTGCCCCAGGCAGCAGAAGTTCAGATGGCAGGGCCAGCCCAGCGCCTGCCAGGTGCTCTCTGAGAAGATTGGAAACTCTCACTGGGCTCTTTCCAAACCTCTCACTCTGAATCCCCTCAGTGGGCCCCTCTCCAGTGCATCCTCCTACAAATGCACAGATTTACTCGTGTTGCGTTAATTCAGAAAAAAAAAAAATCAATATTTAATATAGGTCTATTGTATGAGCCATATTCTGCCCTTTCCAAGTTATCCTCTGAGTCTGAAGATAATGATGTCATTTTACCCTTTATATCCACATGCAGGGATGTTGAAGGGATGAGGAGAGAGGAAAGGGTCAGGAAGAAAGGGAAGAAACATTCACTGCCTTTATCCCACACTTGCTTTTTCCAAAGATCTGTTACAGTAGTTTTGAGATGAGCACATTTACCAGTTTCTTCCTGGTCCTCTTCACAATATTCAATGCCTAATTTTCCTCAAATATTCTGGTTTTTCTTGTACACAAGCTAATTTCATTCTGGTACCACTTTCCTATTTTTTAGCATGCTTCTGATCATACTTCCCTGCTTATCAAGTCTTCTCTGCATTCCTCAAAACTCTTCTTTCCACAAACTTGGTTTCTTTTGTTTTCTGTTCTGAAGGAGTTGTGCTCAGGCTGTAGCTGTATTTGACCCCCTTCTTGACTGGGCTTTGCCCAAGAATGAGTCTCTTAAGAAAACAAAGGAGAAAACCTGTGATAGCAAGTTTTGGAGCAAGGACCTGTCCTGGGATGTGCTCCCTGCCCAGCCCTCCTGCCATCCCAAGGACTGAGGTCCTGCTATCATTGATGAATTTATAGGAGTTTATAGTTCAGTGAAGACTCAAAGCACATAAATGAATTGCATTAAGCTTTTTGCAGATCATAAAGGAAACAGACACTAACACAAAAAATTTAATGGTGTGTTGTAAGGCTTTTAAAAATAATGAAATGACTTGACAAAGAAAGTATCTCTTGCCAACATATGTTTATAAAAATATTTCCTTTTTCCTTTTGTCTCCCAGTAATGCTGAATATTAAAGCCTCTTTGTCTCGTCACCTCATGCTGATGGATGGAAACCTTTCTGACTGCTTTTTATCAGGATTCAGCTATTAAATCTTCACTGTTTGTCTGGGATTTTTTGTCAAAATACCTGAAAAGAAAATTTTCCCTCAATTTTCCCCGATGAATAGGCTTTCCCTGCTCATAAGGAATGAGGGAATGCCTTGCATATATCCTGACAACTCTGCTGTTGTATTGCTGCCTTTTTTCAGCCTTTTTTTCTGCTTTTCTCTTTCCTTGCAGTGCGGCAAAGGGGCTGAAAACTTCGATAAGTTCTTCACGCGAGGACAGCCGGTGTTGACGCCTCCAGACCAGCTGGTCATTGCCAACATAGACCAAACAGATTTTGAAGGGTTCTCTTACGTCAACCCCCAGTTCGTGCACCCCCTTGTAGAAAATGTAGCATGAAACTGCAGAACAAATCCCGCCGTGGGGAACAGCTGTAACCCTACAATTTTTAGGCTTTCGCCTTCTTGATTCCATTTGGACCTGGAAATTGTAGGGTTAGAGGGTGTGAGATGAGGGAAGGGCCACTTAGTCAGGATTTGGGCTTTGCAGACGTTGTCTTAACAGGAGATAAATTAGTGTACAGTGCCCACTTTTTCTTCTAGGAGCCACCACTGGCTTGTCGAAACTTACCCATGTTTTGGTACGTGCTATATTTTGTAACTCCCCACTGTCCTTTTGCTCCCTTTTCCACTCTGGTGTGTTGGAAAGACATCTGACACGTGGTCTGAAGGAGAAGCCACCTCGAGTATTTATTCCTTGGGGGCGGATGCTGGGAGGTGGGAGCGTCCTCCCCGGGCTCCCCGGAGACTTCGGGGGCAGATCCTGCAGAGACTGCTTGGGGTCAGCTCCAGGGGGAAGAGGCATTGCAAAAACATTGCTGAAAGCGTTGGCAAAATATGGCAGGGGAAAAAAAAATAGTTGGGAATGGGTGGGAGGGGGCATGAAATCAAATTAGACCCTGAGGCTTGGCAAAGCGATCCTGTAAGATCCCAAATAAAAGCACTCGAGTGGTGGCCACATCTCTAGGACTTGTGCTAAGAGTAGCATGTGATAAACTCAAGGGTGAAATTTTGTCTTTAATAATAATAATAATAATAATGATGATGATGATAATAGTAATAATTTTAATAATACTTTTGTGAATTTTTAATCTCCATGAGATTATTCTGTGATCCAGGGTGCCATTGTCTGTTCAGTTGGCTTAATTTACATCACTCCTCAAGTTTACTATTAACTGGTTCTAATACCAATATTTTACTATGAAATTTATTAACCTGGAATATAAAACAAAACTGTAATTCCTTAAATCTTATTTACATGTGTTTATTTATAGTCTGCAGTGTAGGGCAGTAAATTGAAGATAGCATTATGTATGCTAAATTAACAAAAAAAATGCAGCCCCAAGTGACTTCCTCATTTCTCCAGAATAACTCATGAAAATCAAGTGAGATTTAGTCTTAAATAATCAGTTCTAATTCAGAAAACTTTGGGCTGTAGAATAATCAAGCCTGAAAGAAGCAGCACCTAAAACTCGTTTTATTGGTAGAATGGAATTTAATACGTTTTACACATGCTTCATGCAATGAATTTTGCATGTTTAGTAATAACTCTTAATAATAAGGGTTAATAATAAGCAGATCTATATTATTGACATAATCGTATCAAGCATAAAGAGTATTATAAAAATTTTATAAAACAACTTGTGCTTTATTTGTGAAAGTTCTTGTTCTGAATGACACCATTTAGATTTAGCTAAATGTTTTCTTGCTATTGTTTTGATTTTTACTTTAGGTTTTGAATATTGTTACTGGCTTAGGGTATAATCTCTTTTTTTAAAAGTAGATATACTTTTAAATAATAATCGCTACCTGCAGGTTTTATACGAGGTTCAATTAGGCTTTCATTTCACATCTGCTTATTACTTGCAGAGAAGGAAATAGACTTTATTTGCAATGATGAACACTGTAATTAATGCAATCTTCTCCTCTCCTATCACTTAGATAAAAAATTTTGATATTTCCTCTTACAACTTGCCAGAAGATATTAACTCAAATATCAGTAAATAATGTTTTGTGCATATTTTGGTTTTGTTACAGCATGTAAAATAGTAGTTGGTGCATTTCCTTTTTTTTTTTTCCTTCCTGCCTTGATCCCATTAGCAGCCACAGGCACTTTTTGTCTGTCAGATGTGCATGATGATGCCAGAAGCATGATGTCTCTGTTGCTGCATGCAGACTGATTACAATTTTTCCAGCATGTAAACATATTCAAAAAGTAAGATATTTGCCATAAAATACTTCAATTTATACTAGAACATGTAATGGGGTGGGGTGGGGAGGGGAACCTACTTTTTAATCATCTTTTATGACAATAAACCATGGAACCTGTGCCAAAGATTCTGTCAGAAAGATCCAATCCTGCCAGGTGGGAGCCAGAGCTGGGGGTTGGAGCTCGGGGGTGACCTGGGTGAGTTGGAATTGTTGAGGGAAACGGGGTTGGATGTGAAGGGTGACTGTGTCGAGCTTCTGCACCTGCAGGGCCCTGGGAAAACACAGGTTTGGGGCCAGGATGTGCAATTTCCACACTCCAGGAGTCCAATTGTTGCCCTGTCTCAGTCCTTTTGTGCCCCCAGCTCCCACCAGGAGCATCTTGGAGTGATCAAACCCTGACGTTTCAGGGTGTAGCTCACAAGGGGCAGTGGCCAACTGACAGGAACTCAGATCATTGCCCGGACAAACAGGACTCCAAACTTTTCAAACATTTTAGGAGTAAAATTTTTAAACCATTCTGTGTCAAATATGTTGTCAGCCAAGACTGGGAGTTCATTTTCTCCTTTGTGTATTATGTAGTTCAAAAATGATGGTATTCACCATAAAGCATGTGGCCTAATGCAGCATTCATGACTTTTTTCCTTCTTTTTTTTCTGAGTATTGTTAGCCTGACAATGTTTAGTAGAAATCATGCTGTAGAAGATAATAGATTGAATTAAGATAATGGATTACTGAGTCTCAGATTTTAATAAAGAAGGGGCTCTCATCTATGCCAGTCTGCCAAGAGGTGCCATTGTGCTTGTTTTTAAAATGTGAAGTGAAAGAGACACTTTTGAAAAAGGAAAATACTGGGAGAAATACCAGCAGACAGGTTTGGGGAGTAAACAAAGCAGAACAGGGGCAGAATTGAACCAAGCCAGAAACCAGGCAGGAGCTCCCCTGGGTGGATGTTCCCACAGTTCTGTTTTCCTGGTGAAATCTGAATTTTCTGAAGTTCCATTGCTGGCACAGCTGTGACAGACACCAGGACATGGTGTCACAGGGCTGGTGTGACACTGGGACAGGGAACAGACCTGCTCCTTTTCTGGCTGCTTCTCATACTCAGTTTCTTCAGCCCTGACATTTGTCTCCCAGTTTTTCTGACGTAGAAGCAGAAATTCCTCTTTAACGCTGTTACCTCAGGTCCCCAGGCTTGTGACGTGTGTGCTGCCTTCTGGAGGTTTCTGTAACACTTAGGAAAAGGAACTGTGAACTCCTGGGTCCTGCAGGAGCCAGGCAGGGTTGGATAAAGCAGGGATTAGTGGTGTTACCCCTCACTGCTCTTCCTGGTGCCTTCACGTGCTCTGACCCTTCCCAAGAACTCCCACTGGCTGCTCAGAATCCACAAACTTACGCTGGCAAGGAAAACCTGAAGAATCCAGCCAGAATTTTCATATCTTTTTAGAGACAGATGTTATTTATGTAATATTTTTCACAAGATTTGGTTTTTCTAGAGAACATGTATCAACAGAAGGAGACGCATTAGAGCTGCTTCTCTTTCACTTGTGTTCGATAGCAACTGTAATCCCGACACCCACGTTGCCACCAAGATTCCCAAAAGGCAAATGGAAAATTGGGCTGCTTTAAAGCTAGGGTGGAAGTTTTGGGAGCTGTGATTGAAAATTGTATTGCACTGAAGCTGGGGTGCAAGTTTTGGGAGCTATGTTTCCATCCCTGTGCTCTAATCCCAGATGGTTCCAGGGCAGCCCCATTCCTGCCGGGAGGCGCACAGGTCTGCCCTGTAAAACTTCCATGGGGTTTTCAGGGATCAGATGGGACTTTACTGGCTCCCAAGCAAATTTTGTCATTATTCAGGCATCTAGATGCTTTTGTGCACCTTTGAATGGCCAGAGCATGGTGGTGGAATTCCAGGACAACCATTTCACCCATGCCAGGCTTGGTGCTCCGAGCAAGGTTGCCGCATGTGTGAGAAGAAGAGAGCACATTCCCATGATAAAATAATAAAAAATAAAATTAATCCAGTTTGGAGAAGAAATGCAATTTAGCTTTCTGATTCTTCATTCTTTCCAGAAATACAGTTGAACTTCCTTTTACAAACTGCAGAAAGTTCTTCTGGAAATCAGCTGGTAGTTTAAAAAAAACTTTATCACGTCTGAATGCTGCTGGCCTTTGAAACCCATCCTGGCTTTTGGGGTGAATCCAATTCAATAATGCTGGGCTTCTATAAAATTAATAAGGTCGAGCAAGACAGGAAACTTGTCTTCTAGCTGGAAAGATGACATGTCCAAGGATGGAGTGGTACCAGTTGAAAAATGTTTTCTGAGCCAGTGCCTCTGGATGCAGTCCCAGTTAAATGCCACAGGAGACGCATGCAGTGAGCAGGGGGGGCAGATCCTCCTCAGCAAAGCATAGCATTGGAAATAATGAATAATAATAATAATCCAATAATAAAGCTTTGATATGTGTAGAAAGCATATTTACAGTATATCGAGTTTACAGTAGGCTTTTGGACCTGCCAGGAAACTTCTGGAAATATTTAATGTGATTTTCAGTTTAGGCATTAGCATAAGTTGTTGTGCATAGGGGTTTTTTGTCTCTTTGCAAACGTGAGTGTTGGCTGTGTTTGATGTGTCCCCTCTGTAGGAGGGCACTGAGCTGCCAAGTAGTCAAGGAGTAGACAAACTAAAAAGCACTTTTTTCCCTCAACCTCGCACTTGTAGATGGGATCTGAAATAGCTGAGTTGCAGAAATAAGTCAGATTTGACTCCATAACCATGCATGATTCCCTGACTGTGCCAGTAACAATTGGGAATTAAATAGCCTTACCATGAATAATCACCATGCACTACAGCCCCCTCTGATCCCAGGAAAACCTTGAAAGGGAGAGGGCCACTTGTTAACCTCTCTGCCTCACTTACCTCACCTGTAAAACAGGGGTAAAAATCCTTCCTGACCCCACAGGGAGGGGTGAGGACTTCTTAGGCAATGTTTCTAACTCACTTTTAACCTGAAAAGAGTTGTGTAAGTATTATTATAATTTTTAATATTAAATCAGCTTCTTGGATTCACATGGTACTGCTGGCTATACCATGCTGTTTCTACTTTTTTATAGAACTTTAGTAACTCTGCTGAAACCGTTTGAAGAGAAATAAAATCAGATCTGATACAGAATTTCTTACAGAATCTGGAGTCCAGCTTTTGTACCTGGAGTCAGACTGTGGCAGGGAGTGATGCTTGCTGATTGTGTAGGTCAGCTGTACTTACCTCTTTTCCAGCTACTGAGATTTTTATGTGCAATTTAAAAATTCCACGTCGATGGAAGTCTTAGCAGAACTGATTCTTGGAGGGGGGATTCCCTTGGGGTAAATAAAGTCAGCACAGCTGTTTTCTAGCACCATTTTTACTGCCTCCTGCTGAAGGAGGAGCTCTGTTCTTTGTGCAGCTGGTCCGTCCATGACAGGTTGATATTTTCTGTTGATATTTTAATGTATTTCTGTGTTGTAAATGTGTCTTTGTGCTTTTTTTTTCCCCTTGTCTGTGACACCGTAGTTCAAATTTAAAAGAAAACTGCTCCAGAAACTGGGTTTTTTTTCTTCCACTGATGTCAGTTGACCTAAATAAATAAATTAAGTCTGTTAATGATTTAAAACAGTGCAGAATGAGTAGCAACAACATTGACACTCAGCTGCTGTTGAAGCTCATTTCTCACTCTGGTTACATTGGACACTCTGCAGCTGATATTTTCATTAGTTTTATAATTATTAATGACAGGAACATTTTAATAGAAAGGAAAATGATGTTCACGATCTTTACAAACATTTTCCTGAGAACTATTTGAATTTCTTTTCCTTCTCTCTGAACCCCTTGAGGTGACAGTGCCAAGGGCTCCATCCTTCCAGAGCTTCACACACTCCTGGCTTGGCTTCCAGGGCACCCAGGGAAGCACAGAGCTCCCTGGGTGCTGAGTGCTGGGCTGAGAGCCCCAATTCACTGGAAATGTGAATTATATTATGTGTTTGTACCCACTGTTGGCCTTGGAGTATAAAAACAATGTTCTTGCAGGGGTAATAAAAATTTAATCTATGGCTCGTTCCCCAAACCTTTCATTTGTTCTCGCCCATGTTATCAAAATGGATGTTTAAAAAAAAAATCAACAAAATGAAGCTTGTTGGCTCTTTTTAAAATGTGCATTTCCCAACACTCTGTGGTTTTGCACAACAATACAGAGAACACCTGAAGCTTCTCAGATGACTGTATGCTATTTATTTTTTTTTAACGTAGAGTAATCCTACCTTGAACTCATTCATATTTTTAATATTATTTTAAGACCCAAATGTTGTTTTTATATGGAGGAGAACATTATTTATTTTCATATCATTTATCTGCCAGATGCTACCACAAAATTTGGAGATGCCATTTTTCAAAAGATTTTTTAAAAACCCCAAAAAACAAACAACAACTATTGGAAGTGTAGTGGGCAAGACTGATGTACAAATTGCAGCATCTTTTTTTTGTTTGTTTCATAATTCACAGTACCTTCAATCTTTGTTTGCATGAAATGCTTTTGTTAAGTATTAATTGTAGTTTCAAAGCAAGTGTGTACAAATAAAAATACTGACCATTACTTTTGTGAGAGTTTGCTCTGCCTTGATGAAATTTCCTTCCAAAATTGACTGCCCCAGGGCCAGGGGCTGCAGAGAGGTTGGTGTGATCGGCCACAGAAGTTGCCCAGATTCTTCTTTTAACCTGGGTTTTTTGGTTTTAGTTCTTGTTAATGAATCAAGAGGAAAAAAAACCCTGATGTGTCTGTAAGAGAATTTCTGTGCTGGGCTGCTCCAAGTGTGGGAGCCAAAGGGAGGAACAGCCCCAGGAGCCAAATGAGGTCTCAGATGGAAGGGTCTGGTTTGAAGCTCGATGAGAGGGATGCTGGAGGGATGTGCCCTCCTTGGGAGCAGCCAGACCCGAGGAAACTCAAATTTAATTTGTCTCTTTGAGTGTGGGAGCCCTGGATGGTTCATTCCATCCTCTGCCACTTCTTCCTGCTGGGAGGGGCTGTTCCAGTGCTTGGTGACCCTCAGGGCCCCACCTGTGCCATGAAATACCTGGTTCAGCTCTCCTGGGGACCAGGCACCACCTCCCAGTCCCACCAGCCCCGTCCACCCCACCTCCACCAGCCTCCTTTACACTGACGTTGTTTGTTTTCAAAACTTGAAAGCAATGTCCAAATATTGTGACAACTTGACAGACAGCTCCCTTCCCTGGCTGCTCTCACAGGATTGAATCTCATGCTAATTCAGTTATTGGGTTCATTTCATTTGCAGGATCTGGCTGAGTTTGCCCAAAGGAATGGTTGAGATTCTGGGGTTTTCTCCAAAGGTTTCCAGGCTGCTTCACATCTGCCATGTAACGTGCTCAGCTTCTGAAGCCCATGAACACATCTCAGACACCTTTCTGCAGAGCAGAGCGGGGACTTTGGGGGACATCACTGCCCTGAGCTCGTGGGCACAGAGTTGGTGCCTCTGGGGCAGGAGGAAGGGAGTCCTCAGCCCTCCCAGAGCTGCATCCCCAGCCCCTTGGCTGGCCAGGGTTTGTGGCCAAACCACCCCAGTGCCCATCCAAGGGGCTGGTGACTTTTGGGGTGACAGCTTGGACATGAACTGAACGACCTCCATGGGGAAAGACGAGTCTGGCAGAGCCGTGGGTGGGTGGGCATGGACTCACAGGGGTGGGAGAGCCTCTGGCTGCCCCATGGCCACACTCTGCACCCTCCCACCTCAGACTGGTGGTCTCCTGAGCAGGACAATCCCCCAGCCCACGGTGGGATGAGTCAGCTGTCACAAGGGGTTGGTGAGAGCCTTCGTGGGCTGCTTTGGTGTGACAGGGAGTGGAAAAGGGGAAAGGGTAACAGTGCATTTTGGACTCTTTCTGAGCAGGCAAGATTGAGCTGGTGGTTCTGGGGAAAATGAAATGTTAAAAGCTTCTGCAGGAGAGGCTGAAGCTCTCCATGCCTGCCACATCCACGAGTGAGAGCATCTCCATCAGGAATGTTTCCAGCATGAGAAATCACACCAAGTGTTCGTGCCTGCCTCCCCCAGCCCCAGCCTCTCTTTGGAGATTTGGGTGTTTGATTCAGAAATCTCAGAATATTTTTGCAGAGCTGGTGTGTGAGCTACAAATAAAACCAGCTCCTCTGAGAACTGCTGGGGTAGCTGAAATGATGACTGCATTAATTACCACAAGGTAATTATAATCCCACCTGCTCCCTGGGGAGCCGTGGTAAAGCAAAGGCAAATCAATCAGGGGCCCAAATCAGGACAGCTGTTGCCATGTGTGGATCCCTTGTCCTCAAAGGGATGTTTTCCCTGCCTGCATCTGTCACTTGTCACCTTCCCAAAGTGGTGCTGCACTCAAAGCAATGGGGATCTGATGAGGAGACCAGTCAGTGGCAGGGCTGGACCCACAGAGTTACCTGCAAAGGGGTTTGGTTTTTTTTCCTTCTTTCCCAAAAGATGGGCATGGAATGAGGCAAATCTCCTGGGAAATGAGTCAGTGCTGTCTCCTTCTCCAGGGACTTGCTGCATTCTCTGCCAGGGTGACAATGTCAGACACCAGCTGCCACTTCCAGTGCTCATCACTGGTCCCTGAGTCAGTGCTGACATCCTGCCCCAGCAGAGGTTCTTTCACAGTCTGACGAGGGAGAGGAAATAATTCCAAAGCCAATTTAAAGCACCCTACCTGGGTGAGGAAAAAAAGAACCCAAACAAACAACCCCACAGTGGAAGTTTTCTTAGAAATATTTTAGATCTTATACTTGCCCATCAAGGCTGGCAAAAATCACTTCTCTCTTGACATGTTGGAATGAATTTTTTATGTGTGTCTGAGAGAGAGAGAGAGAGAGTTTTTGGTCCACATCTGTGCTATCTTTTCTATTTTTCCTATTTGAGGCCTTGGTCCATCCCCCCCTTACCTTGCTCTTCTATTCAGAACACTTCATAAAACTCAGAGCCCAAAGCAGGGAGACTTCCTAATCCATATAAAACATTCTACAAGAGTTTATATAAAACCTCATTAAAGCTTCAACATTTCCAGGGACACCTCCAGAAAAACACTCACTTTAAACAGGATGCATTTGCTTCTGCTTCAAGTGTAACCACATCTAGGATGCTGATTACATGTGATTTCAGGAAAAATCCATCAGAAACAGCTATAAAAGCAACCAGCAAGGGCAGAAGGAAGGAAAGGCCAGCAGTGAAAGCATCCCAAAACCCCTTGGATCAGTTCCTCCTTTTGGGATAAGTCATTTAGCATTCTCGTGCCTGATTGACACTAACATCATTAAAAGATTGGTAATGACTTTCAGCGCTATATAAATCACATGGAAAACTATTACCCTTAATACAAGCATTACGAGGCTTTAATAATTAATGTCATCTCAACTTCTTTCCAAAACATGACCTTTGGAATCAGATTGCTGTGGCCAGAGCCATCCCTCATCCTGCAAGCAGCTGCTTCCCAGCCTGGGTGGCTCTGGTGGGGCTGGGCTGGGGATCCTGGATGGGTCCAGTCCCAGGGGCAGCTCCCAGATCCAGCCTGTGTTGGTGGGAGCTCCACTCCTTGTGCAGCAGAATAGCAGAAAACACCAGCAGGGAGGAAAAAAGCACTGCCAGCATCAGCTGCAGCTTGTCTGGTTGTAGGGCACTGCCCTGCACGGTGACAGGGTGAGCTGTGGGCACTCCCTGCATCAGCTGCAGCTTGTCTGGTTGTAGGGCACTGCCCTGCACGGTGACAGGGTGAGCTGTGGGCACTCCCTGCTCTCTCAGACCTCCTTCCCTCCCGTGTGGAGCTGCTCAGATCCTCGGGCAGCCTCGGGTGCTGGCATCCGCCACCCTGGAACACCACAGGGGCTAAAGGAAAACTCCTGAACTGGCACATCTTCCTCTTTCAGGAGCTCAGTTTAGCCCCATATGATGCCAGAGGGGATTTTATTTTAAATAAAACCTCTTAACTTCCATTCACACGTGTGCCTTTGTTGTTCCGTGAGTCAGAGCCGCTCGGGGAGGCTGCAAAAGGCTCCGCACATTTATTTTTTTCTTTTAGGCTTTCACACAGCATGTGGGTGCTGGGTTAAAAATAATGTGGCACCTCTCCTTGAGCTTCCTCCCAAGCAGCGGATCCAGGCAGAGGGATGTGCAGGGGAAACAGCAAATGGAGCTGCAGCTCCAACAGCCCACGGAGTAAATTCCTTTCATTTAGTCATGGTGCAAGCGGGATGTGAAAACCCTCCCGGAGAGAGGGGAAGGGCTGGTGTTCTTTGGTGCCGTGACTTTTACGTCTTTCCCTGTTTTCAGTGTTTGAAAAATAAAACAATAACGCTGCTGGGATAAGGAGCAGGAGTTGTGCTGAATTTCCACACCACAGGACCCGGCTGAAGCAGAGCCCATCCCACCTGCACAGGCGCCCTGAGTGCTGGAGCTGTGGATCCCAAAGCCAAGTTGCTGCTGCCCAGTGGGAAATACCCCACAAACACCATCCATGAGAAACAAAAATGTCTAAAGTCTCCCTTAGCAAGAGGTTCCCAGCCTCTGGAAGTTCCCTGTGGGTTCCTTGAGGGTTGTGCTGGGGCTGCTCTGCTCCTCTGCCATCTCCCTGAGCCTCCCCCCGGCCGTGCTGCCCACGAAATGACAGAAAACAGCAAAAGCTGGAGCAGCTGGCATGGAGCATCTGTCACCTCCCACACAAGTCACAGCAGCTCCAGCATCCCAGCTTGTTGCATTCACCTGCTCACTCTCCTCTTTCCTCAGGCAAACACTGCAACTCCTGGCTGAGGCAGATCTCCCCTCCCTGTGCCCAAAATCCTCCCCTCCCTGTGCCCAAAAAGCTTCTCCCAGCCGGGAGTGCAGCTAAAATTGCTCAGTAGCTGCTGTCTGGCACCAGATCAGAGCCAAGGGTGGGCTCAGGGGTGGCTGCCCTTTGCTGGGTGGATTTGCTGTCCAAATAATTCAGCACAGAAGAAATTTGAGGGAATAGGAGGGGAGGCAAACCTGAAGCTTCCTACCTGTTGGTGGCCCAAGCTGACAGGACCAGACCTTTTATTCCATAAGAACCTGAGTGCCTCCAAGGTGGCTTCTGTTGATAGGGAAAAGACCAGGGGAAAGCATCCCTGCAGATGTCACCTGCCAGAATCAAACTCTTGCAGCTGAAATGAGATGTGCCCACCATCCCCCACTGCATTGCTGACAGCCCAGGGAGAGCTGCTGGAGCCAATCACTCCTGTTCTGAGCCACTAATGAAGCTCAAATTACTCCTCAGCAATAAGGTTTGACCTTGGGTGCATCCTAAAAGCTGCTGCTGAGGTGTTCATGGAGCTTCAAGCTTCCACACTGATTAGAGAGAGGTGCAAAGGGCTGCTGCAGTGGCCAAGGGCTGGCAGAGCTGGGTCAGAGTCCAGCCCTGCAGAGTCTGGCACAGCTGTGGAACACCCTGACCTGGGCAAGCCCCACCCAGCTCCACTGGGCCCACCTGTGGCTGTGGAGGAGGATCCACAGGAGAAAAGAGCCCAGAAGGAACAGTGAAAAATGGGGAAAGAAAGGTGATGGTGCCAGCTGATGTTATGTGGAACAATAAACCAAAACAGCTACTGCAGGATTTGGCAAAGTCCTGCCCCAAGGTTTGGGGGGATGCTGAGGAGATGTAAAGTGCTGATTGTCCTGTCTGGGACAGCCATGCCAAGCCTCTGTCCAAGAGAAGGATTTTACACTTCACTGGCTTTTCCCATCATCGGGGAAATGCATTTTATGGGGAGGAATTCTGGAGAGCTGCTAATGAGGTGGGAGAGTCTTGCTGTGCTGCTGGGGTTTGGGGAGGCATCACTGGTGCTCTCTTTGATCCTGGCCCTGGAATCCTGTGGGAAATGCTTCTGGAGTGAGTGCTGGCATTGTGCACATGCAGGGCAGGAGCTGCTGTGTGGGACAAGCAGCAGCACAAAATCCACCGGAGTGTTTCAGTGCAATTACATTTGCATGGAAGCAAAGGGGAGGGGAAGAAACTGAAGCTCAGAATGTGTATTTCTAATTGATTATATGCATGGCTGCTGGGGCCCTCTCACACTGTGTGGTTAATTATGTCACTGTGTGAGCCGTGGCTTTATTTGTGTTGTATTCCAATGATTCTGCCCAGAGCCCACAGAGCAGGTTGTCTGTCTGGAGAAAAATGAAGGTCTGCTTTGTTTGGGTTTCTTTTTAACAATACAGAGAAAAGAAAAATGATGAACAGCCAATTACTGTGATAAACCCATCTACCCTGATAGCACACAGGAACAGCCAGTTCTAACAAGCCTCCTGTAGCTCTGTGATTTTATTGGTAATTCCCTGCTCATGATCTCCATCCCAGGGAAGCCTCTTTCTCCTGGGATCCCCCGAGGGCATCGCCCCTCTGGCTGCCTTTTCCTGTGCAGAATCCATTCTGCTGACCAAATCCCTGCTTTGTCCTTACTGTCAAACCCCCAAGGGATCTGCTGCTTTAAATTATTCCTCAAATGGGAACAAGAGCCCAGGAAAACATGCTGAATCCACTATAATTGAAGTATTGCTGTAACTTTGTGTGAAAGAACTTACGTGGTGCAGTCCCTCAAGGACTAATCACCAGAAATCTCTAACTGGGAGGCAGTTTTCTACCAATCTGGATCTGGAACTTGTCTATTTTAGGCTCTACCATGTTCTGGTTGAAGAAATCAAAACCTCCACATCTGCATCAGCTCCTGTTCTTTCTGTAAATCAAACAGAGCTCACCAAGCCTGAGCACACAGCTCCATTGATTCCAAACAAGCCACCCAACAACACCTCCTCCGCATCTCATATCTCGTTTTATTTTGAGTTCTTCTATTTAAAGCAGTCGTGTTTTGCTAACTGGGGACGCCTCGGCAAAGATGCAGCACGTTTTAGCCAGGGAGCTGGGCACGGTGGGGTGTGAGCAAAGGCCCTGCAGGGAATGAGCTGTCCCTGCAGAGATTTCCATACAATCCCCAGCTCCAGGTGCTGGGATGGTGTCCATGAGCTCCCTGGGCTGGCACCTCCTGCAGCAGGAGTTTCCGCATGGGCTGTGACCCTTTTCTTGTCCTTCCAGCTGGATCCAAGGAAGTGTCCTCCCATTGCTGGACACCTCCACGGAGCCGCATCCTTGCTCTTGGCTCTGCCTCTCGTTTTCGGTGTGTTTTGGCTGAATCACCCGGTCTGGCAGGGCTGTCCAGAGCGCACAGCCTCTGTCCCTGTGTCCCTCTCTCCTTTAGCCCTGGCTCTGGCCCTGCCAAGCTGGCTGTCTCCAGCACACCGGGCTCGCTGCCCTCCAGCCCTCCGCGCTGTGTCCTCAGTTCTGGATTTCACAGCGGTGCCTGGAGCGTTTTCCCTTCCCCAGCTCCCAAAGGAGCCGTGTCCTGCCCAGCGCTCGGAGCAGTTTTTGCAGGTGTGGGGTGCAGGGAAGGAGGCACAGGGGGGCAGGAGCGGGGCTGGCTCCCATCCCTGCCCCGGGGCTGAGCGGGAGCCCCAGGGACGGGCACGGGTGGGGGGAAGCAGGAGAAGGGAAAGAAGGAAAAAAAAAACCGGGAATAGAGAGAAAGTGGGGAAATAAAGGGAAAGGGTGAAAGGAGAGGCAGGAATGGCGAAAGGAGGGATAGAGGGAAGTGAGCGGGGGGTGTGGGTAGAGAGGAAGAAGGGGTGGATGGAGAAGGAGGGACGGGAGGGGGAGGGAAGAAGGGGAGGATGGAGAAAGGGAAGGAAGGATGAAAGGAGGGAGGGAACGGGGGCATGGAGGGGAGGGAGAGGTGGGCTGGCCCCGGCGGCGCCATGTGATGCCCTCTCCTCCCCGGGCTCTCCCGGCGCGGCGCGGAGCGGAGCGGAGCATCCCCGGGGCCGCGGAGCAGCTGCCGGGGGGCCGGTGAGTGCCGGGACCGGGATGGGGAGGGGAAGGCTGGGGCTCCTTCCCGTGCCCGGGCCAGGCTGCCCCGGGAACGGGGGGGAAACGGTCCCGGAGGTGGCTTCGGCTGGGTCCCGAATTGGATGTAAAGCCCTGAAAGTTTAAAGGCGAGGGCAGAGGGCTCGGGGCGCGGAGCCGCAGGGCTCAGGGCAGGTTTCCCTGTGCTTTCCCTGTTCCCCTGGGGGTGGGAAGGGCCGGGGGGCGGCGCGGGCACCGCCCCGGGCAGCATCCGCAGCATCCCCAGCGCGGCCACGGAGCGCTGCGAGCCCCGGGCACGGCCGGACCCGCTGGGGAGCCGGGGGAGAGGGGCCGGGGGAAAGGGGCCGGGGGAGGAGACTGGGTGAGGAGCGGGGGTGAGGAGCCCGTGAGCCCTGCCCGGGGACTGGCACCGTTTGGTTGGCGAGGTTGACTTCGCCCGGTTCCCGAGGGAAGGAGCTCAGCACGAGGAAAATCCCTGCTCTTCTCCCCTGCGATCTCCATCCCGGGGCTTTTCCCCACCAGGCTGCTCAAGCAGAGCCATTCCCTGGGCGCTGAGAGCATCCCCGTCCTCAGCGGCGAGTTTGGGGCGTTCTGCTCTGGAGCCGATGTGTATTTTTGCCAGGGAATATAAAATCTACGGGAAGTCAGGCTGGGAATGTTTCCCAGCAAAGCCCTTGGAGAGGGGAGCGTGAATTGAGCGAGGCTATCGGAGAAAAACCTGACCTGGTTCTTAAGTGAAGTGGAGTGGAGTGCCGGGGGGTGAGGGGAAAGGCTGGATCGTGTGTTACCATATGAACAGGGAACGGGGACAGGGCTGGAGCCACGGGGACAGGGATGGAGCCATGGGGACAAGGATGGAGCCACGGGGACAGGGATGGAGCCACGGGGACAGGGATGAAGCCACGGGGACAGGGATGGATCCAAGGGGACAGGGATGGAGCCACAGGGACAGGGATGGAGCCACGGGGACAGGGATGGAGCCACGGGGACAGGGAGAGCCTCACTCCACGCGCTGCTTACTCACAGCTGGGGAAGGTGATGAAATGGGAAATGGGAAATGTGGGGCTTCAGCCACCCCGGCGAGCAGGGAGGGTCTGACTTTGGCTCCTGATTAATTGCCGAGCATTTCGTGGGTCTCCATCAGCCCCTGACAGGGGATGCTTCTTGCAGCTTTTAGGGTTGGGGCTTCCAGGCACGGAGCTGCAGGAGCTCCTCAGGGGTGCCCAGAGGGGAGTCTGACCTCGCTGTCACCACTTTAATCCCCCAAATTCCCCTGGGGGAGATTTGGAGCTGGCAGGTGCCTTTGGGACAGGTGAGCCTTTGGAAAGGGCAGCGAGGCTGTTGCATTCCCTGAAGATAGCACTGCTTCAGCCACAACACTGCAAAAGGCTATTTCAGCTAAAAAAGAGAATTTCTGCTGAGTTTCCTGCAGCAGCAGTGAGTGCTGGCTGTGTAACCCAGGCTGGCAGCTCTGCTGGAGGAGCATTCCCGTGTTCCCATCACTGCTGCCCTTTGGTCTCACGAGTGCCTCGTGTCTGGGCTCCTTTCAGAGGCTCCTCTGCCACTGTCTGAGCTGCACATTTCGGTCTGTCACATCGGGACCCACGTAAAAAGCCAAAGAGCAGGAGGCTGGCTCCCAGCAGCCCATCACACCTCACCCTCAGGCTGCCCCGAGTGACACCAGGGGACAGAAATGCCTCTGTGGGGGGGTTCCTCCCATCCCTTGCTATGCACTTGTAGCTGTTGAATACATGCATTGAGCTGAATGAATTCCCACCTGGCAGCATCCATAGCACAGCTTTTGCAGCTTCAGCTTTATTTATGGAGAGGGGAGGGAATATAAAATACAAAAGAGAAATAATGCACAAGCCTGCAGAGATTTCAATGTTTTCTGTGAGCTGTGCAAGGCTGGAGCGAGCACCAGGAGCTTTTCCTAAATCAACTGGGAAGATTTAAACCCCTGGGTTTAAATGGCATTTTTAAAATAACTTTTGACCTAGAGCCCATCATTTAGTGCTGTGGGGATCTTAATCTCACTGAAATTAAAGACAGTTTGGGTTCTAGGTGTGTTCTAGAAAGATGGTTTGGTGTCAAAGTCACACTGATTTTTAAAGCTGTACAGTCACAACTTCTGGTATTTGTAGTAAAATATTTATTGGCAAAATGGAATTTGTCAAAGGACAGCACACATGGCATCCTCAGGCTCAGAAAATGGGTTGTTACAGATGAGTGGAGTTTGTGTGTGGTCTTTTAGGAAGACAGGAATTACAGTTTTTCTTTTATTAATGAGAGAGAGATTGCTTAGCAGTGAAAACCCTTGTTAGAGCAGGGTCAAGGCTGCACTGAGGGCGTTGCTGGAGCAGCACAGCAGATGCATCCACTGACCCAGGACAACTTGTGGATAATTAATTTTCCCACCCAGTGCCCATCCAGTCCTTCCTGATGACATCTCTGTCCTCAAGGGAGCAGGGTCTCAGC
The DNA here is from genome assembly GCA_013400435.1 of Pycnonotus jocosus. NCBI lineage: Eukaryota > Metazoa > Chordata > Aves > Passeriformes > Pycnonotidae > Pycnonotus > Pycnonotus jocosus. The sequence goes on from VWYP01010239.1 coordinate 69,673, forward strand.
TCTGCCAGGGTAGGACCTGGCTCAAAGCCCTACAGGTGGCCCTGGCTCCTTCCCAGGAGACACAAAATGGTTCTGACAGATGTTCTTTTCCCTGCAGCAGCTCTGGCTGGGATATCAGGTTGGGTGTGGGTGGCAGAAGAGGAGCTGCTGGGTGGGTGCTGCAGGAATGAGAACCTGGTGGTACAAAGGGAATGGGAGAGGAGAGTGGGCAGAGACCAGGCCAGATTTCATCTGGGAAAAGCCTGGGGGAAGGATGGACAGGAGTGAGACCAAGTCCATTCCCTGCCTATTCCCAGACTTTCCCAGGATGTGGCTGCACCTCCCTGTGCTGAGCAGGACAGGTGAGCCCATGGCCTCCTGACCAGCTCCTGGTGCCTGTGCCTGTCCTCAGGCTGCTCCACGTCATGCATGGTGTTTCCTGCCCTGTCTGCCAGGACATTTACTGTTAAATATTGAAACTGGCAATAAATCTTGCTAAAATCTGGGTGGTAGAAAGTTTAGCACCTCCAGTGATGTGTAAATACTTGTTATGTACATTAATATTCCCAATTATTAAACCCAATGAGCTGCGTAAAATAAAGTCCTTTCCTATGTGAAAATGGGACCAAACTTTAGTGGCTGCTCAGTGTCATGTCTGGGGAGTTGTGCTTGAAGATGTCACCAACAGCTTCCAAGGAGCTGCATCCCAAAATGCTCGAGCAAAGCCAGAGGGAGCAGCTGCTGGCCTTGGTCACTGGGTTCAGTGGCAGCCACGAGTGTCACCAGGTGATGAAGTTGTTTGCCAGAGGTGTGGATGACACAGCCCTGTGCACTTTATGCCTTCATTTCTCTGCTCAGAGGCTTTGCAGCAGAGCTGGTTTCTAAGCAGGGAAGAGGGAATGCAATCTCTGCTGGCTGACGAGGCTCTGCTCCCTGCCATCCATCATCTTTAATCACACCCAGGGGATGCAGGTCTCTGCAGCCGTGGCCAGCACGTGCTGCCTGCCCCATGTGCCACTCGTCTGCAGCCCTCAGGGCCCTCAGGGGCTTTCTGCCTTGCTCTCATTTATCACTCCCAAAATACTCATAAAACCCCTCCAGCTGCCAGCACTGGCAAGGAGAGCAGGAGTGAGGGAAGAGCTGTGGCTCCCTCCTGCCTCCCCAGCTCAGGTACCCACCAACACGGGGGAGTGCAAGAGCTTTAATTAGCTCTTGATGCTATTTTTAGCTCCCAGCATGCTTAATTTAGCTCAAGCTGTCATGCACCGATGGTTAAGGGGGAAAGAAGGAACCGGGGGTGTTGGCCCCTCTCTGCTGAGCAGCCTCAGCTCTACCTGGGGCTTTTCTTGGACCTTCAGCAGCAGTGAAAGTTTATAGCCCAGAGACATTTCATGGGCAGCTCCTGAAGTGCCTGCACTGAATTTGGGGGCTCTGCTCACACCCACTTCAGTTTAAAACAACATCAATATCTGACAGAAGAGGTGTTGAGTGCTTCAATCATTACCTGCCTTGCTGCTGGAAGGACACGGAAACCTTGAAAAGCTGCAAGGAAGAGGATTATCCTCCCCTTTTTAATCTACAAGGCTATTGTAGGAGTTGGTGCCAACTGAAATGATGCTTGGAAGTGAACAAGGAGCGGTTGTTAAAGCTTTAATAGCCCAGCAGAGCAGGCCAGCCCCGGTGCTGGGGTGGGTGGATGTGCACAGCTGGGCCAGCTGCTGTCCCTCACCCCTGGCTCTGTCCCTGTGCCAGCCGGGGTGAGCAGAGGGAAGCAGGATGCTGCAGCCTGAGCAGGGTCACTGGATCGCTGGGTTACTGCAGTTGCTGTGTTTGGGATCTCAGTGCAAGCCCTGATGCACCTCAGGCAGGGGTTAATGGGCAGGCACTGCTCCCATGGCAGCGAGGGTTCTGCAGCTCCTCCAGCACAGCCCCCAGCTGGTTTGCTTTGCAGCAGTGGACATTTCCCTCTTTCACTCTGCTTTTGTAGCCCTTTGTAGGGTACTGAAGCAGCAGTTTGCCTCAGGTCCCTGACTGTGAGCATTCTGACACACTGTGGGTAGGAGAATTCTGTCTCAGAGTTGGTAGGGAAAGAGGACATGGGGAAGGGCTCAGCAAAGGGCAGGGCTCAGCTATTGTTAGGGTTGTAAATTTGAACAGATATATAGGTTAGAGCTGGAGGGCTGGACCTGGGTGTGGGGGGAATATTGCAAGCTCACAGCTTCAGCTCCTGTTTCCCTCTCGAGAAATGCACTTTGTGTAATTTTTGTGCACTTTTCTACAACACCCCAGGGCAGGAGCTGCCAGCAGGTGGATGCAGAGACCTGCCTGCCATCTGCCTGTCCCTGTGTCCCAGCACCCTGCAAGCCTCCTGTGGGTCGGTCAGAGAGGCAGGGCTGAGGCTGTGCCCTCCCTTCAGGTCCTGCCTGCTTCCAAAGCCATCCCACTCCCAGCTCCTCCCAGACCATCCAGCAGCTGAAGCCTCCATCGAGGACTCTCATCCTTGCAGCTGATCTGCCAGGGCTGCTCTCCCCACCTTCAGCCCCATCACAGGTTCTGCACTTGCCAAAGCATCCCTTCAGCTGGGGTTAACAGAGGTAAGAGCCTGAAACACCCAGGGAAAGGAGACACATGGGTGGGAGGGGTTCTATAAAAGTTTTGTGGGGGATATCTGTGGATCCAGAAGGACCATGTGAATGAGACTGACTGTGCACTCATGGGCTGTGCCAGCAGACCTGGGGCTGTTGGTGCCATGATTTTATTTGCTGAAAGTTGCTGGCTTCATCCAAAGCCATTAGTGTGAAAGAGCTGGAGCAGTGCCATCACTCCAGGGAGTGCAGCAGTGTGGCAGAGTGGCCAGTTTGGGAAAGGGTCTGCTTGGAGGGCTGGGCTGGGAAATAAATCTCAGTCACTTCTCCTTTGACCTTGGGAATATCATCTGATCTCTTTATATTTGGTGCTGGAGCTGAGGTGTGCTCCGTTATCAGTAACAACTTTCTGCAAACCTGACCCAGGCAAAAGGGCAGGTTTTGAACAGTCCACAGCAAAAAGACTGGTGTGGGATAAAGAAGGAGAGGGAAGTGGGTCAGCCTTGGAGATTCGAGTTATGGTGCTTCCTATACAGCACTTCCATCACTCTTCCACTGCCATAGCAGGAATTTTTTTTTCACCAAACTGTAAAAAATAACTCTGGCAAGAAATGAAGCACAAGAAGTGCTAGGGGAAAAAAAAGGACTTTTCAGAAAAATTATGTAAGTCAAGTTTAAGAGAGAAAATCCCAAGCAATCTCATTACCAATATCAGTTAGTGGTGAGCCTTGCAGTGTGCGAGCTCACAAATCGTTTCCTGCTGATTATTTATCAAGTGTTCCTCGTGTGTGATGACAAGCACAAAATTAATAGGTTTGTTATTGCTGTGGCTCAATCTGGGCTTAAATAACTCATAACCAGCCTCCTTTTTAATTCATGTATTTGTTTTGAAAGCCTCCCTGGAGAGGCTGTGAGCCCAGTGTGCCCATTGATCCGTCCAACGCTGCCGTGTCCGTCCGTCGGTAATGGCAGCACCGCTGTGCCCAGCTCAGGGGAAGCTTTCAAGCCCAGTATTGATCCTTGTGGAGTTTGTTTGCTCGTAGTCACAGTTACAAGCTCTTGTTCAAACTACCAGGAGATGGGCTGCTTTATTTCTTCATATCAGGCTAAACCTCCTCCGCATCCAAAAGATTTATTTCTGCACTTAATTTTTTCCAATACGCATTTTCTCTCTCAGAAACCGAGCTGACATTTCTGTGTGACTCTAATGCAGCTCTTAAAGCTGCCTGATGTATTTCTGTCTCCCCATGTGCCAGGGGAGGTGGTGGGTGCCAGCATCCCAGGACAGGGCACCTGGGAATCCTGTGGGTCTGCTCCAACCCATATCCTCTTTGGAAATTTCCTTCTCTCAAGAGACACTGCTTTTCTCTGCAGCCATCTCTGCTCTCTTCAGCTATTCTATGGAACCAGAGCAGCCTTGTGTTACTCTCCTGCCTGCAGCACAGCTTTTCCAAGTTTTGGGAGGGACTGTTTCTTCCCAAGCAGTAATTCCAAAACCAGAACTGTCTTTCCCAGCTGCCCAGTTTTCCAGGTCAGGTTTGTGGAGCTGCTTCTCCTGCGATCCCAGATGGAGCCGTGGGTGCTGCCCTCACCATCTCCTCCTCTTCCTCTCCTCAGCTGTGGTTGAAGTCAGCTCCCCATGTGCTCCTCACACCGGTCCAAGCCTCTCTGCCAACCCACAGAGCAGCAGTTCAGGCTGCATTCTGCACACCCTGGGTTGGGACTGAAGCATTTGCACCCTTTGGGTGCTCCAGGAGCTCGGTGGGATCACTCTGTTTCACCAGGGTTATTAAGGACCAAACCAGCCTTTTCTGGGTTTGCCCCAAGGGAGCCAGGATGGGCTGTGCTATCTGAGGGAGGGTGACAGAGCCGTGGTGGCCTCAGCACAGCCCTGCCTGCCTAAGCACTGCCAGCTCTGAGAAGTTTTGCTCTCAAAGAGCTGCTCTCCTTGACCTATTTTGCTTTTTGCCCACATCCACGGCCTGCATTGTGTCCTGAGGAAGGGATCACACTGCTCGAAGGCCCTTTATTTTTAGCCAGCCCAATTTCTTGCTGCAGCTTAGTGGGATCTTGTCCTTTCAGTTCAGCTCCATCACAGCTCACTCTCTCCAGCATTTGATTGCTCCTGCCCAGGCCCTTGATGTTCTTTGTACATCCATTGCTCACTCAGAGGGTTTCCTCCTCCCCTTTCACTGAATTCATTCCTTCTCCTTTATGTTCTGCTCAGTCTCTCCCACTACTCCAGATCCATGGCTGAATCTCTGGTTTCCCCTGGCCTGCAGTACCAGGCATTCACAGCCACAGGCCACCAGGCTTGTCCTGGACCTCAGCACCCCTGCACAAACAAACCCTTCCCTCCTGTCTGCTCCAATAACCTTGGCAATGTTTCCCTTCCTCCCAAATGTCAGGAAATTGGAGATGATGCCACATAAAAATCAATGGCTTTGCTCCTTCTGCCTTCACCCAGGGCAGGAGGGAGCTGCTGTTTTCCGGTGAGCTCAGAGCAGTGATTTATTGAGGTGACCCAGCCTGTCCAGGCAGCTGACCAGTGATAGATTCATTTTCCTCAGCCCACCCACACAGCCCTGAGCAGTGGCTTGTGCTTTGCATTAGGCCACAGATGTGGGCTCAGAAATCTGCCCAGGAGATTTCCTTTCTGTGGCTGTGAGCAACAGGTGAGGGCTCCCTCCTAGATCTGGGTGAACTGTGTTAGAAACAACACCAATACTCATTTCATTTCCCAAAGGATTCGGGCCCAGCAAGGGCCATGTGCTGTTTCCATCAGCAACAGTTGCTCCAAGGCAAGAAGAAATTCATTACAAAGACTGCAGATTACATTGAAGCCTGTCCTTATTATTCCCTGGACTACTACCAGGATGCACAGTGTGATGGAAGGAGCAGGAGCAGCTCTAAGGTTCTGTTTCCTGGAAATCTTTGGGGCTCCATTCATTTAATTTAAAATTCAGCTCCTGTTGGAAACCAAACAGCCATAGGAAGCATAACACAATTGATAAAGGTCACTGGGGACTAAATCCTTCCTGATAATCAAGCCAGCTCCTCTCCTTGTCCTTGAAAAGCTTTTCAGCAGGGAGCCCTGTGAATTCTCCAGGCACTGGACCTGAAGAAGGTTTGTTCCAGGCAGATGTTCTGCACCATCCCTGCCCTGTTCCCCATCACATCAGGCTGGATTCTATTTGTCAGAGAGGCAGTAACAGGCACCAGTCTCTAATGTATCTGTGATTTCATGGAAATTGAAGTGTGAGAGGGAAAAGGAATGAGGACATTGAGAGGTGCAGCTCTGACAGCCGACCCCTGTCCCTGCTGCTCACGTCACACCAGCAGAAATGAGACCAGATGGGTCTCAGAAATGAGACCTGATGTTGGTGGGCAACAAATCACAGGAAATGCTTTGTTATTCCCCTCTAAGTGTCTTTATCTAGACCTTCACATACTCCCTACTATGATTTTTGGCTCGTTATTAATGAAAATGTGCAGGGAGGATGGTTGTTGATGATACATGAGCCAAGAATAGACCTCAGTTCCTTTTACCATTTCGACACCAAAATGCCAAGAGGGATGAGACACCCTGTAGTAAATGCTGTTCATTTTGAGGCAGCAAATAGGAAATATGGCTCTGGCTGAGCTGGGGAGAAGAGTGGATGAGCCAGAGGATCTGTGGTTCGGCTGCTTGATTGCTGAATCCAATGGGAATCTTCAGAGATGGGAAATGGCATCTTCCCCAAGAAATGGCAGGTGCAGGGCTGATGTGCCTTTCTGCCACGGCCAGAAGTTTCTTTTTTAGCTGCTGCCTCCTAATCCTTCAGGGGAAAAGGAATTTGAGCATCGTCTCAGCACTTTGCTCCCTGCTCCCTTAGCAGGGAGGTATTTCTCCTGGGAACACATCCTGCTTTTCTTGAGCTGAGGGAAGCATTAAATAGCATCATTGAAAATGAGGCTGGTTAGCAAAGCCAAAGGTGGAGAGAAAGCTTGCAGGAGTGTGAGCTGGAGCACTTGCTGGGGCTGTCTGGAGACAGCAATCCCCTTCCTGTAGGATGGAACCTTCTGGGGAAAGGCACAGTGTGAATGTTGGAAGAGCCAAACCCTTCATTTCATATGGCAGGGAATTGTCAAAGCTGTTGCAGCGCTCGAGGGTGTGAGTACATCTGCTTCCACCAAAATGTGCTTGCCTGCTTTGGACTCGGGGTCAGATCCCATAATTAAAGACTCCCTCTCCTTCTCTGTCTTTCACTCAAGAATTTGACACCCTTCCAGCAGCATTCCCTGCTTTCCTCTCCTATTGCTGCCCAGAGCAGTGAGCTGGAGGGGCACACAGACCTTGGGTGTTGCATCTGTTCAGTAAATGCCTTTCTTTGGATTCCACAGTACACTACAAGTTTCCTTCATGTTAATCTAAATGAAACTGCTGCAAACACAGCCCAGGATGGGTGTGGGGAGCTGATGCTGTGGATTTGAGACAGAAGTGCTGGGGATGAGCACAGCAAGAGCTCAGAGCTCCCAAGAGTGCTGGAGGAGCAAGAAACCTCTCTCAGCATCACCTACTCGCTTTCACCATGAGGGAATTATGGCACAACATTATCCTTGGAGGCTTTCAGGTGTAAAAGTACAAGCTGTGAGGACTTCTGGCGTCTCTGAGAGTCTGTGTAAGCAAGTGAGAATTAATATATTTGCATTTGAGGCACTAGGGAAAAAAAACCCCTCCTCCAGTCTGCTTGGCTGTGTTGGAACAGGGAGCTGTCATCACCTGGTCCAGGCAGGATTTTGTGTCTCCTGATTTAATCACTAAACCCACCACCTTTACTGCAGTGATAACAGCAACAGGACATCTCTTCCAAGGAGTCTGTTCACCAAGGGAGCACAGGAGTGATGGAGCCACTCCTGAGGGTGTGAAACAAAGCCAGTGCAGCTCTAAAGGGAGCCCAAGGAAGATGCAGCTTGTTTATAAAGTCAGTAGCTTTTGTAGTCTAGCTGGATTTAGATATTTTTTCCTTATTGCTTGCAGTGCTGAATAGCAGCAAAATGTGCCTTGGAAAATATACATGAGATGGCATTTATCTGTGATTCATCCTGCCTTTAGAACAGCAGTCAGTGGCACTATCTGCCTCCCTGCAACTCCACACAAGACCATCTCTCACACGCATCTTTTTCCTTCTTGCTCTTATTCCTGCAGTCTTTTGTCACTGTGGGTTCCCCCTCCTCCCCTACTAATTTCACTTTTTCTCCACTGCACCAAGAACTCTGATTTCTGGTGCTATTTTATCAGGAATGGCTAATTTGCCCAAAGTAGCAAATGTGCAATAAAATGATAATAATTAAAAAAAGATGCTATACAAAAGTGACATGGGGATGAGGGAAGTTTTTCCTTTAAGGTTTGCTCAGGGCTTGGCTGCAGCTCTCTGTCCCCATTTCCCTGCCTCCCTCCAAAGCACAAGGTGGGTTTGGACAAGGGAGGGTGCTGGCAGCTCTGGCAAGAGCAATACAACAACAAAAAAAGCAGATTATTGTGTCATGCCACTCTGCTTCGAGTCCTTTGATGATGTCATAAATGCAGCACAGCTTTTACAATGATTACCATTATCTCCTAATTGGTAAATTTAGCCTGGAAGTGGGAAAATGGCAGTGCTGGGTGGGATGAGAGCAGCTCGGGGCAGGGGTTGGTCCGGCAGTTCTGAGCAGCTTTGCTGATCCCTGATCATGGAGCCTCAGCAGCTCCTGCTGGGCACTGGCAGCGATGATAAGGCTCTGCAGGGAGATGAGATAAGATGCTGCAGTTCTCCTCCATCCTTGGGGGGATCAGTGCCAGCCCTGGCTGGGGCAGCAGGAATTCATTCACCTGCAGTAAAGCCAGCCCTGGCTGGGGCAGCAGGAATTCATTCACCTGCAGCAAAGCCAGCCCCGGCTGGGGCAGCAGGAATTCATTCACCTACAGAAACCCAGCGAGCCAAGGGCGGAGCTGCTCCGGCCCGTCCGTGCTGTGCCATTCCCGCATCCCGGCGGGGCGAGGGGGCAGCAGGCGGGCGGGATCTGGTTCAACCTCTCCGTGTGTCAGTGATGGTTTCGCTGGCTCCTTTCAGCTCGGGCAATCCAGGGCAGAGCTTTGCCTCCCCGAAGGCTCCGTGCCCGCCGGCCCCCGATGCTGGTGGCGATGAGCGCCTGCAGCAGGAAGGCGCTGACCCTGCTCAGCAGCGTGTTCGCCGTCTGCGGCCTCGGCCTCCTGGGCATCTCCGTCAGCACCGACTACTGGCTCTACCTGGAGGAGGGCATCGTGCAGCCCCAGAACCAGACGGCCGAGATCAAGCTCTCGCTGCACTCGGGGCTCTGGAGGGTTTGCTTTCTGGCAGGTAGGGTGTCCCAGCCACAAACATCCCCTCGGTTTGTTGTGTGTCAGTGCCGCCCTGCAGGAAAGGGCCATGAAAAAATGGAGGGTTTGGAGGCTCTGCCCGTCCCTGCTTCCAAACTCAGCATTTGGCAAGCAATGTCATGTCTTCATGCCTGACTTCAACAGCCCAAAGGGCAAATGTGCCTTTGCACACAGGCTTTGGTGAGTTTGCTGCTGCCCTGCCAGACCCCCTGCCCTGTTCCAGAGCTGCAGCCACAATGCCTTGGGCAGCAGCTAAAAACTTTCAACTTCATCCCTGCAAAATTTAGATTCAGGTCAGCTGGACCATTCCCTCCACCTGTGCCAGGTTTGATGAAGCAGCTTGGCTGCAGGGACAGAGCTGAACAGAACCCAAGGGAATGGGAATCTCAAAGTGACCAACCTGAAATGTCACAAAGTTTCAGCCACTTTGGAGAAGTGTAGGGAGAAGTGAGGAGCTCTGATATCTCCCCTGGGGTGACCTTAAACCCCCCTGGCTTCAGAGTTCAGGGTTTTGTCTGTGTCTGCTGCAGGTGAGGAGCGTGGCAGGTGCTTCACCATCGAATACGTCATGCCCATGAACATCCAGCTGACATCTGAATCCACAATCAACGTCCTGAGTAAGCTGTTAGCTGGGGTTCCACCCTTTACATCCTGCAAATCACCGAGTCCCAAGCACTAGGGACCCTCCCCAAGAAATCCCCTTTGTGTCCTTGCCAGAGAAGCTCTGAGTTCCTTGACAGTGCTGCCACACAATGATGCAACTGCATTTTTTACTGTGGGAATTGCCCAGTGTGCTCTGAGCTTTTGGGGACATTCCTTTCTAATGGCAGGGTGCCCATGAAAGCTCTAAGATGTACAATTTCCTGTCACTGGCTATTCAGCACTGATGTTTATCAATGTGTTTGGCTTTTTAGTCTGCTCTCCATACTTTGCAGCTGTATTTATTCCCTAGCGGTTTTACATATTGTATCACAGGATGAATTAAGGATGGAGCATCACAGCTCTCAGGATGAGTTCTGCAGTCATTTCTGATTTAATAAATAGAAGTGTTCTGCAAACACTTACACAGTGAAGCCAGAGAAAAATGCAGGTTCTGATGGTTTCCTATGCAACACTTCACATAGGAACCCTCAAAATGCAAACACCAGCAGTCACCACCACAGAGGTGGGACCCTGGCACAGGTTGCCCAGAGAGTCTGTGGATGCTCCAACCCTGGAAATGTACAAGGCCAAGTTGGATGGGGCCTGGAGCAGCCTGGGAGAGTGGAAGGTGTCCCTGCCCATGGCAGAGGTTTGGAACGTAAGGTCCCTTTCAACCCAAACCGTTCTGTGATTCCATAATTCTATGTTTTACTCAGCTCATTATCAATGAGAGAAATTCAGACACAACATGGTCTGAGTAGGAGGGTTGAAGCCCTCTCACACAGCCAAGCCCATTTCTCACACTCTTTAGGGAATATTAACCTGTTCTCACCCCCCTCTGCTCCTCTCTCCACAGAGATGATCCGCTCTGCCACCCCCTTCCCCCTGGTCAGCCTCTTCTTCATGTTCATCGGCTTCATCCTGAGCAACATCGGCCACATCCGGCCCCACAGGACCATCCTGGCCTTCGTCTCAGGGATATTCTTCATCCTGTCAGGTGAGGTTTGCAAGCCAGCTTTTCTCCTGGCAGCCCCTGAGCATGGAGCACGTTGGCTTTGGCAGCTGCTGGTGCTCTCCTCACCTGCCTTGGTGGCTCCTTGTCAGGCTCATCACTCCCAGCTCAGTCTCACAGCCTGATCAGACCTTGTGGGATGGATGCAGGGCTTGTTTGTGGAAATGTGGGGAAAGGCACCCGTGCAGGAGCAGGTGCTGGGGAAGAGGATGCTTCTTGTGGCACATCAGTGGCAGGAGAGATCTGAAACTTCAAACTGCTCAGTTGGGCTGTGTCTATATGAGAAAAGGGAATGTTTTATTCATGGTGTTGTGTGAGTGCTAAACAAATAGCTGTGACAGCTGAGCTTTGAAGCAGCTCCTACTGGAGGCAGACCTCTCCCCACAGTGCTCACAGATTTCCCTGAGCAGGGAATGTTTGACTGGAATGAGAGGAGTGTCCTGGGTTAGAGCAGCAGGAGGGCAGCTCCTTTCCCCAGCTATTACAAGCACACTCTCAATTTTTTTTCACTTTTCCCCAAAGTCAGGCCTTCAGGAAGGTGCTTCTTCAGCAGCTTCATCCCTGAAGCATTTCCCACTGTCCTTCTCCAGGTCTGTCACTGGTGGTGGGGCTGGTCCTCTACATATCCAGCATTAATGATGAGATGCTCAACAGGACCAAGGACTCGGAGTCATTCTTCAATTACAAATATGGGTGGTCCTTTGCCTTCTCTGCCATCTCCTTCCTTCTCACAGAGGTACCCACACCCCTGATATCCCATTCCCAGGGTGGGCAGACTGAGGCTGTTGGCAAAACCAGGGCTCACAGGGGGCTAAGGGAGGGCTGTGAGGGTAGGGGGGTGATTACAGCATGAAGGGGACATATGGGGGGGACAAACCTGTTACACTGCATAGCAACAGTGATCATCCTGTCCAGGGAGGTTATAGCTGCCAGCATAGGAACACACCAGACCAGTCTGTTTTGTTAAGCTCGAGAATCCATTTATTTCCCCCAGGGCTCGTGAGGGAGAAGATGAAGAGATCAAGCAGGGGCAGGGTCGTGGGGTTTTATAGGGCGTTGTAGGGGCGGAGTTTTAGGGTTTGGGTCAAAGGAGGCGTTAACAAAGGTAATATCAAATTCCAGTGACCTTTAAAGGGAGCACTCACACCAACCCAGCCTGGGGCGTTTGATCACAGTTTGGTGGCAGGCATGAAAAGCAGAGATGTGATTGTGCCGCCCTGCACAGATCCAAGGCATGGGGCAGGGCAGTGACGGCCCTGGGCGCTTTCGAGCATCAGCACCAGCACAGAAAAGGCGATTTCTGCAGTGTCCTGTCTGTGTGGCTGTGCAGCCGCGGGCGGGGAGAGCTCAGGCCGTGTCTCTGTCCCGCAGAGTGCCGGGGTGATGAGTGTCTACCTGTTCATGAAGCGCTACACGGCCGAGGACCTGTACAGACCCCACCCGGGCTTCTACCGGCCCCGCCTGAGCAACTGCTCCGATTACTCGGGCCAGTTCCTGCACCCGGACGCGTGGGCGCGGGGCCGCAGCCCCTCGGACATCTCCAGCGAGGCGTCCCTGCAGATGAACAGTAACTACCCAGCCCTGCTCAAGTGTCCCGACTACGACCAGATGTCCTCGTCCCCGTGCTGAGCCCTGCCCGCCCCCGCCCGCACCATCCCGACTCCGTTTGTGGTTCTTTTCTGGCCAATTCTCTGTTTATAGGAGCGTGAATATAACCGGAGAGATTGGTTATATAAACGATAGTGTAACCTAGAGAATTGGGATGTTTCTCTTTCTTTGGTTTGGTTTTGTTTTTTAGGTTTTGTTTTGGGTTGTTTTATTCCTCCCTGCATAACTGAGAATGTCTCCAAAGTCGTCCTCTCTCAGCTCATCCCGCTGAGCAAACAGCAGTTCTGCCTGGGGGATAAATCCAGGGCTGGACTCAAGAGCAGGAAAAAGAAAATAGAGTAGAACTAAGGAAAACAAGGTGTAATTTTTTTGGTGTAGGTAGGTAGACTGATAAAGTTTGTGCATTCGGCTGTATCATTGAATTCCATATTTACTGGCCTGAGTGCCTACAGGCATAAAAGATTTGTGTAACTTTCCAAGAAACAACCAGCATTAGAAAAATGTAAATTTTGTCTTGACTGAACACTTACTGATTGATATCTCTCAGTGCTGGATATCACTTCCAGCCAGGCTGGAATGGGAAATAGCCATCCTTGGATGAGACCTCAGCAGCCTTGGACACCAGCAGGTTGTTGCTCCTCTCTGGCCACTTAAAAACTGCTTTTTTAAATATCCCGTGTTAGACTGGAGGCACTCTGGGGTGCTGGGCTGCAGGGATGGCTCCAGCACCCAAATTTCCTCTGCCATCCTATAGACAGGAGGTCTGAAGAACAAATGGGAGAATTTCAGTGCAGCAGCAAGTGGAAAACAAACTAAACCTTTCCCATGGGAAACATCAGGTGCAGGATTTAGTGGAATGAAGTTATTTCAGTGAAAGGCAAGATCCCAAACTGGTGTAAAGTGATGTAGCTGACATTATTGGTACAAGTCCACTGCAGCAAAGTAGTTGGCTTACATTACATTTTGGCAAGAAAATGGTATTTTCACTGCTTTGTGTGTGCGTGTATAAACTTTATTTTGAGTTTTTAAGTCTGAAAATTTCATTTGATGCTTTGGCATTTTGGCCTTAGCCAGCTGCCAGGGGAGAGCATCACTGATGGAAAACAAGAGGCAGGGAAGGAAAAGGCTGTGACCCCTCATGCGAGCCCCAGCTTGTCACCTTGCAGGAGAAAGAGTTTTGTCCAAACTTTATTTCTCTTCTTCTTGTTTTAAGCCTTTCTGAAAATTTCCTTTCTGCAAAACTGTCTGGGGATTCTTGGTACATTTGGGCTTGTTTAGTCTTACTGTTAATTAAAAGAAATAGAATATATGCAGTTCTAACCTCATTTGTAGCACATTGCCTAATGGATGTTGGATCTCTTCATTGTTATTATTTAATACTATTATTTATTATTTGATATTAAATATTTATAAACTCCTCCAAAGCAGGGGCCAAGTCCTGGTACAGCACCACTGTTTGCATCCATTCTGACACCCATTCCACAGGACATCACTGCAGGAGTGTATCCAGCCAGCTCTGGAACAGGATTATTCCTCTCCAGTTCCTCCAGAGAAGGAGTAATGCATATCTACTGTATATCTGGGTAGACTCTTAATCTGCAAAGTTTTAAAATCAGGGCATCTTTTTGTAGACACTGCTCTATTTACCCTCAGTTTCTGTATGACCCTCAAGCATTTTTGTGTTCTCACTTTAGCCCCAGTTTTTGAGTGCAACGTGGCAGGTTGGCTGCTGGGAAGGCTCAAGCACTAAAGCACAACACAGCCCCACCACTGAGTGACAAATCTGCTGCTCCTCCCCTGGCCCAGCCTGATAAACCATCCATTTTCCATTGGGATCTCCATATTCACTGGGAATTTGGCTCCAAAACAGCACTGGAGTTCGCAGGCCATCATTTTGAGTTTCCCAGGGCCTGGCCTGGTTTACTGTGTTTGATGCTGGTGATTTTTGGTGGCTCAAAGGCTGTTGCCTTTGCATGTAACTCTTGATGGATCCTGATATTCTCAGTCCTTGCTGGGAGGGAGATGTTCAGGATCACCAGAACTGCTGATGCTCAGAGCCACAAGGGCTCTCCCATGGCCATGTTCCTCCACACTGAGGACTCACCTTGTGGGTCAATCCTGGGCAGCACCATGAGATGTCCCTGTCCCCAAGTGGAATTTTCCTTTACAGTGATTAAATACAGAATTATTCATTTTTTAAATTAAAATGTTTGCCTACACAAGTAGAAGAAATTAGGAAAACTTCATGCCTTCCTCAAGGCCCCAGAAGGTTTAGCAGAGTCTAGGGGCGAATTAGAAAAGTAATTATTTTAATTCATTGGAGAGATTCTCATCATGTGGCTGCATTTGTGAGCCTGGAAGTTCACACATTCAGGCACCAAACACAAGAGCAGGACTGCCAGAAGAAATCTGTTAAAATAAATGTTTGCTGTTGGTTCAGTAAATGCATATTTTGGGTAGGATAATGTGGTGTTTGCAAAGCACAGGCAGCAATGGTTGTGCCTCTGGGTGCTGTTCTGTCCCTCCCAAAGTGCCTGCTGTGGCAGCAGCCCTCCCTGTGGATGGCTGTGGGCCTCCTCATGCAGTTTTCACACCTTTGTGGGCTGTGGAGAAACTTTTCCAGAGCCTTTGCTCCTGGGAGACGTGGCCTGGGTGAGAGGCTGGGGTGAGCCCAGCCACCCTGCCAGGCTCACCTGCCCCAAAAACCACCCTGGAGCTGCAGCTCTCCAAGCAATAAACGCTCAGTAAATACATGCAGCACCCCCTTAGGACACCTATTAATCATTTTATCACCCCTTCTAATTACCTGGCGTGGTTTTACCCCACATCCTTCCTTCTTGAGGAACAACACTCAGTGCCCTCCTTCAGTCTCTCTCCCACCCACTTCAGTGATGGTCCCTCACTGTGTTCTGTGTCTCTTGCTTTGGCTGCAACAAATAAAAAGTGGAGATTGAGGGTAAACTACCAATTAAATTGGAGGTTTTACCCTGATGAGTCCTTAAATTCCCCCGATGGGATGAGCCAAGCCTCCCCCAGGCCCGTGGGAAGGTGACTGTTGTCTGACACTGCACAGAAAATGGTTTGTACTTAGAAGCACAAAACTCTTGTTTTGCATGGATGACTAATTGGTGTCAGAGTCTCTGTGCACACGGCTGTGTCTCCTTGAACAGGGAGAGTTACTGGGTTTAGGGTTAAATAAAGCCTGATCCAGGTGCAGTTCCCTGCTCCAGAGGCTGCTCTGGCCTGCAGCAGGTGAAGCTTTGTCTGTCCCTGCATCAGCCTCCCACACACACCTTCATCAAAAACCCCGAGTGTCCTGTGGATCCACGGCAATGGGAGAGAGGGAGGGAGGGATGAAGGGATGGATGGATGGATGGATGGATGAATGATGGATGGAGAGATGATGGAGGGATGGATGAGGGAGGGATACATGGATGGATGGATGATGGATGGATGGATGATGAATGATGGATGGATGGATGGATGGATGATGCATGGACG
>VWYP01010239.1:85940-117726 GCA_013400435.1 Pycnonotus jocosus
CATGGACGGATGAGGGATGGATGGATGGAGAGATGGATGAGGGATGGGTGGATGAAGGGATGGAGGGATGGATGGATGCAGGGATGGATGGATGGAGAGATGGATGAGGGATGGGTGGATGAAGGGATGGAGGGATGGATGGATGCAGGGATGGTGGATGGTGACAGTGGGAATGGCACATGGGAGGTGAGTGAACCCCCAGCTCAGGGGAGGCTGGCTAGGGAACTGAATGCTCTGAGATCTTCTGGGAGAACTCCCAGGAGCCACCCTTCCCCTCTGTATCAGGGTTTTTTAATCAAATCCCCTCTCTGTAAGCCCAAAAAGGCATTTGTGGCCTGTATCTCCTGAGACATGAAAGCTCCTCTGCCAGCATCCCCAGGACTCTCCTCATTCCCTCTTTACACCACAACACTCCCACGCCCCAGGTGTGACAGGGCCCTGGTGGGAACCATTTTCCCATTTGTAGTGTCCCAAAAACCCTCCCAGAACCATGAGGTGTGGATGCCAGAGGTTCATTAAAGACCAATCACAAGCAGTAATGAAGTAGCCAGGAAGAGCAAGGCTGTGCTGGGTCTTGTTCTCCTCCCACTGCTGCTGGAGCAACTTGATGCTCCAGGGCCCTTTCTTGCACAGTGAAAAACCATGATTAAATACATAAATTCATATATATCACTATATAAATATATAAATTCACAGATGATCTGCCCTCCAGTGATGCTTCCTTTACAGCTACAGTGGCAGTGGGTACAAGGAGCCACTGGGAAGGTTCAGGTGAGGCAGGAGATCCTGTGAGGCACCAACCCCCCCACTCCAGGCAAGGATGCAGACCAAGAGCCCTGGAGAAGCTGCTGCTGTGGTGAGATGAGGTTTGGGCAGATGTTTTGGGGCAAGCTGGTGCTGCTCTTGCCCAGGAGGGGGGCATGGAGTTGTTGATCAGGTAGGCAGGGGGAGAGCAAATCCTTCTGCTGGGGAAGCCCCAGATGAACTTTGTCTTTGCATGTGGACACAGAGTCAAAGACCTGTGCCCTTTATCATCTTTAAGCAGACAGGACCCAAAGGTATTTTTTATGGTGCTTTGCAGGCACACAGCACTGTGGCAGGGTGAGGAGCTGACTTGGTGTACACAACATGGAGGTTTCTAGCTCACAGTGCTCTGCTCTCAATTCCTTGTGTTGCATTATTAATGCTATTTGTCAAGGTTGTGTATTCATTTTCCCAAATGTGAGTTGGCCCCATGGGCTATTCAAGGTGTGCTAAGAAATTAAATAGTCTCATTCTTCCCTGCTGATAGCTTGTTAGCTGTGCAGAGCTGCTGTGCCTGTGCTGGGGATGCTGTGTGAGCAGGCAGAATATCCACCTGAGTAAATACTCCTCCACTAATGAGAAGTAGCTGAGAGATATTTATTTTCTTCTTCTTCCTTCCTCATGGGATTTATTTATTTACTTTTTTTTTCCCAAAAATGACAGTCAAAGCTTTCCGGAAAAAAACCCAGCTTTTTTCCTTCTTGTTTTCTTCATCCAGTTTTGAGGTCTTGGTAGGGTCTCCTCCACCCCACTGCAGCAGCCTTTGCTCCACCAGCTCTTTGTGCCCAAGAACCACATCAGCTCTTTAACTCTTCCTTCTGCAAACTGGCTGCAGCACAGCACACAGGAAAGCTGTGGCTGCTGGGCAGGGAGCAGGGTGTCCCCAGGGTGTCCCCAGGGGGTTCCCAGGGTGTCCCCAGTGCCCCAGCTGCTCCGTGGGTGCCACCATGGCTGGGATGCTCCACTGACCTTTCCTCTGTGCACTGCAGGGTTTGTGTCTATAGCCATTGTGTAGATGTCAAATCCCAGCCTGTTCCCATGGATACAGGAGGATGCAGAGAGGGAAGAGCTGCCTCCTTGCTTTATCTTCATGTAGGGTTTTATGTACCTCAGATTTTGGGTTATGGTGGCCTCTGTGGGCAGTGGCTATAAAGGGCAGGAGGTGGCTGCAGCAATTACCCTGTGGGGCTTTAATTGCAAGCCAGTCTCCCAAATGTAACCCTTCTTCTTTTCATGCCACTTCATCTTTGAATCTCTGGTCAATTCAGTCTTTGTAGAAGAAAGACTCCCTTTTTTGTTATTATTACAATTTGTAATAGAGAAAAGCACTATTTCAACAAAAAAAAAAAAAAAAAAAAAAAAAAANGCGGCTCTGTTTCAGGGCTTCGGGTTTCAGGGTTTTCACCTCGACTTCTGCAGGGGAAAAACAAATTGGAAAAAAAAAAAAGAAAAGAAAGAAAAAAGAAAAAAAAAAGTAGCCCCACCCCCCTGTGTTGCCAGATTCTATCCCAAGGGCCAGATTCATGGAATACCTTGACTGTCACTGGATATTTTCATGTCTTGAGCAGTTTGTACCATGATGTTCTGTGGGCTCTGTCCAGCAATTTTGATCAAACCACCTCAGCACTCCCCAAGCCTCATCCCTCTCTCCATTTCCAGTGAAAGGAGAAGTATTCACACAGAAATTGTGATTAATATGCCTTGAAAATACTCAGCACCCACAGTCAAGGTGAGTCTTCAAAAAGCCTTTTTTTTTTGTCATTGGCTCCGGACAAATCTCCTGGCTGTGATGAGGTGCAGCTGCCTTTAATCTTTAATGTTAGGACAGTGTGCATTCATTTCCTCAGAGGCAAGCCAGGTGTGACAGGGGTGCACAGAAGGTGTTCCCTGGCTTGTGCTGATCCAGGTTTTGCAGCTGCTCAAACTGAGGCTGCTGCAGCTCCTGTGCCCAAAGGGCAGCGCCTCGGTCCTGCTTAAATGGCTCATTTTGGATCAAAGCCATTCTCACCCCAATTAGTCCCATGCACCATCAAACACCTCTAAACCTGCGTGCAGATAAATCCCCAGACCTGAGACTCAGCTTTGTTGCTAATTAGCAAAGTGTTTAGGCACGTGCTGAGGTCCCTCGGACTCCAGCAGGATCCACCTCAGAGCCAAAATTAAAGCCAAGCAAAGCTGTGCTGAACAAGAGCTGTCTTTGTTTAATAGCACTTGGTAGCTGGGTTTCATATAGAGGAGCTGGAAGGCACAACAGAGGAGACAGTACAGAGACATAATCATAATAATGAGGTTTTCTATAGTGAAAAGTGATCACTTTTTTTTTTTTAATGAGGTGCATGTTCACAAAAATAAAGCCCTGAGGTTCTCACATCTGCCTGACATCCTGACACACGCCAGCTCCCTGCTGCAACTGCAGGGGAAAACCTGCCAAGGAAGTTGAAAGGTGTTATTTAATTAATAACAGCTAATTTGAATAAATACTGAACTGTCACTCAGCTGCTCCCAAGGGGAGTGTGGGGAGTTCACCTCTGTGGGAAAGGGAACAGGGTTGGTGTCATGCACAGGAGGAGCAGCAGAGCCTGTGCTGTCAGTGCAGGTCAGATCCTGCTCAATTCTTTGTGTTTCATGAGTAAATCTATGGCATTTAGGTTCAGCATAACTGAGTGCTGTGGGGGTCTCAATGCTGGTTTATTCTGCCTCCAGCTCAGCTCATCAAAGGCTGCTGAAGTGAGGGGAAAAGAGAAGAATCAGTGGCACTGGCCAAGGCTGGGCAGTGCCCATCCAACATCTTCAATTGAGGTAATATGGCTTTTAAAGCTGCCTTGCTTCAACGCTAAACAAGCTCAAATATCTCAGTGAGAGCTCTTGATTATCCTGGAAAAACAAATTGTGCTTTACTTTAGCAGAAATTACAGGGCCTGTTTCTGGAGAGAGCATCCCCAGCTCCTGCTGCACTTAAAATTTGGGATGACCTGTGTTTGCCCAGGACAACAAGATTATCTATTATTTACTGTAAATATTCATAATTCAGATAAACATAGAAGGTCTCTGCAGCAGTGCAGAACACGTACATAGAAAATCCCCATCAAATTATTTATTTCCATATAAATTATGTACTGTCAAAACTGTTCTACTGATCTGAAGGTTAAAGGCTTCATCATGGAAATGCAGCAGCTCCCTGTCATCTTGATCAGAATGTGATTATTTACAGAAAAGAAAAAGCATCCTAGTGGCTGTGGATTTCCTATTGATCTGCTTCAGCAGCCCTGTCTGACCGAGAACAGCTGAAATACATGAAATAAAAACACAAACCTACGGTTGTTTCATCTTCCCATAAAAAAGTAGGTCATATCCCCAAGTGAGCTGTATTTTATTCATGTAAATACATTTTTACAATTAAAAATGCAACAAAAACTCTGTTCATGTCAACAGAGCTGAGCCTGGTGAAACTGGGTTAGGGCTGGTGCCAGGGCTTCCTTGGGCAAAGCCTTGCTGATGGATGAGCAGCTCCCTCCTGCCTCTGCTGTGGGTATGGGACCCCAAACCACACATTTTGGAGCAGGAAAGTGAAGCAGGAGAAGAGTGAAGGAGCTCAAAGCTCTCCAGATTGAGCTCCATATAGGAATAATTATGGCTGCTATTTTAAGGAGTTGTTTAATAACGTTCGACAGATGACAGGCTGAGATTATAACACTGCCACCTCCACGCTCCTGGGGGCTTTTTCTTCCCTACTCCCACCCCACAGCCAGCTCTGGTATATTTGCATTTTCCCAAGGTAATTATCATGCTCCAAAGGCTCTGGAACAAGCTGGGAATTGCCTTGACAAGGGGAGAGGACAAGGCACAAACCCTTCTCCTTGTGTGTACCTGGATTTGTCCAGCAGCAACATCTGCGTTGTCATCCGGTCCAGGAAAATATTTTGGGGCAAATCAGAGCTGCTTTTGTGGCTGAGGGGTACCACAGGTCCCACTCTGCCTCTGTGGGGTTGCAGCTTGTGGGAAAGCACACCTCTGTCTCAGCTTTCCTTTTTATAAACCAGAAACTGTTCTCTTGACGGGCAGCTGGGCACTTTGGGACCTCTGGCTGAAGTGTGTTGCCCTCAGCATGCACACAGATAATTAATGATTTCTTTTCTGGAAATGTTTAATGTCTCGTTTGTGCTGCATGGTGATCAGCACTGAGCTCCTCTTCACAGGATGCTCCCCCCCCAGTGAGTGGCCTGCAATAGAAATTGAAGCTGCTTATAGGAATTGTCTAACTGGGATGTCAGGGCTGTCTTAGGGACCAGCATTACCAAAAAATTAGAACCTGAAACAGAGGCAGAAAAAAAAAAAGATTAAAAAATGGGGCTCTCTGCCACATTTTCCTATTTTTCTGGTGCTTCATTTGTAATAAGGGCAAAAATAAATTAAATAAATTAAATAAAGGGTTTGAGTGCAGATGGCTGCTGTTTGAGAAGGAGGGTGAGAAGGTGACACTCTGAAGTTCCCAAAGACAGGGGTGGGCAGAGGTCAGTGCCTCCTCTGCAGCCATTAATGGTCAGAAGGAACTTTATTTCCTCTCTTTTCTCAGGTCTGATGTCATCAGCTGGGATTTTTTGGTTGGTAGATTATTTCTCATGCTGTTGGGGGTAGAATTGTCCTTTCCATGCACATCACCTTTTCCCAGCTGGCAAGGAGCAGCTGTTTTCCTGCCCCATGCTGGAGCTGCACAAGGAAAAAGAGGTTAGGAAGATTAAAATGCAATTTCAAGTAGTGTGAAAATAGATCTGTCAACCTGGCCTATTTGCTTGAGGGTCCTTGGGCTGTGTTTGGTTGAGTTTTTTAAGGTGTCAGGAAAGATGCTGGAAAATAAATTAGGTTTCATTTAGCTCAGAGTAACAATTAAAACTTGGAATGACCAGGGCCTGTTTAGGCAAATCAATTAAAAGATTGGCACATAAATTACATGTACCTTCATCTTCCACCTTTCCTGTCATGCTGGGAGAACTTCAGACTGGGGCTTTTGAAGGTGAGGCCACTAATCCAACACGTGTTTCCATCAGCCCTTCCCATTCTGCCCTTCCTGACCTTCTGGCTGGTCTCTGAGCTGGGATGTTCTGGGCTTCTCCCTCAGGAGGTTTTCTCCATCATCAGCTCCTCTTTCCTCTGAAGCAATTTCCCTCTGCATCCCCAGGAGTTCGAAGGAGCAGCCACATCCCACTGTCTGCTCCCAGTGCTGAAGGAATCTGCTCATCCCACCACAGGGGCCGTGGTTTTCCAGTGGGGCAACCCTTGGGAAAGTCAGAAAGGTTCAGAAACCCTTGGGAAGTCCAGTCCCTATTCCACACTCCCTCAGCAATGGATTTAACAACTTTCACAATATACAAAGAAAGTGGGAAAGAATTTTGAAAGAATTGCTATTTAAAGCAGAGAGAGTCTAGGGGCACCGTGGGCACAGCACAGAAGATGTGGGACACAGAAAGATGTTGGATACAACAGGACCCTTCAGTCTGGAGGACAATGGCTGGAGGAGCCTGGAATGAGACAAAATCCAACCAAAACTGTTAAAGAGAAGTTCCTGGTCCCATCTTCAGCCCAGCAGCTGTGCTGGTGTCCAGGCTCTGGGGCTGTTCCCAATTCCCTGGGCACACAGTGGGGCTCACCAGCAGGCTTGGGAGCTGCAGTGCTGCTGTGGCATCCCAGCTGCAGAGCTCATTGCATCAAATGCTGGTGAACCAAAGGGATGCAGGGAGCCCCCAGCCCCCAGCCCCCTGCCCATGTGGCAGCAGGTCACACTCCAGGCAGCCAAAAGTGACACCAAAAGTGCTTAGGGTGGACCTGAGGGACCATCAGCAGGGCTGAGGGAAGATCCAGGGAGTGAAATAATGAAGGGCAGCCGGGATGGTTCCCTAAAAATGACCTCAAGGAGGGTCTGTCCTGCTCTGAAGGTTCTGTTTGTGCTCCAGCTGTGGCTGGAGGAGAGCAGCAGCCAAACAGCAGCTGGGAATGGTGATGGACACACTGACTGGATGATTGGCAGGGTGGGGATCAGCCAGGCCAGGGTGACAGCACCCAGCATCACCGAGCGCTGAAACGCTGGCCTCCCTCCCCAAACTCTCTGAGGGATTTCTTACTCCAGATGGGTTCTGGGCAGTGAAAGCTGGGATAAAACCTGCTTCTCCTCCAGTTCCAGGACACAGGGCCTGCCCTGCCCAGCACAGGGTTCCAGGGGCAGGACAGGCTCTGTGCTCCCTGCCTGGGCTGTGCTGGATCAGTGCTGGAAATTCATGACATTTTTTTTGCTTGCAAAACGCCCCAAGGTGCCAAGTGCCCAGCTGAGAGGTGCTGTCACCCCTGTGACAAGGGCTTGTCCCCAGGGCAGCCTGAGGAGCCCATGTGCCTGGCACAGGGTGAGCGACCCTGCCAGCTCCAGTGCTGGCACCTGGTCCAGGCTGGGATGGATAAACAACACCCCCCATTCCTCCTTCGTGAAAGACACAACAGGTTGTAAAGCTCATCTTTAATCCCTGAGAAAGAAAAGCTGAAATTGTTGAAAATGTGGAGGTTTGAACATTTTCATGTTCCTTTTTATGGTTTTGGTTTTTTTCCTTAAAAATATTGCCGAATGAGCACGTGGACCGGTTTCCACCCTGAACTGCTCATAGCTGGGAAGCTGAAACGCTGAGTTCCAGAGGGACTTAGGGATTATTTTATTTTATTTTATTTTTTTTCCCCTAGGAGAAAACGTCTTTTCACGGTCTGGAGCTGGGGGACACCGAGGGTCCCTGTCCCTGTCCCTGTCCCCGCCGCTGGTTTCGCAGCACCCTCTCCTGCTCCTGCGGCGGAACAGCAGCCGGGAAAGGCTCCCGGACTCCCAGAAATTGCTTTTTCCATCTCCACTGATCCTGTAAATGCTCCTCAGCGACCTTGAGCCCAAGTTATCATTTCTGGGAGTGCAGGCTGCTGAAAATGCAGGTGAAACTCTCTCTGGAGAGACGATGGAGGGGGCTGCCCTCTGGAAAGGATGCTGCTCCTGCAGGAAGATTTTTGGGGCTTTGGGGTTTTTTGGGGTTGTTTTGGTTTTGTTTTGTTTTTGGCTTGGTTTGAGTTTTTTGTTTTGTTTTGGGTTTTTTTTCCAAAAAGTAAAATCAGAGCTCAGAGTCCTCTCTCAGGTGTAATTTGCACAGGCTGCCAGGAATTTAATAAAGCAAAAAACATTTTAAAACAACAAGAGAATGAAAATTAAAACAAGAAAAATACTAGGGTAGGCTTAGAGTTGAAAAAGTATAGATAAATACTGCTTAAGAGCAGAAAGGAACAACTAATAGCAGCTAAAATGTGTAAAGTCACTCAGGTGGTGACAAAACTGTTGTTTTGGGACCAAACAGTGACCAAAGAGGAAGGAAACCTTCCCCAGCTTTGGGCTCCCACTTTGGTCCTGCAGTGGTCACAGTCCCAGCTGCTCACTGTGATTTCAACCAGACCTGCTCCAGCAGAACCCCTGGGGCTGCAGGAGGGCTGTGAAAAGTGTTGTAAGGGAGACAATGAAAGCAATGAAACAACCACCAGAGCCTGGCTCCTGATGGGCCTGCAGGTGAATCCTCTGATGTCTGCTGGAGGTTGATTCCTGCAGCAATCCTTCCTCCTGGAGAGGCTTTAGCAGCCCCTTCTTCTTTCATTCAGATGTTTGCAGGGACCCTGTAGCACTCTTGCATTGTTCCAGCTGGGATCCTGCACCAAACTGAAACAGCTCAGAAGTTCAAAAGGTGCAGACAGAGACTGACAGGTCTCCGGACCATTGTCTGGGTTGCAATGCAGGATGTAACCAGCAGCATGTATTCTGTTATCATCTGCTGAAACCAGCTGGGGAGGGGTTTTCTTTGTCTCTTCCATGACCCATCCCTCATAACTCTGGGGGGATCTTCTGTTCAAACCAGCTGGGGCAGTGTTTTTATCCCTTCCAGGACTCATCCTCCCTGCAGGGGATCTCTGCTGTTCATGAGCCATTGAGGCTCACTGGAGGGCTGAGACAATTCCATCATCCATGGGGAGATGCTGCACCCAGGGGAGGAGCCCAGCATTCCTACCTGGATAAACCTGGGATTGGGAACAGCAGNGTGTTCTGTCAGGGCTTTCTTTTTTCATTTGTTTGGTTTTTGTACTACTGCATTTTTATTTTTTATATTCCTAGTAAAGAACTTATTCCTATTCCCATATCTTTGCCTGAAAGGCCCTCAATTTCAAAGTTATGATAATTCAGAGGGAGAGGGTTTACATTCTCCATTCCAAGGGAAGTTCTGGCTTTCTGTGGCAGGCACCTGTCTTTCCAAACCACGACAACCATCATACAATGACCACACAAACCAGGTTTTCTTTGGAAGGAGTGATAAAAAACCCCCCCAAAAACCCAAAAAAAACCCTGAAAGTGCTGAAAGTGTTATAGATTCTTAGCAGACAGAGAAAAGGCAATAAAATATGAAAAGGTAGGATAAGGGACCCCTGGAGTACCACTGAAGTAGTGCTGTGACAGGGGAGAGATTCCACCATGGAGCAGGCAAAGCCAAACAAGAATGTGGGCTTGGAAAAAGGAATCAGAAGGCACAGAAACAAAGGAGACACTTAAACCAGCATGAAGAAGAGGAGGGAAGTGGGACAGTGCCCAGTCCTGTGCTAGTGGCAGCAGAAAAGTGGAATCAGGGATTTTCTGGCAGACAGCATCAAAGCCATAGCAACAAATATCCAGGTGAAACTTTCCTGAAAGCCTGAGAACCCACTGGTGGTCATCTGAGATTCCCAGCCCTCCTGTCCCCATATGGAGCACCTTGGAGCTGGATAATTGATTTTGTTCTGCATTTTTAGCTCACTGGTGGCTCTGAGCACCAGGGCTGGCAGGGAACCCTCCCTTGGGTGTCAGGACCCTGCTGCCAGATGCTGTCACATGTGGCTACTTATGATTCCAGTGGAGCCACATTTTCTATAGAAATGTGTAGAAATGCTGAGTCTCTACATTCAGTGAAAGGTATCTCACTCCTGCCTTTGCTTAGAGATTGAGGATATTCCACGTTTGCACTGCTGGACATGAGAAAGCAGAAAGGAAGCAGATGCCCCAAAAGGGAAAAAGCCTGCCACAGGGAATATCCTGCCCTTCTCTAGGTCCATAGCTCCAGGGCAGGAGATTTATCATACAGTGATGGAACAGGTTTTTTCTTCTGGCAAAGAGATGTGTCAATAAACACCTCTTTGGTGTGATTTCTGCCAGCTGAGCTTTGATTCGTGTGGCCTCTGCAGCTACCTCGGGCATAGAGCTGCACAAAACACATGGATTTTGTTGCTAAGAGTTGAAAGCCTCAGTGTGGACAGAATTGACCCTTTAATAAATGCTGTCCTAATCAAAGCTGCCTTGCTCCAGCCAGGCTGCAGCACTGGGCAGCTCAGGCTGGGTTACTCCTGATTAGCTGTGGACAGCTCAGATAGGGGGATGAGGGGAAACAATCCCACAAAATTACCTGGCAAAGGCAAGGAAAGAAGGAAGAAAGGCAAGGAAAAGGAGGGAAGATGAGACAGAAAATGTCCATCCTGTACAAGGGCAGGTGATTGCATCCTCCTTTATCCAACAGTGGCTTGCTGAGGATCAGAGCATGGCAGGAGTAGAGAGCTGAGAAAATTCCTTATAAACTGAGGATGTGCAGAGACCAAGAATCCCCTGAGTTTATCTGTTATTATTTTGAAAAGAAGACAAATGAAAGTGGTTTTTATTATTAAAAGAGCCTGTCTGGGAAGCCAAAGACCTCCTCAATATCTGCTTGCATTATTAAAGGGAATGAATCATTAAACGCAGTCACAGGTACCAGGATAAATCAATCCCCCAGAAAGAGAAGCATCAGCCGAGGGTCTTATTTCCAAGTGCTCTTCAGAGCAATTTCAAGGTGTGCAGGTCAGTGCTGCAGGAGGGCACCTGCTTCCCCTGACACCAATAACCCCCTGCAGCACACGGATCTCAGGCCAAGGGGAAAAGCTGCTGATTTCTGTGCATCCATGGAGGAGCCTGGAGCTGGGCTGGGGAGAAAACAACATTCTCTCTTTGTAATGGTGCTAAAGGAGAAAAAAAAAAATACAAAAAACCAACAAGGCTCAGCTCTCAGCAATAAGAGAATTAGCCTGACAGATGGCTTGCAGAAAAAGAGAAACTATCTCGGGCTTTGAGATTTGTGCTGACGGAGCCGCAGAAAGGAACCATTGCAATTAGCATTTGTGCAGAGTAATTGAGGAGCATTGAGAGAACCAACCCAATTTGCCACCATTGTCGAGCCTTCATTGTTCTTGATTTTGGGGTGGTAGTTTTTTTTCCATTTTCCCTTCAGTCACAAGTCTGGGGACAGACAAAGTGCCACTTTGGGTTTTGCCTTGTTCCTGGGGAGGCAGGCGGAGCTGGGCTGGTGTTGGAACCCTGGGAGCTGAGAATTTCAGCCTTTCTGTGCTGACAGGCACTGACCCTCAAGCCAGCACTACATCTGACCTGAGGCCGTGGAACAGGCTTCCAAAACTGAGTGACAGCACTGGGATTGTGGGTGTGGAGTTTGAATAGAAGTGTGTGACATCACAGGGTGCAAAACTTAGCATTTAAGGTTTTACTGTATAGTAATGTACATAGAGCAAGATGGAGGGTTTGGGGCATTGGCTAAGTTCTTCTTCTTTCATCTTCTTCTCCTCCATGGGTCTGGGTGGTGTTTTGTAATTGGGTGAAAAAGTCCTCATTGTGGACCACGGGTAGTTGATTATTGGGTTAAAATTAAAAATAATATAGGTGTCACCTCATTATTGGATAATTAGTGCTTAAAAGATCTTGGTAAGAGTTAGAGACAGAGCCATTTTTCACTTTGTTAGCTAGAACTCACAACTGAGACCGTACTGTAGATAAGAATTAATAAACATCTGAGTCCCAACACGAGAATTGTGTCTCTTGAGTATTAATCTCAGCTCTAACAGAAGAAAAGATTAAAAAACCCTCACAGGCTGTGTGCTCATCCTATCTCCAAAGGAGCCCTTGTTGCTGCCTCATTGGGCAGGTCCATCAGGAAGCAAAGCCTGTGGTCCATCCCTCTGGCCAAGGGCAGAGGCTCTGCAGCCCCATGGCCATGGGCAGCTGTCACTGTGCATTTGCAGAGCCAGCCCGGGCTCTCCCTGGCGTGGAATTCCTGTCTCCATCAGAGGTACCCGGGGAAATGCCTCCACACACGCTGCCAGCCTTGCCCTGGCACCCATCATTTATCTGTCTGCTTCTCTTTGCAAATCAGCCTTGAGATGCCAGGGCTGCTCCTGCTCCCTGTGTTTCTGGGCTGTGCCTGTGCCCCAAGCTCTGGGGCAATGGGGACCAACCCCAAACAGCCCCAAACAGCCCCAAAACTGCTCTCACTGCTCCCTCCACACCAAACCTGCCCAGAGGAAAAACGGGAAAATAAAATACTCTTCCATGCGAGTTATATCCTTCCAGGGACAGAAGGTGGCACACGAGTTTGCTGGGAGTGCCTGCAGAAGTAGCTGTGACATTAATCAGAAGTTTAAAACATTGAATTTCTGGCTGGCTCCCATCCCCCAGCCCAGGGCAGCCCCACGGGTGCTCTCACCTTTACAGGTGGAAAAGCAGCACCTCACCCACAGCTGAGAAACAGAGCTGGGTTTGCTAAAGCCTGAGAATTTCTGTTGTGAAAAATGTCTTGGTTATTTGTTAGCTTCAAGCGGTTAAGCTGCAGGCGTGGCAAAGAACAAGGCGAATCAGGATTTTAAAAAACCTTTCCATTTATGACTTTTTTTCTCAGTGTTTAGGGGGGTTTTTGTGAGATGCTCATATAGCCAGCACCTAAGAGACATCTGAGAACAGAGCAATGAAACTATGCAAAGAAACAATGGCCCATGCAAGAAATAATACAGGCAGGAAAAGAAATCTGTCTCTTTCCTTTTTTTGCCTTTTTTTTTTTTTTTTTTTTGCCTTTTTTCTCTGCATCTGTGCAGGACAGTATTTTTTTTGTTATTTTTTCCCAGTGCAGAAAAAGAGCAGGCATCACTTCCCCATGGATGGCTGCTCCAAGTGCAGTACCCAGAGCATCACCTGCAGCATCACCTGCAGCAGAAGGGCTCAACAGCAGGAAAGGGCACAGTGGAGGCAGCACAGGAGGTGCCTCTCTCTGCCTGCTGCCTCCTCCAGCGCTGCTCAGAGCCCTGAGCTCAGCCAGGCTCAGGTACACCCTGTTCCCCTGAGCCCTGGACAGCAGGTTTGCTCCCAGGCTCCTGTGGCTTTTGGCCCCTGTGATTTGTGCCAAAAAGATGGGGAGTGTGGGGCTCTAAAAGCTCTGCAGTGAGCATTGAGGCACCTGTGGAGGGTGGAGGAGGGCAGTGGCTCAGGTAAGGATCATCCTCTCTGCTCTGGCATTGCTGCTTCCCAACCAAAATTTATCTTATTTTTAAACCTGATTTCCTCAGGAGCTTCTGCAGGCATCAGCACAGGGCCCCTGGTTATGCCCAGCAGTGCTGAAGAACCTGCTGGGGCTGTGGTTTGAGTCCAGAAGAGGCTTCTTACCTAGAAAAAAAGGTCCCACTGGGGTACCAAACCCTGGATCTTGTGGTTTCAGGTGCTGCAAGGTCCAGGCTGTGCTGGAGTGTGTCATGGGCCTGGTGGGAAGGAAGAAGCTTTGTTGATGTGAAGCTTGTTGGCTTTAAAGGTCATATTTTAATGTTCCTGTCTTTAAAAATAAGAAAAAGCTCTCCTGATCTATCTATCTATCTGTCCCTATGTATGTGTATATATTTATTGATATAGATATAGAAATATAGTTATATATTTCTATACCTATATATTAGGATCATGTGTGGATAAAGATAAGAGATGTTGCACCCTGAGCAGGAGAAGGATGGGGGAGACAGGCCAGACTCTTGGGGATGAAAATGGGGACAATCCGAGGGTAATTTGGAGGATCTCAGCCTTCTTACCCACTGGTCCAGCAGAGAAAATTATTATGGTCCTAGTGAGAAGTCCCAGAGAAAATAACCATGGTCCTAGTGAGCAATACTTGAATTAAAAATGCAGATGGGTTCCTCCAGCTCTGAGTCAGAGGATCCTGTGATCAGGTGGTGAACTCCTGAGTGGATAAACCCCACTGCTAATTCCCTGATCCATCTTTCACTGCAGCAGGGCTCGTATTGCAGTTGGGATTTTCAGGGTTTGCCTCATTGTCAGGCTGCAGCTTGATGCTGCTCAGCACCCATTCCCTCTGCTCTGAGACAGGTCTAAACTGTTGGCCAAAAATCATATCTTGGACAAAATCCAATTTAGAGGAGGGTTGGACCCAGCTGCCATCTCCCAAAAGAGGGAATTTCAAGCTCCCAGGTGATGATGGTTGTGCTTTCTCCCCATACCAGGATACTTTATTTGTTTATCTATGTTTTTATCAATCTCAGAGGAAAGCCTTGAGCTTAGGGTAGAGATGGATCCTTTCAAACCTATGGTGGAGGTTTTTGACCAAAAGCCTTGATCTCAGCAGCACTCATTGACACTCCAAGAAATAAAGGTGAGTAACAAACCTCCCCTACCCAAGTTAGAACAATTATTGGTAGCTCCAAACTGCAAAAGGAAAGAACACTTTGCTATATTGCAGCTTTAAAGAATGAGTAGGCCATGCTCTATGTAGAGACAAACAGGACAGCAGCAGGGGTGGATCTTCTATTCCATTCCCTGCTAATATCCAATTTACAGGGAGCACCTTTAGCTGGGAATTGTTTTCAAATGAGTTGCAGGGGTGCTGACAAAAAGAGCTGCGTTGCATTAATGTTCTCTTAAAGATTCAGAACTGTTACGCAACAAAAAAATTATCGATTCATGCCGCTTCTTTAATGGACTTCCTAATGTATACTTTAAAAAATAATTTAAAAAATAAAAAAGTAAAAAAATGGATTGCAGAGTTCTCTTCCCAAGCTGTCAAGGCTTCTATCAGGAACAGCTTCAAAGCCATTTTTCTTTTCATATGCTTGTCTGGTGTGTCTAACTGAGCATGATTACTTTTTCCTAAATGAATAGATAATTTTGCCTTATTTATAACTAGAGCACCAGGATTTTTTTTGTCTGTGATGCTCTTGGGCTGAATCTCAGGGTGGCTTTGAGTAATGCATGTTCATTATTTAATGAAATTTGTTTTGTAGGTTTTTTTTTTTCCTTCCACCTGGATTTGTTTCCAAGCCATATATTTTTGCCATAGAGCATTCAAACACACTTGAAGTATTAATGAGGCAAGTAATGGCCCATTTCAATTGAAGTTTGCCATAATATGCAGGTAATCCCTCACAGGTCCCTGTTTTAGTAACGATGGTGATTAAAATGTCTCATTTTCTCCCCAGCCAAGGGTCCTGGTTGGGCTCTGGGGTGTGACAATTGTTAGCTACACAATGGCTGAACTCACTATAAGTGCTGGGAAAAGGGCTCTTCGTGGGTGAGTTATTGATGTAAAATTGCTTTTCAGGCCACACACTCACTTTTGGCCAAATTTCCAAGGCCCTCAATAAATAGGTCAGAGGCTGGAAAAACCCAAACTGACTCTCAGGTGGTAAAATGCTTTCATGGCCTTAATGACCTGTAGTCCAAAGTTTGAGGTTTTGCCCCCCCAGCTTGGGCAGGTCTCTGAGCTTTTCCTGGGGCCAGCAGGGAGACAGGGTTGGATGGGAGATGAGACTTTGGCTTCCCATGCCAACCTGACTGTGCATTGCCCACTCCAGCTGCTGCCAGGCTGGCACTGTCAGCAGAAGGCCCCAGAGACGATGTTGCCTTTGCAGAATGTGCCTGAAGGGTCAATGTGGAAAAAAAGGAGCACAAAAATCTGCCTGTGGAGCTCAACATCACTGGCAGGATGGCTCCTCACTGCAGTGGCCAGCTCAGAAACGAGGGCAAGAGCCTCAGAGGAGGATGAATGACTACAGAGAGCTCAATCTCCAGCTTTTACAAGCAGCTGTGTCAGAACTTTTGCTAATGTCATGACTTTCCTGAAGTCTCAAACCTCTCAAAGCTGCCTTCCAGGAAACACAGCTTCCTTTGTGACCCCAGAGGAGAAAAGAGGGTTTGAAGATGTTAAGAGGCTCAGCAGCTTCAGAGTGAATCTGTGAGAGCTTTGCATCACCTACAAACCCATTTTCCTTAGATCCCTGGCTTCTTTCAGGACTGTCAGGCTGTTTTGTGCTTAAGCTTTATTCAGCCCTTGCAGGGAGATCTCTGTGTCTCGGTGTGTTGCTGTGAACACAGAGCTGAAGCTGGTTTGGAGTGGGCTGGAAATGTGTACTCAAGTCCTCTCCTGCAGCCCTGCCCATGGGTGAGGTCTGGCAGGGGCTCTGCTGAGGGCTGTCCCAGCCAGCACTGGGTTCTCCACTTGGCTGAAGGAGAGGTAAATATGGCTGGCTCCAAGCTGCAGAATATGATGTCAACAGCATGAGCTGCTTGGGGAAAATGGATTGAATATAACTGACATAATTCAATATATTGAATTCTGTATCAAGCCAGAGATGTTCTGCATTTTGTGCCTGTTTTGTGAAGGCAGCAAGAATCCCTCCAGGATCAGGGGCTGTGGCTGGGTGAGCACAGCCCCTCTGTGCTGAACACCCCATCCCTTCCCCTCTCTCTGAGCAGGGATGGAAAGAAAAATAGGAAGAAAAGCAAGACGTGGATATTCCTGCTCCATCAGGGAAATTGGCTCAGAAAGTAAACAGCTTCCCCAGGGAGGCAGGATTACATCCAAATCCTGGGAACATAAATCACTCTGCAGTGAGTGCTTATCTGTAAGCCCTGATGGGGAGAGCCAGGCACCTCTTCCAACTCCAGCTCTGCTGCAGATTTGCAGTGACAACTTGAGCCTTGAAGGTACCTGGAGAGGCACATTTAGAGGAAAAGCCCCAGAGCTGAGGGGTCTGAAGGAGAAAGACCTGTGGGTCCCCTGGAACCCTTGGAAGCCTCAGCAGCAGCCATCCTTTCCTTTTCCCAGAGCCACCAGACCTGGGGCCAAGTGAGCTGCCATATTTCCTGCTTCTCCCCTCTTTTTTGTTCTCCATTTGTCACTGCTGCCTGACTGTTCTGGAAATTATCATGGTCCTGGTACACGGTACGTGCATCACTGGGTTTGCAGAATTACCACAGGGATGAGCTGGCAAGTCACTCGTGTGTTTGAGCTGGTAGTTTGGCTCCAAAATTGTTGTTATTTCTTAGGCTGCCGTGAAAGAGAGGGTCTGCATGTGCTCATGGCAGAGATGCAAACACTCCCATCTTTCTCAGAACTCCCTGCACATGGACCTGGTTAAGGGATGTTTCTGTATTTCCCTACAGAAATCCAGCATTGTCTCTCTGCTGGTGGACGTGGGTCATGCCCTGGTCTCGTTCACACTGCTGTCAGCTGGGTGTAACCCCTCTGAAGCCAGAATATAAAATGCAGCTCCTTGCCACGTTTACATATTCCACTCCTTACAGCATCATTTGTCCTAGTTTTTTAAGCACTGAATGCCTTCGTAGGAATTTCATTACAGAGCACAAGTTTTTTGTCAAGTGCATTCTGCTAGTTTTGCTGGAGGTTGCTAAGCATGGTTGGGTTTTTTTTCTGAATACTTTGTACTGATAATTATATTTGCTCATGCCACACAAAAATGAAAATACAGCATGTAGGGGAAATGCAGCCTTGTGTCACATTCCTGGGGAAAAAAGGTTGCTCTTGTAAGGGCAGAATTTTCTGTGCTAGGAAAACTCTCTCTGGTGACTCTTGGGGATGAAAATGGGGACAATCCGAGGGTAATTTGGAGGATCTCAGCCTTCTTACCCAATGGCACAGCAGTCAGTGCTGATAATTGATTTCAGCCCATCTGCAAGATGAACACCTGCTGTGCAATATGGCTCTGTAGGATTTGTTCTCCCTACATAGCTGGAGCAAAATCTCCATTGTTGACCTGCAAGACTGGGTGTCTGCTTGCTAAAATCTGAACCACATCCTACTGTGAAGTTAAGGGTTCTGTTGCAGCATATTTTAAACACACTGCCTTGACACTTCTGCATTTCTGTGGATTCTAATGGGCTTCTTTCTTTCTAAGGAAATTTAATTCCGTTACTAAATAATGCATTTGGCCTCCAACCTGCCTTGTGCTAATTACTCACGTGCTGAATGGGCTTTAAATCTTGTTTGGAAACACTATAGGGCTCATTGTCTTATTAAAAGCACCTAATGTGAGCCGTTATTTTTAAGAATGCAATTGGTCCCTAATGAAACCAAACAGATAATGCAATAATTTTTCACTAAACTAATTATCAGAGCGGAAGATGCTAATGTGCTCCGCCAACTGTGTCCGTGTCTCCTCGGTTAATGTGCAGCATGGCCACGGCTGCTCAGCAAGACTTTACATCTCTGCAAGCACAAAAAGGAGGCTGAATTTAGCTCAGGCTGTACCACCTCTGCCTGCACTCAGCGTTGATCAAATGGGTTTTCTTCCACAGAGGATTTTCAGGGACCTCATTTTCACGGATTCCTGAGGGGGTTGGATCTTTGGGTTTTTCTGATTGCAAAGGTCCCAAGTACCCAATTCTCAAGAATTACATTGCTTCAACTGTGTTGGAAATGGAGGTACCCAAAGGCAATGGCCACTTGAAAATATCCATGAGATGTTTCTTCAAGCATTGAAATAGATCTCTGTGCACAAATACAGGATCCTGACCACATGTGTGGGCAGGGGTTGACAAAGGGGTCACAGCACCAGGCCTGGCAGAGCTCAAGGAGAGCTTGGACCATGCTCCCAGGTCATGCTGTGGCTCCTGGAGATGGCCCTGAGCAGGGCTCAATGATCCTTGTGGGTCCCTTCCACCTCAGCCTATTCTGTGATTCTGTGTATCACTGAGAATAACCTCTCATTTCCCATTAACTGCAGTGTGCAACAAGGGTGGGCTTTAAAAAGTGACTAAACAAACACAGAGGGTGCAGAAAACCCGGCCTTGGATGTGCAAAGCCTGCAGAAAGCCCTGAGTGCTGAGAAAAATGTCCTTTCCTTGGAAGAAGAAAAAAATGAAGAGTGAAGGAACAGAAGTGAAGTTTCACCTTGAGCAAATGCCACGTGTGCTTCCCTAGCTCTCCTCGGAGCAGGCTACACTGAAAACAGAATTGCAGCTTTGGCAAGGACTGGGATTTGCCTGTCTGATTGCTGTTACTTCTCAAAACAAATAAACAAAACACAATTATCTTTGAATGTTACCCAGGCTAATGTGTAGAACTGGCACTGGGGAGAAAGGAAAGGAGAGGACACCAGGCTAAAGTCATTAATTGGTAATGGAGTGTGTATATTTGTCAACAAGATGCTCAGCTTGGAGAGCTGAACAAAAAGAAAACAAGCAGCAGAAAAACAAATGCATACCAAGCCTTGTCACTGATATTTATTTAACAGCCTGTCAGAAGCAGAAAATGTGGATCAAAGGTAGGAAAGGCAAGGAAGGAGCAGTTTGAGTCCAAGGCATCTGTTCTGCATTGCATCAGGGTTCACTTGTGGATCAGGCTACGTTCTGCCACATCGTGTTACATCCAGTGAGTTGTGAAATGATGGAGCCTAATGCAGAGTGAGTGTTGGGAATGGGAAGGAAAACAACAACCCGTTGTTTTCTTATTCATTACCCACCATGGGTTTGGGGTTATCCAGGAACAGAGAGGCTGTTTTAAGTGAGGCGGAGAGTTAAGATTGCCAGGCTGTGCTTGGTAAGAGAGCCCTGCAAATTGCTTGTGGGATTTGATGTGGTCCTATCCTGCCTCCAGAACAAATCATGCTGGTAGGGGTTTTGGGTTTTCCTTTTTCAGTCATTGGAAAAACCTTTAGAGAAGAACCTTTCACTCTAAATTTAATATATATGTATATATATGTATATATATATGTAAAACTGTCTTCCTTCTTTCCAAGTTTTTTCCTTCTTAGTCTCAGATCCTTTTCCTGGCTGCGCCTTCCTCTTTCTCAGCTCCTCAGGTTGATCCTGCCCCCTCAGAGGAAGTGCAGGGTGAGGTTCACTGGGTTTGTTTGGTGATGAAGGTTGTGGCATTGCACTGTTCCTCTGGGAATGCTGCTGGAGAGATGCACATTTCCCCTCTGGCCACCTAAGCAGAGGTGACTGCTGGCCCCAAAAGACCAGCAGAGGTAATTGCCCTCTGATGTGTTTTTGGCCAAGCAATGCCAACACGAAGCTTTACTGGAAAAGAGATGGGAACAGCTGAGGGTGCAGAGAGAAAACACCAGTTGAAAAATAAGCATTGTTCAGCTATCAACAGAATGAACTTGAAATTCAACGCCTCATTTTCATGTCTTTGCTTCAGAAAGCACTTTGGGAAGGGAATTGATTTAAATGATTGGAATTCCTTTCAGAAGCTTTACAGGCTTCCTCTCTAGCCAGCCCCAGTGCTAAGGAGACGAGTGATCAGCGAGAGAAATTGCAGCAAATAATGGAAGGAACTGGTTTATGATATTGTTTTGTGTCAAACAAAAGCACTGTGCACTGAGCAGCGTTGTTCTGAGCGTTGTTCTGAGCGTTGTTCCTCACACTGAGCCCATGTGCCTGCCCTGAGGATGACTCTGCAGGTCTGGCTGGCAGCAAGGAGCTGCCTTGGTGACTTTCCACTTCCCTGGCGGTGCTGATGGCAGCAGCGGCCACCGCGGCGGCCGGGTCATTAATCACCTCCCCAGCTGCAGATCCTGCACCTCCCGGCCCTGCTCGTGTGCAGCAAGTGTCGCCTCCAGGATTAATGGGTATTGATGAACTTGCTTAGCAACCTCATCCCAGCTGGCAGCCATCCCTGGGGATGCACAGAAACACCCACCCAGGGCACAGCAGTGCTGCGCTGCAGGAGGGGAGCGAGGATGGGCTTGGGCCAGCTCTGTGCTAAGGCTGAGCCCCATTTATGCTCTAAGCCCAGACTGGTGGCTCTAAAACCCAGCTTTGGTGGCTCTAAAACCCAGCTTTGGTGGCGCTAAAACCCAGCTTTCGTGGTGCTAAAACCCAGCTTTGGTCCAACATCTTTAGTTTCAGAAGTGTCTCTCACGTTTCATTGAGCTGCTGGCTTTGGATAGGAGTTGCAGCAGTAGCGTGATCCACGTGCTGAGAGTGCCTCTGGAGACTCAGGCTGGGGATAATCACATCCTTTTCATTCTGCTGGTAATTAACTATTAAAACAATTTACTAATGGATGTAGTGGCTTCTTTAAATGATGAATTGATATGATTTAACACAGCTATGAGATATGGGCTTGATGCAAGTATTACTGAGTGCAAATCCAGCCTGCATTATAGCCTGTTGAGGTCAGAATCTATTAGCCATAATTCCTCTTAGCCTAAATTCCCTTCATCTATGGAATATGTTTTTCCTACAGAAATTATTCTAAAACCTTCAAAACCAGAACTGCATGTGCTCTTATCATAAGGCAATGCATGCTGTCATTCACTAAGTGGAGGAGAAATGTTCAAAAAAACTCCAGCAAAAAATACAGTGTACATATATGGTATAAAATATAATATAGTGTTACCTAATGCAATAAATTTATTGGATATTTTTGTTAAAAATAGATGAACCTTGTGTGCCTGAATAGATAAAATTATATTTACTGGCATGAACTGAACGGTTTTAATCAGAGTAATGGCTGTTGAATGGGTCTAACATCTATTAATTGAATATGGAACTAGTTTTACCTGATCCTTTCTTTTAAGAGATTTCCAGTATTTACACAACATAACTGTCACAGGAAGTTTAATTAGATATCTGAGATCTCCCAGATCTTGTCAAATTAATTTCTGAACTCTTGACATTTCTGTGACAATACTGTCCTAATTCTACTTGTAGCATGTTCTTAAGACAACTCTAATAACTAACAGTCATGTCTGACAAAATAAAGACAAGCTGTTATTTCTCTCGAGGAGATGACAGTTCCATTTTTCAAAAGCCAAGGGAAGGCTGCTCACTGTTTTACTTCCTGCAGCAGCAAAATTTCCAGGCATGGGACTGGCAAAACAAAGAGTTACTTGCTGTAGGTAAAGGGGTTTTTTTGCATCCAACCACCGCGCTTGGATGGAAAGGTCAGGTGTGTCAGAGATGGTTAAAGCTTTGAAGAAGACAGATGTGTGTATGCAGAAGGAACATAAAGGGGATTGGAATAGCTTAAAGGAATAAGCAGAATTGGAAAGATCTGGGCTTTAAACTTGGTTCTGCTATTGAAGTCATTGTCAGTGCTCTCCCCAACTGAGGAAAAAATGTCTTGGGGGAAAAAAGAAGCTGAAAAAAATTGAAATATTAAATGTATTTTTCTGGCTATCTCAGCTGCTGGAATTGTAACACTGCAAATTACTCCAAGCTTTTAGCAACAGGGTAGAATCCATTTGACCTTTCTTTCCTCTCCAACCTTGTTTTGTCCTCAGCCCTGGGTTGGGATTATGGGGACAGGTGCTACAAAAGTGGGAGGGGGAACAAAAAGGTGCCTGGCAGGCTCCAAGCCCAGAGAAGGCAGGAGAGAGAGTGTGTGTGTGCAGCCTGGAGCAGGCTGTGCTCTTCCTCTCAGCCAGGCAGGTTTCCACACGATAACTGAGCTGGGCTTGCTCAGTTCAGCAATCAAACCCTGTTGTGCATCCCCAGAGGGAGGGAGGGAGCCCCTGTGGTCCCCCAGCCTGTCCCCAACACCGTGTGACAACCACTGCCCCAGCTCAGGATGGAGAACAGCAGAACCCTGTGCAGACCAGCCCTGTGGGAAGCCTTTCCCCCACATTTAAACTCTCATTTTGCGAGGATGGTGTTGGAGCCCTCACCCTGCCCCTCTCCAAACCCACGGGGGGTGTGTGGGGTCTGCAGGGGAGCACTGCGGGGATCCCTCACCCCCTCCCCACCTCCACGGGGCTGTGAATAAAACATCAGACCCCGGCCAAACAAGAAGAAACACCCCGGCACATCCTCTGCTTCCAGCGGGTGGGAACGGCTTCTGGCACTTTCTGCAGGCTGGGGTGGCCGTGGGTGTCTCCCAGCAGCAGCCAATGCTCATTAAATAACCCTGCCCGCCCCTGCTGCCCCCTTGGGTTTGTCTGCCTCCACCATGCTCCATCAGGGACTGATTTGGGAGATTGAAAAGCTGCTGCATCTCCTCATTACCCCTGCAATGTCCCCTCTGAGAGGGGATTGGAATTTCTGGTCCCTCACATGTAATTTGCGCCGTGCCGTATTTGCCACTTCTATTTATTTTCCGTCTTAACGCTTGTAAGACTGGAATGGACTTTTTTTTTTTAATAGAGGCATAACTGTTATGGGGAAAAAGTCAACATCTGCCAGCTCTTGCAGTAGAGATGCTCTGGGTTTTGCTTTTTTTTTCCTTGCTACCTAGAAACCATTGTGCTAACAGAAATCTTGCTGAAATGCTTTCCTGTGAAAAATGAAAAAAAAATCCTGTAAAAAGGTAAAAAACATTTGTGTTAGAAGCATTCACCTAAATAATCATTAAAAAAAAACAACAGGACCTGAGTGGGAATAGGGTGAGGGTTTAGTGGTGGGGGAAAGGGACAGGAGGGTGATGGAGAAGGATCAGATGTTCATATTTTGGATTTCTAAGTTCCATGTAAGAACATGTACATATTTCAAGAAAAGTGGGCACTTTTGGCAAAAAAAAAAAAATAATAATAACCATTGAAGGCATGATTCTCCTTTGAAAAATGGAATTAAACAGGACAGTTTTAATGACTTTAATCATGAAGTCTGACAGTGGATGTTGACCTGGTAATGGTTCTCTGCTATGAGAAAATGGGTTATTTACAACCAGAATCGCTGCTGCTATTTTTCATTCTAGTAAGTAAATTATAGTAGAATTATTCACATGATACTATTGTTGTGTGGAGCTCAGTGGAAAACTAATTCCTTTCAGCTTTTTGAAATCTCATCTTCATTCTTTAACAGTTTCTTCATAGACTACAAAAAAAAAAAAAAAGAAATCTGGCTGCACGAACATGTGATAAAGTTAAAAAACTTTCTAGAGATTTATCTGTTGAATTTCCTATGCACAACTTTAATGGATACACCAAAACCAAGACATTACTTATTTGTTAATTGAATTGAATAATTATTCAATTGAGTCTTATATGCAAGGATTTTTTTTTCCTCCATTAGCAGAGCTAAAAGCACATGGAAAAGCTGTAGGTGTGTTCCAGCCCTTCTTTGCATGGATCACTCAGAAAATAGTGTCTTTTTAATAGCAGTGGCAGAAACCATTAA
The DNA here is from genome assembly GCA_013400435.1 of Pycnonotus jocosus. Taxonomy (NCBI): domain Eukaryota; kingdom Metazoa; phylum Chordata; class Aves; order Passeriformes; family Pycnonotidae; genus Pycnonotus; species Pycnonotus jocosus. The sequence goes on from VWYP01010239.1 coordinate 109,999, forward strand.
ATAACCTGCATTAGGAAGGCTCCAACACTTGGCAAGCGTTTTCTGTTCCTCCGTGTTAAATATTTTGTCAAGGCTTTTCACAACTCTGGCAGCTGCAATTCCTTGTCTTTCTCCAACAGTCATTTTCCTTTTGAGCTGATGAGGATTTTCTCCTGGGCAGAACCTCCTGTTTCCTGGATGCTCTTTGGCAGCCCTTGGGAGCCTGGGCAGCGCTGCCCCAGTGCCACCAGCTCCGGAGGGCACAGCCTGGAGCTGCCCTTTCCACACCCAGGATGGGGAAGGCAAAGCAGGAGCTCAGGGCTGGCTTTGCCCGCCCCAACCCACCCCACCAGGGCATGGGGCTCTGCTGCTCCTCAGGCAGTCCCAGCTACCCCTGCACTTCCAAATCAGAGCTTCCCTTGGGATGAGGGTGGGTCTTCCACATTCTTCTGATTATTTTTCTATGAAGAGTTTACTGATGGGGAACAGAAAAGGTCATGTTGGTTCAAGGTGCTTCTGAATTTTCTTCTTTTTTGACATTTTTGAGAGGTTTTTCTTTGGCATTGCTTTTGATTTGGTTCATATATTGGCTGCTGTAACAATATATGAACAGCATTTATTAATATATGAACGAATACAGAATTACAGAATTTTCTGCATTTACAGTTCATTGATAAATGTCCGTTTCAGAGCTCTTCCCCCACTCCCAAAAAATAACCCCACACCACCACAGAGGAAGAATTTAAACACAACATACAGGTGCTACCAGCTGGATGTATTTAATCACTGTGTTGAGTGTAGAAACTTCAGCTTAAACTGTGCCAAGTTTTTACACATGGCATTAACAGGATGCAAAGTGTTACTGGTCCTACCAGCCTTTCCTCCAAAAAACATCAGGGTCAACATTGGGTCTTCTTGGAAAAAGAAGGGGAGGGGAGGAAACCCCTGGGACCTTATGCTGATTAAATGCTGTCCCAGGGAGTTTATGGCTCAGGCATGGAGGAGGTGTTTGCTGAGTAAGTGTGCTGTCACCTGGCTCTGAGCAGACAGGCAGCCTTTGAGGTGTGAAGAGAGATAAAAATCAATAAATACACCATTTACCATTTACTCAGCCCAAACAAAATACTTCATGGAGACATCGGTGTGGCTTGAAGAAGTGAGAGCACAAATTACAGCTCCAGTGTAATGTGGGCAGCAGGGCTTCATGGAATTCTGCTGGCTGTATTTACAGCTCACTTAAAATACTGTTTTTTGTAATTATTGCTGCAGCTTTTCTTTCTCTTCTTATCACTGCCTCTGTCACATAATGGTCTGTGGAAAGGGGTTTCTGCATCTCCATGAACAGTTGCTAAATGAGGAAGAGGCGAATGGATTCTTCCAGCATTTCTTCCACCTCGATTAGCTCATGAATTGGGATTGGGTTTAAAGATCTGTTCTTCCTCTTGGCAAGACTTCCCCTTGAGTTCCCCTGTTTCTCACCTCCCACCTTCCCCCACTCGCTGATTTCTCGATCTGGAAAAATAATTGCACTGAAAGTGGAGAAGAGCAATGGAATGAGAAATGCTTGTCAGGGACTGGCTTAAAGCCTCTCAATTTTTAACCCTAATGCTCAGCCCAGCTGGGAGCCTCCCAGTAAAGCTCTGACTACCTGGTTCAACATCCCAAGTGTGATCCTATGGAAAAACAGCTCTTCAGACCCCTGTTACAAACATCTGATCAAGAGCATGTTTCTGATAACTCGTGCAGTTCCAGATGATGCAAAAGGATTTCCTGGTCTTGTGTAGAATAAAAACACCACAGCACAGGGAAGAGTAGATAAACTCACTTCTGGCTGCTTGTTCCATCCCTGACCTGTCAGAAGTAATGACTAGCTGTAATTTCACCTTCTAATTTCATTTTTTAGCAGGCTGAGTGTTTATAAAAACTTTTTCAAGGGAGCTGCTGGAGTGTGCTCCTAAAAGACCATTTCTCTTGTGAATAATCGGCTGAAATTCTAATGAGAAAATCCTTTCAGTGGCCAACAGCCTTCCTACTCAAATGCTGCATTATCAGCCCCAAATTATTCAGACAGATCTGAGGAATTTACTTTAGGAAGCTTAGGAGATAAATTCAGTGCAGCAAGTTATCATGATTGATTTAAGTATTTAAGACTTATCCTAAAAACCTGTTTCGCTCAATCCTCCTCCTAACACGCTCCCATTGAAGCCTCTTTTTTTTCCAGGTTAAAAAGCAACCCGAGTGCAGCAATTTCCCTCTCACTAGCCAGGGGTGATTCTCCTGCCCCCTCTGGGGCTGTGGGTGATGCAGTGCTTCAGAGGCAATGAGCTCTCCACCAGATTGCCTCATTTTTCACACTCCTGTGACTCCAGCCACGCTGCTCTACAGCACCTTGGGTCTGAGAGGGAGCAGTTGCTCCAAAGAGGATTTATATATTTGTTTTCTAAAGGCCATTAAAGAGACTAATGTTGCTTTGTTTGTGGGGACATCAGGAGCTGGTGGCCAGGAGTGCTGGCAGGATGAGCACAGGCACTGTGGGCTCAGGGAGAGCCCTTGGAAACACCATCCATCACTGGGACATCCCACTCCCTACTGCACCTCCCAGCCTGGCTGCAGTTCATGTGTGGAGTGGCTCTGGGTGTGTTTGTACAGCACAAACAGGTGCAGAATTATTTCTCAGAGGTGGCTCATCATGGGTGGAGTGAATGAATCTCATAGGCATTTCTTTTTTCCCTTTCTCCACCCTCCCCGTCACTGTACCGTATTCCCAAGAATTTGTATTTCCCTCTGGATACTGTCCTGAGAATGAACACAGCTCATTCCAGCAGTGCCTTGTCCAGGTGAGCCCTCACTCAGCACATGTTTCTCCAGTGCTGAAAAGATTATTAATTTTTTCACTGGCCTCTCAGCAGGTTTCTTGTGTTAGAAACTCCCATGACATCTCATCAGGACACTCCTCTCCAAATCTTTTGAAGTATGATGGAAATCAAGGCTCCTATGAACCACTTGCTCTTTCTCCCATTCCCTTTTTAACACTCCAAACTCACAAATAATCCCTGCTCATGAATTTAACTCCTTCTTCGGGTAATTCTTAATGTGCCATTTGCCACTGCAGTGAATTTCCTTCTCATCCTTCTCCTCCTCTCATTGTCCTGAGCTTAGAACAGTGACAAGAGGTAGGACTTGAGACATGCAATTGCATGGCAGGCAACAGGAACAGTGAACTTTAGGTCTGTGAGGTGTGTGCATTATTAGTTCACCCTGTAGCTGGATGTGAATGCTGTTGATATTAAATATCTTACCAGGAGGGCTGAGTGTTTGAAGGACAAGCACTCATCATTTGCTTTGACATTTGACATGATCAAGCAAGTAAAGGAATAATATTCCATTTTCCATTGTCAGAAACATAATGAGTTTCATAACTATTGTTATTATGGGGAAAATAGAGCCTATGTAGTGTAAAATGTGTGAGAGCTGCTATATATTCTTCTATAAATTGCGTATATCATGTTCTTTTGTTGGCCCTATTCAAACACAGCATGCCTATTCTTTTTAATTTTCTGGTTTGCTGTGCAAGTCTCTAACAAAAAATATTTCTTTTTTTTTTTTAATGAAAAAAGTTTTCTTCAGATTATTTATAGAAAGAGCAGTGCTGTCATCCAGTCTGTCTCATCGTATCATTCCTGGGTATCAATTTCTAGGCTCGGATGACAAACCATAGCAGCCACTTTTCCAATAGCAGCATCTGGCTTCCTGGCAAACTCAAAATGCAGTTATCTGGAAAGCTTCAGAGTTGCTTCTGAGCACATTTTATTTATTAGAAAGCAGTTGTGTTGCTTTGCTTCCCATGACTAAGCCAAGGAATATTTAATATATTAAAAGGAATAATGGGATCTAGGCCAAGCAGTTGTCCCTCAAGTGGCAAGGAATGACAGCATTTTTCCTTTCAGATGACCATTTGTTCAGCTTTGAAGGACAATCTGAAACTCTTTGCCCTCACTCCAGACGCTCTTTGAAAGGACTAAAAAAGAAATTCAGCCTTATAGCGCCTCAATCTAAACTCAGGTTCACCTTTTCCTAGACTGAACACTTTGAAATGTGATGGTGACTTGTCTGCCAGCCTTGCTGGAGAAAGGAGACCCTCTGCACAGAGTGGGGTCCTCAGAGGTGAAAGACATGATGTCCTTGCAAATGATGATGAATCATGATAAAAGGAATAGGTGGGTCTGTGGGTCAGGTTCTGTGCCATCCCTAAAAATGGGTGAATTCAGCCTTTGTTTCACTACAGAATTTATGAGATTGATCATTTGGATCCAGCTCTGCAAAGATCCCCTAAGGTGGTTCAGTAGATATCACAATAATCTCCAAAATCTGATCAAAAGCTCATGAAAATATAGTTCCAGGAACAATTTTAGTAGTACTCCTTAAAGATACCTGTGACCCACTGACACCTTCTGCCACACCCCAGCACCTTCCAGGGCTCTGTGCTCAGGCTGGAGAGGTGAAGCTCTGCTGCTCATCTGGTGGTTTAATCAAATCCCACTACTGCCCTGGGGATAAAAGGAGATTATCCAACACTGTACAAAATAGAGGAAACATCCAGTTCTCCACACCCAGCTTAATCCAAAGGAGGTTATTAAGGATTTTATTTCCCCGATATCAGCATCAAATTAGATAGGAAAGACACCAAGACCCACAGAAGATGACAGTCACCAATGACACAGATGTCCTTATAGTTTTAGGACATTCCTAGATGCTAAAATTCATTCTCACATGCACAGAGCTAAAAGCTGAGAAAGAACAAGGGAAGATGAAATACCTGTTCCAGGCTTTGATGATGGTTATAGACTGTATCTACATCAACAGCCCTATTTAATTGAAGTGATTATTTTCATTCTGAGAAAGAACTCTCTGGAGTTCTTCTTGAGCAATATCCAAAAGTTTCTTTCAGTGAAACGCTAGTGTTATTTTTCTAGATGATAGATGAAAAAAAAACCTAAGAAAACCTAATCTTTTAAACTCAATATGTTTGACACTTAGCAGCAGTAATGCTAAATGGTAACATCTTGCAGTTTTCTTCTGATACTAGTGCTGTCTCTGGGGCAGGATTTTATTAGTGACAACTCTCACTGAATTCAGTTAAAGCCAAAGTTTTGTCTCCAAAGTAACTGTTATTCAGTTCAGAAATAAAATGATCAGGCACAAGATTTCATTTAAAGCTTTGAACATCAACGTCAAGGAATCAAAACAATTCTGTTTCAAGATTCTGTTTCTCCAGGGTAAAAATTATTTCTGGGTTTGGGCTCTTGTCTTTGCACGTTGTCGTGCTGAATTACAGGGAGATGCTGTGGGGCTTTCTTTTGTCATTGTCCTGAGCTTCTGCCTCTGGTCTGAGCTTGGAACAATTGGATCTTAATTCTGATTGAGGATGGAGGAGGCTACTGCAGTGCAAAACACCCTGCCAAGGCTCTCTGCCACTACATTCAATGGCACTTTTATAAGGCTGTATCATAAGCAAAGCCTGCAAATCAAAGGTGACACGGTGGGCAACCTGTGCTGCATGCAGTGGGTCAGAGAGATTTCGTGTTTAGGAAAAGACTACACGCTCCTCTGCTGTTGAAGAGCATAAGCACTTTCGCCTTCCTTCCGCCACGAATGGAGATTATTCAATGGTTGGATTTAATGAATTCAAAATCCTTAGAAAATCACTAGAGCCAGACATCAATGTAAAATACTCCACCAGCTTTCTGTAGTGGAATATAATATTAGCTCTCCCACAATCTACTTCATGCATTTCAAAAGAATAGAGAACATTCTTAAACTAAAGAAGATAGCTTGGGCAGAAAATGATTGCCTGCCTTGGATGCCGCTCTGTAACCCTTCAGGAGCCTGAGTTATTTCTCTCAGGGCAGGAGAAACAGAAACAGATGTCTTCTTTTCAAAAATGGAAGGGGGAGGAAGAGGAGCAAGATATTTTATTAATAAATGCTGTTAATGTGCTGTTACCTCACACGGTCAATAAGAGCATTGCTGCAGGGCTGGTGGCTCTGAAACCCTGGTGCTGTGTGTCCCCTTTCTGCTGGTGGAGGCTGCTGAGAACCCACCAGAGCAGCCACCAGCCTCCCTGTGTCCTGTGGAATGTCTGGACTGGGAGTGCTTGAGGAGGATGCTTCAGTGCCATGTGGAATCCCTGCTCTGGGTACAGCCCACCCAGCCCTCCCCCTCCCTCTGCTCCAGCCATAAGCATCTCTCCCAGCAATACCGTAATACAAATAAATAATATTAATTAAGGCTTGATAGGTTTAAAAAGCTATGGAAATAGCTTCTCTCCTGCTGTTTCAGTATCTCATTTCCCCACTCTGCCCAAACCCCCAAAGCCCAGAGGTACAAACACGTATTTCAAATGAGGAGTTTGTTGAACCTCATTAAACTTAAATGCTCAATCCAGTTTTTCGGAACAAGGTTTCACTCTGCTTTTCAGTTTACCTGATTTCATTCTCCCATCCCTAATGGAGATATTCATTTAGAAGGTGATTTTTGCAAAGGCACTGATACACCTACAAACCCCAACTGAAAAGAAAAGCATCATTTGCATTTTTAAACCAAGCATCTGACTTTGGAGCTGTTCTATGTTTATAGGCTTCACGTCTGAGAAATTCGCCGAGGTCTCTGTGAAATAAAGACGAGCTTTTAATTTGTATTTGCTTTTTTGTTCTCCCAGGTTGTTTTTTTTTTCTGAAATGGCCGAGCAGCTGAAAAGCCTCTCTGCGTTGGTATGCTGAGCACTGGAGTCACACAAGCACCTGCAGCCATCCACGCACTGCTCAGCAAGAGCACTGTATTTCTCGAGGTTTGTAGCTCTTGTCCTCCCACTCCCTAATTCATATACATAAAACTGGTGTGCTGCCACGTTCCCTCCACACAAATGCATTAGCTGATCAGGAAGCCTTCCCATTCATCTGGCTTGTCACTTGCATGAGGTGGAGGCAGGACCGACCTGTCAACTCGCGGTGATGAGAGTGAGGGGTGGAAGACAGAAGCGCAGCAGAAATTCTGTAGATGTTTCTCCCCTTGGTTTTCCAAGGGAAAATATTTTCAGGTGCTAGATTGTCTCCATACCCTTCCAAACAGGAGCAAACCAGCAACCCAAATACTTGCCTACAACCTCCTTGTGTAATCTAATCGCCGAGTGAGGCTGCAGGAGGAAATCATGGCTAAACCCCTTCCATGGCTCTGCTGTAGCTCCCTGGCAGTGTGGGCACCTTCTTGGAACTGCGGCGCCTCATCCCCACCGTGTTTGGCACCGTTTCCACGGTGATTTCCAGGGCAGCCCATACAGCAGAAGGAAGGTGTGCAGAACCCACCCAACAAAGATCAGTGAAAGTGCAGAGCTTTGCACCTCCAGAGTGGGCAAGACCTCCCTCCTCTCCAGACAGATCCTGGCGTGCTGCAGAGTTGAGAGCCAACCCGGTTCACACTCACACCTTCATCCCCTGTGAATTTCACAGAATGACAGAACGGTTTGGGTTGGAAGGAACCTTGAATCCCATCTGGTTCCATTAGCCCAGGCAGCTCCAAGCCCCGTCCAACCGGCCTCGAGCACTTTCCCGGGATGGAACACGCCAGACGCGGCAGAGCCCGCTCAGACCCAAGGACCGGAGCGATGCTCGGCGGGCGCGCACCGGGGGCCGGGGCCGGGCTCTCCCCGGCGGAGCGGCATCACGTCGGGGGTCGGCACGCTCCGTGCCTCCG
>VWYP01010239.1:118043-186239 GCA_013400435.1 Pycnonotus jocosus
GGCTGCGCGCCCGGAGCCGCCGGGCAGCGCCCGGGCAGAGCCCGGCAGGAGCTGGAGCCGGAGCCCCCGGGCTGAACCCCGCCGGAGCCGGGGCCGGAGCCGGAGCCGCCGCCGCTGCCTCGGACACGGCCGAGGAGGAGGATGGCGTTACCGTGGCAACCGGCATCTCCGACATTGCCATGGGAACCGGCGGCGGGATGCGGAGCGCTGCCCAGGGGAGCGCTGCCCAGGAGGGCGACCTCGCTCCGCGACCATCGCCGGGGTTTCGGGGCTTTGGGGGGCTCCTGGCCGGGTCCGGGCTTTGGGTGCTTTGGGGTGCACCTGAGCCCTGAAGGCTTCGGGGCTGCCCCCTCCCCCCCAGCCCGGGACTTTGGCTTTCGGAGCTTTGGAGCTGAACCACAGCTCTCGGGCAGGACACCGGGAACTCCAGTTCCTCCCAGTCTGCCCTGACAGACACCGGGAGCTCGGGTGAAGGGGGTGTTGCCACCGCTCAGATGCTTCAGCGTGGACTCGGGGTTCCTTGCCACAGCCCCAGGGTCAGGCTGAAGGACAGCAACAACAAAAAGATGGGGGTTTTATCGGCTGAGCCGGGCAGCGGGACCCCGCTCCCCGCAGAGGCCGAACATGTGGCTCCCGCTCTGAAAATGGAGTTGTAGAGAAGGCGCGGCGGTAACTGCGGGGACAAAGAAGAAGCACATGGGTGTTGCGAGCATTTGGCAGAGCAGGTCGCAAAGCCCAGATGAGAACGCACATCTGCCAGCCGAGAGCGCGGGGCTCCGGCCGTGCGAAAGCGGCACATCCCCGGGAAGGGACGCGCTGGAGCGGGGCCGTGGCCGCGGTGCCTCTGAAGCCCCTCGTTCTCTCTGTGAAGGGCCAGCAGAGCCCCCGTGGTACTGGGGGAGAGTGTGGGGGGAAAGGGAGAGCAGAGGGATGCTGGTGACTTGTGCCGAGCTGTTTTGTGGCTCGGGGGGTGAGGGCACCCCGCTCCCCGCAGGGATGTGCTCGGGCGGGCTGCTGTGCCCCTCATTCCATCAGCACACGGGAACTTTGCAAACCCGGCTTTGTGCTTTATTCCCACTGACAGACGGCTCAGCCCAGACCAGCCCGGCTCCAATTCAGAGTCGCAGCTGTGTTCAGATGGGTTTTTTCCTCCCCAGAAAAGGTTGTGGCGTGGTAGAAAACACCTCATTCTCACGTCTGTTCTCGTCTTCTCCTTTAGCTAATGATTTAAGGCTATAGTGTAACGTGATTTTTCTCTTAAAATACCGGATTTGCTGCCTACTAATAGTGGGCATACATGGAAGAGCTGTAGGAAAAGGAAATATTTTTAGATGCTAAAGAGAGAAAGAATTATTGAAATGTGAAGGTTTATGGGTAATAGCAATGCTTGGCTTTATGACTCTTAAAGGAAATCTAACACTCAGCATGGGCTTTTATGGCACCTGGAAAATGAGGGCTTGCATCTGAGAGCTCCTGAGTTTGCTTGAGAGGTGCTGAGCATCCTCCACTTGAACTGAATCTTGTGATCTTCACTGAGCTTGTTCCAAGTGCCTTCAGCCTCCGTTTTTCATGGAAAATAAGTTTGTTTGCATCCTGCAGGAGTTGCTGAGCTTATTCAGCTAGGCTGGACCTGTCACCTCCGGGAAAAATCCCCGAGCTTCCCAATGTCAGGATTTCTGTGTGGTCTCCCAGTAACACCATTCATAGAAGTGAAGTGCAGCAGCTTTGACTGAAGCTGGTGGGATTTCTGCCATGATTTCACCTGCTCAGAACTTTATTTAGGAGAACAGCAGTCAGGGGAGCTGTGAGGAAGGAGCAGTGTGGAAGCAGCTCCCAATGAGGTGGCTGAGCTCCAGCCTGGCTGCATCACCAGGCAGCACTGGTGCCCTCCTGGCACCCCCCAGGGAATTTGCTGAGCAGTTGCCCCCAGGAGCTGTGTGCAAGGGAAGCTCAAACGCCCCTCAGTTTGGGGGATGAAAAGGCGCTTCATGGGATTCATCAATCCCACAGCCAGGGAGCTGTTCTTCTCAAAATTCAAATGCTCATAATCAAATTATAAAGTTACAATTTTTAAAGTTGTCAAATATGTGCTAAGAATGCCCAATTTGAGAAAGCTGTCATCTGTTCTCAGAGCTGAGGAGCAGAGACTACATTCTCTCCTCCTTTTTCAGTATGTTCTGTTTTGTAAGATAAAATCTATAGAAACAGTAAATTATTCATGCTTTAAACCATGCCATGGGACTTGGATTTCAACATGGAACCATTCCTTTGTTTTATAAAATAATAAAACCATTTCTAGAAGCTGATTTTAAACAAAACTCCCTTGACCATTTCAGAGCCTGGCTCATTTGAAGTGGCTGAGCCTTTTAGTAATCTAAAGGTAATAGTGCAGTTCTGAGGAGATACATAGCAGGAAAATAACTTCAGATATGGATTTTTATATGTGATTAAACAGTCTGGCTTCAAACCTATTTTTAGAAATCTTCTGGTGTTTTGGAGAAATAATTGTTAAAACCTCCCTAATTTATTTTAATGGTCTTTATTGCCATTTCACTCTTATGTCAAAAAGACAAATCTGAGACACAAATGTGCAGAAGCTGAAAATGCCTTAAACAGCCTCTGAAATTGCTTTTGACATACATAAAGCATTTTGCTGAGCAAATTTCAGGTCAATTGAAATTTCCCAGCAAAATGTTTCTCAACTCTATCAATAAAACAACCCGTATGCTGGATTTTGAGCAAATCACCTGTTCTGTGGCTGCAATTCCAAGACTTCAAACAAAATTGCTGAAACTGGATGTAAAAGGATAACCTTATAATTCAATTATCAGGTGCTCCTCAAGGTTTTCCTGTTTTTCTTTGAAACAATATTTCACAACAAATTGGCATCGTAATTGGAGTGATACAGCTTAGGGATCAAGCATATCATCATTGTTTGGAGCTGCAGGGATGAAATCATGTTTCAGTAGTAGTTGATACTACTATGGAGCTTAGTCACTCAAGGAGCAGAGTTAATGATACATCAGTCAAACTCCTGCCTGTCTAATCCCAATTTTGTTCTTTTAGAGTGTTTGTCAAAGTTGGAGGTAGGAGGTTCATTGAGTGGATTTTAAATAATTGCACTGTTTCTGCGTGGATTTTTAAAAGTTATATCCAAAGTAATTGCCTTTGGTCGGAAAGTGAAATAGTTCCTGGTGTGGATGTGCAGAACGGAAGTGGCTGAGCCTCTGAAGATGGCCCAGGGCTCCCTGGCAAAGCTGGAGTTTGGTTTTCTGGGCTCAAGACAACCACACAAGCTGCAGCCTTGGCAGCTGAAGTTAAAATGTCACCAGAGGGAGTTTCTGAAGGACCCCGAACCAACCAGCCCAGCCAATCAACCTGAAACTGCACCCCAGCCCACAAATTCACAAGAACAAACCAGCCCCATTTTGGGTGGCTGCTGTTCTGGGCCATGTCCACACTTGAGCTGTGGTGGCTGTCACAAGCTCTGGGTCCCTGGGTGCAGGGCAGGGCCTCGCAAACACAGCAGGTGCTGTGTCCTGTGAATAACCATTCTGTGGTCAAGCTGACCTGAGAAAGGGAGATTAAACCACTCTGATGTCCCAGCAGCCCCTGTTCCTATGGGAAATGTGCAGCTTCGTAAGCCTCTCAGTCTTACTCACGAGGAGGATCTGATTAAAATATTTGCCTAGGAAAAAAACAATGTTAAAAACACCACTTTATCCACTGAAACTGCTTATCTTGGGGAACAATCGTGCTGAAGTTAATAGGACAGCTCACAATAGAGCGCTCTGCAGGCTCTGTGACATCAAGATAGGAAATCAAGTAATGTACTTGTAATTTAAATTTATTCAAAGAGTATTTTATTAAACACTTCAGCACATGAATCTCTTTGAACCCATTGTGTCTACTGCTTTTAGTATTCCCTGTTTGCCATTTACTTTTCAAGTGGTGCAATTGGCTATTTAATTCACGTGGGCCCACGTGTCCTTCCTGGCTGCGTGGCTGGAACATTTATAATGGGGAGGAAGGACCGAGTAAACCATTTATGATTTTGAGAACTTGCACAAATGCACATTTGCACAATTATTTGTGAGTCTTCCAGCTTGGATGAATGTGCACAAACACGGGAACGGCGGCACCCGCATGCGCTGCTTCCATGGATACTCCTGAAAACAAAATAAAAATGCTTATACCAATGTTTGAGGCAAGCAAATAAAGGCAGGCTGCTATCCATCAATACTGCAAATTCATGGCTCATCCGAAAAGAATGAATATTCCTTAGTATTCTCCAAGCACAGCCATGAAGCTCCAGCACCACCACTTTGTAACAAACTGAATACAAGGCAGATTTTCAATTCCAACGCTGTGGCCAAACTTATTTGGTGTAAATGAGCAGATGCTAAATCACTGTAAGATCAGACATGACCTGCCTTGGAGGTTGTGTCCACAGGCACGTTCTGAGGTGGTTTCTCTTCTCAGTCTGTGCAGGAATGTGAGCCTGTGCTCACACTGTGAAAGAAAAGTGGTTGCAAATGGAGAATACACAAATGGGTGTCTCTGCTCTGAAAAACTTGTTTGGTGATGCTGTAGCCTATTTCTGGGACAATACATACATACTATTGCACTCCTGAAGAGTGAACTTTCACCCATGAATCTTTCAACACAAACACAAACCCATTAGGGGAGGGCTTTGCTGAGATTCAGACCATGTTTGCACTCTTTCATTCCATACATCCTGCTCACACCATCTCCGTTTCCTCGGTAAAACACACGCTCTTGAGAAGGTCCATGTGCTTTACTCACTGTTTCTAAGAGCAGTTCTTAGCATTCTAATATCAGCTTTGCAATCCTGGCTGAAGCAGAGCAGTTTTGCTGGCAGCTGGAGTGATTTTTTTAACAGCCTTCTTAGGTGAATTTTTTTTTTTCAGGAGCATTCCATTTGTTAGGGTTTCTGAATTTGGAGCTGCCTTTATGGACACAGAGTTCAATCCCTTTGAAATATTGTCCATGGTATAAAATACTTAAAAATATTGAGAAATTTGGTCAGCAGAGGATGGGTTAAGGTATTATCTAGTCTCAAATGGAAAAAAAAAAAAAAAAAAAAAGCATGTGTCTCCTCAATGCACCTCTTTGAACATTTGTACAGAGGCTCTCAAATGATCTTATTGATGTCACAAAACATCCATTCTTCCCTGCTCTATGAAACAGGGATCTGAAGCTAATTGACTGAATATATGTCACTTTAATGAATTAATTTGCTTTCTTGAACTCGATCTACTCTATAGCCAGTAGGGAGCTATCAGGCTACACGAAGGTTTGGGTTTTTCCTCCGTGGCTCTCAGCCTGTCAGATATCCCAGTGCAAAACTTAGATCCCAAAGACTCTGTGGGCATTAGCAACACTCCCCAAAGGCTGCAAACCAATGAAAGCACATTTGTAATCCAGCAGTAAAGCCCTTTCTACTGTGCAGGATGCAAGCTGGAGAATATTAATCTCACCTGGCTTTCAGGGTTGTTCTGGAGAGGCTTCAGAAATGTTTTGTGAAGAGTCAAGGAGGCATTGGGTTGTACAAACAGGATCCTCGTGGCTGTGTTGTGCTGCACTCACTGTTTTATTCTGTATATAGTTACACTGCATGTTCTGGGGACTTGACAGATGGCATTTGTGGTAGGATCTGTCAGAGCCATAGTAACTCATTTTGGGGTTTGTGGGGACCTTTGCAGTGATGTAATGCAGCCTTTGGGCTTCGTCCAGCAGCTCTTACCTTTAACTGACCTTCCTCCATGGGCTTTTATTGCTCCCTTTAGATACTGCCAGGGCTTGCCCTGCCTTCTGACAGCTCCACTGACCCTCGCCAGCACAGACTGGTAAAACAAGTCAATACAACCATGCGGGGTTTTTTTGCTCCTGTGAAATTTCAACAGTGATTATTCCTCCAGTACATCCTGTCCCACTTGCTGGGTCACACAGTGTCACCTCTGCTCAGGTCATGCTGTCCCACCTGTAGCTTCAATCAGTCTTGCCGGGTGCAAAACACCTCATAAAAAACTCAGGGAGAAGGGGAGGGTACCTGATGTCTCCATCTTGGAGTCTTGTGTATTTTTCCAGAAAGAGAGGAAAAAAAAGAACAAATATTAGGAAGGGAAGCAAGTGCTTTCATCTCATCTCTAATTCCTTTGAGGAGGTAGGAGTACTTAGGTACTGAGTGTAATCTGAAGTCTGTTATTAACACCTCGCAGCTCCCAGATATTTAGCTGGTGTCTCTGTGGTTTATGTGTTAAAGAGCAGCAATTTCTGTAGAATTTCTGCATCCCCAAACTGAAAATGGAAAGGAAGGAGGAGGAGGAGGATGATGATGAGCTTATGCCTCTGGACTTTTGTAAGTTTTCTGCTTGATCTGATTATTTTATCTTCCTGCCCCTGACTAGGAGGGGTAACTGTGCTTCCTTTCCACCCACCTCCCTCTCATTCTAATAATAAAATGGAAATGAAGATGTGGAGAAACTGGGACACAGGAGAGGGCTGCCCAGCTCGGGGAAGATGCAGGAACACGGCTTTAACTGGGTTTGAAGCCTTTTGCTTGCAACTTATGTTTTATACATGCAATATTTGGTGTTTAAGCATGTCTTCCTTGAGGGACAGGATTAAGTCTGATTCTCCACCTACAGAAAGTTAACTGCTTTCTAGGAAGGAGGTGGAATTATGCCAATATGAAGCCAATATAAGAGAAGGGATTGCAGATTTGTCCCTTCAATTGGACCTTTTCCTGCTGGTCCTTCTTTTCTGAGCCAAGGCTCATCTCAGGAAATAAATCAAACTATCAAACTGAAAAACTGGTCCTGCTTCCAAACATTACTTGGTGCTTATCTTCGTTTTAGATTTCTGTTTACTGCTATTTATTATGTCTCAGATTTATGGTTCGGCATCCAAATTCTTCCCAACAGATGGCAAGGCAGGATGCACAGGAGTAGTAAAATAAACAGGATAAATGCACAACTGCCCATATGTCTGAGAGGCTGATACACATTTATGACTTCAGAACAAAAGGGTGTTTGCAGCAGACAGCACCTGTGTGGGGCAGGACTTCATTTTTTTTTCCTGCCTTGTTCTGAAGCTTCTCACTTTTTCCGTGTGTTTTGATCTGTTAAATTGCAATATATTTTATCCTCCCTCTTTTATTCCCAGATAGTTCTTTCTCTTATAGTTATTTGTCTCCACTCCCCAAGTACATCAGTTCATTTTATCTTCAACCTTTTAACGTGGAAGGTGGCTCTTTCCTGGGCTTCAGCTTGTGTTTTTTCTTTCATTGTGGCTGTGACTCTTTTGAGGGGCACACAGAGATGCTGGGGACCACAGCCACATTTGAGACTTTCTCTATATTGAGATTTATCATAATATTAATGACAAGTGGCCTCTCTCCTATCTCAAAATAGCAAGCCTCCGGGCAAGCTGCCTGCAGGATGGATAGCCCAGCCTAGACAGACTTAGCTAGATTTCCCTTCAGATCTGGGGGCATTTTTGCCAGTTGTTGCATGCTGGGAGTCAGATGCAGTGGAAGTGTTGGAGCAGTTCTTGATTGAGCCTGGCAGAGAGTCCAGCCCCTCTTTCTCCTCCTTCCCGTGGCATTCTGTCAGCTCAACATCTTTGTTCTCTTCCTCTTTTCTCCTTCCCTTGCCAAAATGTTGTAACCTTCCTTCTGCTAAAGAGATGCCTTTGAAATCAGCTCTTCGATGACAGTGCACGAGTCCTTCTTTCAAAAATTAGTAGATACTGCCCTAGGTAGAAATGTAGGATTTTTAAATTGTCTTCTTACTTTTGACCATCTCTGTGCCATCCTGCCAATGAAAAATGTGTAATCACTTACTTGTCCAAAGGTATAGTCTGGGTTCTCTTTTTCTCTACCTGTTTTACTTGTTTCCCAGGATTTATCCAGGCTCTTGCCTACTTAATAAATAACTCTGTAAATTCTTCTTCAATAGAATTGAGTCATTTCTTGTCAAATGTAATCCATGAAGGAATGATAGATTATAAACACACAGTCCTGGTATGAAGAGATGAGTGAAGGGAGAGCACGTTATGGAATTACAGTATTTCCTGTACCAATTGCCAAGCCCTGATACAAATTAACCTCTTTTATTGTTCTTTTTCAAGCATTCCGCCTTTTAATTGCTGTTTTGGAATTGTGCCACTTAGTTGTGCCCTTTGAATGTTTCTCACTTAGCCAGTCCTGTTAGCTTGATAATGCCAAATGTTTCTGAGATATTCAGAAGCACTGAACATCTCCTGCTCGAGTGGTAGAGGGACCCAGCTCAGGCAGGAATTTGCACCCTTGTTTAGCTGCCAGGGCTGCTTTTTTTTTTCAGATTAAGTTAATAACCATTTTTAAGCCACTGCCAATTCTCCACCGGGGTTTCAGATCAGTTGTCTCCCATTTATACTTTTTAAATGATGCAGTTTTGTCTGGAATATGGATGACTGGATATTTTCCCCTGTCCAAATATATAGCATTCAATAACACTGGGGTTGTTATTGTCTTCCTTGCATCCCAGAGGCACAGTTTATCTCTTGGTGCTGCAAGGCATTAAAAAGGAGCCATGGCATGTCACAATTATGACTTGAAATAGGATCTTGCCAGAGGAACATTGCCTAAATGTAATCAAATCTAAACTATAACTTATTGCCAATACCTATCAGGGCTGTGCACACCTATCTCACAGCTCGCTGGCTATCAGTGATAGCTGATAGCAAGGCACTGGATGATTTTGTTGGAAGAATTGTCATGCTGTTGGGCTTTTTTAGAGTTCAGCCCCCAGCATCCAACTGCCTGCAAGCAAATGAAATAACAAACTCTCAGTGCTGGAAGACC
Organism: Pycnonotus jocosus; assembly: GCA_013400435.1. Taxonomy (NCBI): domain Eukaryota; kingdom Metazoa; phylum Chordata; class Aves; order Passeriformes; family Pycnonotidae; genus Pycnonotus; species Pycnonotus jocosus. The sequence continues at coordinate 126,913 of VWYP01010239.1, forward strand.
TTGTGACTATTTAGGCTGAGCTTTCAAAGGTATATCCAGATATGAAAGTTTGTGATACTCCTCCGTGCATGACTCACTAATGGCAGTAGTGGGCTTTAATCATCTTTGTCCAGTGGATATTCTAAATTCAAGTAAACCAAAGCTGTGCTCCTTTACATAATGCATATATTTTAATGCAAAATTCGCTAGACTTGGTCTCTTTGTGTGTGAGATTGGTTTTAGCCAGATGATGAAACAGCAAGTTGCATTGTGTCACATCACATTTTCATCCACGGGGATTGTGAACAGGGTTGAATCCCTCAAATTCACTGAACAGAGCCCTGTTACTGGAGCCAGTGGAGCCAATAGCCCAAAATGGATTGTTAAACTCCAGACAGATATGGCTCTGCTGAGTGTGGGAAGGTGATTTGCAGGCAACTGTGAACTACCAAAACTTCAGGAATTTGATTTCCATTGCAGAGGGAGAGCTCCAGACTCTGCTTCCTCCCAGACTTAACATCTCCTGTTCCCACTCTGCCACCTGATGTACACCTGACTGAAGGCAGTTTATTCTGTACAGTCGGACCTCAGGAACAATATCAACCATTTCAACTGGGTTTTATTAGGGGAACTTTTGCAAAACATCAGTATCAAGCAGAGCTCTCCTAAACATCAATTAATAAATCTGGAAGCTCAGAAACAGTTAGGAAATGTTTCTTACAACCGAGCTGCTAACCCAAACCAGCTGAGTCCTCACCTTCATCCTTCTGCCAGCCAGCAGGGGCTCAGTTATTTTCCATGACAGCAATTTGGGGGTCACCAGAATGCTCTTTGCAGACAGAGTGACCCCTTCCAGATGGAGCAGTAGGACACAGACAGCTGCAGTCCAAAAGCCCCTCTACACACACTGAACCCAAGCCAATGAATGTAGCAAGAGGCTGAGTTTCTTGGCTCATGCTTGGAGCTGCTTGAACGTTCCCACCTTGTGTTTGGATCAGAGCTGCTCCACATCCCCCCAGCTCTGCCCACTGTGAAAACACATTTGGGTCTGTCAACAAAAGATGGTCCAAGACAGTGAGCAGATTTTCCAAAGGGTGAAGCTTCCGACCTCTATCCAAGCTTGCATTGCACTGAGAGTCAACCAAATTTCATATTTTAAGTTACTTGGGTGTTTCAAAAGATATTTATCCAAGACTGTGCCAATATCTGCTCGCTGTGAGATTAAACATCCCGTGCTTTGCTTGCAGGATGGGAAGCATTTCTCCTTTGCTCTGCACGTTCTGCTGTGCTCTTGTCCTTGCCTTTAGTGCTGACAAATGCCCATGGCTCCAAGGTGCTTTGAGATCCTTAAAGATGCAAGGCCTGAAATAAACCATGTAGCATTTAGGAATGATGTTCACAGCACCACTTCTAATTATAGCCCTTCGAACAATTCATTTGCGGTGTCCCGCTACAGTTGTTGCTTATTAAAACAGAACTTTGTTTATGGTTTGGTAGCAAATTAAGAGGGGAAAACCACAGCTATCCTGTTCCATCCCATGCCTTTGAAAGAGGTTTACCTTCGTAATTTGCTTTCTAGGGATATTTCCCTTGTTTTCACTTGTGCTTCTGGTCTGATTTTTTAATGACTTACTCGGTGTCTCTGGGTAGCCATTTCCCAGTGACCTTTTTGCTCATTTTATTTTAATTTCTGTGTATAAATGGCAGCATTCTAGCTGGAGACATTCTTTGGGCACAGCACAAAAACCCCATAGGGAAGGAAAAACAGGCCAGAAATTTTCCACCTGAATTTTAAGCATTAACCCAGGGCTTTGGCCACACAAAGAGCCAGCACGCTCAGCTCACACGCCAGAGCTGGATCCTGGTCCAGGATCAGGGCCAGACCTGGGCAGCTGGACCTCACCATCAGCATCTCCAGGCATCAGTGCTGGATGCAGCTACTCCCACAGGTTATCCCATTTTCTGGCATGGTTGCTGTGCCCCAGGAGGGCTGAGCAAGTGCTTGCAGCTGGCCAGAATATGGGTACACAGCTCCTAATGCTGATTTTATAGCATTAATGTGCACCTGTTTTGGTGGCCAACTGGCACCGTGCTCAGCCTAAAATGTCTGTGTAAGCTCTGTATTAAAAGAGGCACAAGAATTAGCATGTATCAAACATGTCATTAGACACGTGTCTGGTAGACATAATGCAGGATAATGAATATGATCACAAGAATAAATTAATAACTGAAAATATTTTTTGTACGCGTGCACACTTAAAACAGGGTAGGAACTAAGTGACACTTGTGTCACCAGTTTATAATTAAAATGCAGTGCCTGAATGGAAATGTAAGCTTCAATTAGCCAGCACAACCCTGCTTCCGGCTTTACTTCCCACTGAAAAGCAACGATAACAAGCTCACATTTATTATCAGAGTTTTTCCTGGAGCTGTGCACTGAAACATGCTCACATCTGAGCCCTTTCACTGAAGACATTTTTTCGCTTCAGCAGTTTGGCATGCCGTACAAAGGCTCTCTGATTTTTAGTGATGTTCACCTCCTCTTACATAAAAATGTTTTCTGTGCATATTATTTGGTTTTAGTTAAAGTCCAGGTGCACGGGTTACTGAGGAACCAAAGGGATGGCTCATCACAGAGCACAATGGGTAATTATTGCTGAGCTTCACTGTATTGCACAGACAAATCCTTTCTTGGAGCTCAGCATTGTGGCTGTGAGAAAGAAAATACCTACAATCCAGCCCAAAGTCCTACGAGGGTAAGAATAGATCCTGTGGGAGATGCTTTGCCCATTTCATTTTTAACTCTCTCAAGGGACAGAGCTTCACAGTTTTGTTTAGAGACACTATTTTGCATTTTAATTTCACCAGTGGGAAGTTAATACATATATAAATTATGAGGTCTCATGTGTTCCCATTTCATCCCAAGAGGATGTTAGGCTTTTTGTAAAATGGCTAAATAATTCTCTGGGTTCTGTCCCCCATTAAAACCAAGATTTATCTTGATTTATGATCCAAATTTTGCTGCTGCTTTGCCTGAGGATTGAGCTTAATTTCTGCAAGAGAGGGCAGAATCCTTGGCTGTGCAGGCAGGAAGAAAACCCATTTGACTCCTGCCCAACCCCACATTTTGGGTTCCTGGCTCAGTGCTCCACGTGAGGGGCAGAGCCTTCCACGAGAGATCCAGTTCCTTGAGGTGCCTTTTGAGAGATCCTGACAGCTTCCCAATACCCCCCAAAATAGGAACCTGTTAGTCTAGGGCTTATTCAGCCTTGTGTCCATGCAGGAGGTACCTTTGGGGGGTTTTTACACCCTTCAAACTGGTCCATGTGTTGGTCCATGTGCAGAGAATCTGGGTCCCAAATAACCAGGACAAGGAATGGCCACCTCAGCCAGTGCTTAGGGGAGCTGGTGAAAAGCACACAAACCCCAACAGCCCCAAAATGTCAAGACTGAGCAGCTGAGCCTCAGAAAAGTGCATTTAAGGAATATGTCCTCTCTGGCAGAGATGGACCAAATGTCCACACAGATATCTTTTGCAATGCCCCCTCCAATGTTTTAAGCAATTTCTACGGGCAGAATCCTTGTGATGTAGGAGTGGCTGTCAAGCCAGGATATCTCAGCTCAGAATAGATGTGTGCTCTTAGCTTTGGGTCAGGCAGTGATGTGTGCTGGAGTTAGAGCCTCCAGGAACTCTTCAAGTTGTAAAAACTACAAAGCTCCTGGTTTTTCACTGGTGCTGTTCACATGGGACAGAGTGACCTCTCCAGAAAGCCCTTCCAACAGCAGCCGCAGCCTCTCTCAATAGCATTTAATAACTACCCATGGAGAAAATTACACTCTATTTAAAAGGCCAGAAAAATCATCTTCAGTTTAACTCTGCTGACTTTGTGTAGAATTACACCAAAAATGAATTCTGTCTGATATCCTTTCCCATACTAATGTTCAGTAGCTGGGCATAAAAAGCCTTTCCAAGGCAGATTAAACACTTCCAAATGGTGAAATATTCTTTTAATTTTCTTTCACACACGTTATTTTAGGTGTAGCTTGGAACTCTGCCCTTACAAGAGGCATCCCTTTAAATATTTATACAGCATCAATATGTAGCCACCTTCATATGTTTTTAATGATATGTTCCTTTCTAAATTAACCATTAGGTAACCCTGTCCTATGGTGTTCTGTATTTTGCACTGCATTTACACTAGCCATGGGCTTTTATGTTTTTTTTATTTCTCCGTGGAACAATGAAGATGTCAAGGCAAGGCCCAGGGGCACCGTGGAAATTGAATTCTTGGAGCATTGCTGCTTGTTGCCATGTGGACACACACTCAATAGCAACTCTGTGCTGCCCTGCAAGCCAAGGGGATGCAGCCCCAGCCCCACTGCTGGGCCCTGGCAGTTCAGTGCCAGCACAGTGGCAGCTCCTCGCCCCTGGAAATGTAACTGCCAGCATCCAGAGGGAAAAATATTGAAACAAACCCAAGCAAAGGAGGGACAGGAAGAGATATGCCCGTTCTGAGGTTCTCCTTGAGAACCAATAGGCTTCTGGATCTTCCAGAGGTTTTTCTCTTTCTTTTTTTTTTTTTCTTGATTGTGTTTTTGAGATGCTACAATGCGCTGAGGTGAACAGGACCAAGGCCATCAACTGAGTCAAAGATCTTTTTCTCCAGGTCTCTTTGTTCAGCCCTGATTCAGCCTGAAAACCCACAGATGAGTAAAAGTGTTGGTACAAGCCATGGGTTTTTATAACTCTGGGATTTTCAAGTCCTGTTTAATTACACCACATTAGCATAGCAAAGCAGTTTCTGCAGAAGCTGCTCATGGCTTGTTTCCCCTCCCTCCCGAGGGGACCACAGGAGATGGCTGCACCATGAGATCACGGCTGCAGAACCAAACCCTTAGCAAAGCCTCAGCAGACAGACAGAAAGACAGACAGAAGGACAGCACACCTCTCCCAGCTTTGGAAGGGAGATTTGGTCCCTGACCAAAAAAAGGGACATCAGAGTTTATCCTACGCCCTGTTATACTGAAAAATATTCCCACACGCTGCTTTGCAAAGAGTTTCACCCTTTGGAGCTGCAATCCAACCTCTCCTCCTCTGAAGGAGCCTTACCCTGCACTTGTTTTGTAAGTAAGAGCTTCAGTTAAGGCAGCAGAGATTTTGTCTGAGGATAATGGGCTCAAGGAAGCACTGAAATGCAATTTCCCTGAGTTGCAGGGCGGTGAAGGCAGGGATTGAGTCAGCAGCGGTGCCCGTCCAGCGCCGGAGCTGCTCCGTGGAACAGGGATCGGTCCCAGACAGGATTGTCACCATCTCCTACACTGCACACACGGCGCTTTGCAAAAGGCACTGGGGTGTTTTTCTGTCTTCCCTCCAGTGAAGCAAATCTGGTAGGGTTTGGCAGCAGCAGTGACTTGGTTTCTGGGTTTGTTAATGCACTGGTAAAGGGACATTGTTTGCTCCTAACAAAAGCCGCCTGGGCTTGGCATTCCTGACAGGTGCCTGAGGAAAGGAAGCCAGGCAGCAGCTGAAATCCAACACACTGCTCCCTTCCTCCACGGGAAAGGCAAGGTATGGCCAAGCTGGACTTGTGCTCTTATTTGAGGCTTTTCTTTGGGTTCCAGAGGCAATTTTTTTTTTTTTTTTTGATGTTTGCTGCAAATACGTTTAAATTCTCCCTGTTTTGGAGGCAAGTAGTCAATGCATCTGAAGTGCATGCTTGACATATGTTTCTTTTCACATGCTGTCCTCCATTCATTTCGTGCAGCAGATGCTCAGTTTACCACTTCAAATGTATTCTTATTTACTAGAAATTATTTTAGAAAATAGCTGTTTGGAACTAAACATTTGCAGCCCTTCTTTTGGGCGAAGGGAGCTCCTTTTTGCAGCTGTCCTGGGTGGCTGCATGCAGATGTTGACAGGTTAATTTGCATTTGAAGGGCTGGATGCAGCGAGCTAAGCAAGGGTTTTTCTTCCCTGCCTCTGAAGGCAGTCACTTCACACTCCTTGCCAAATTTAGCCCCGATGCTACTCTTCTTAATTAACTAGAACAACATCCAAGCTGAGTTTGGCCCATTGTTAGCCGGCCATTTATTACAGGGTTGAATTAAACCCCTTGGCCGTGTAGAAGAAAGGCTTTTATTCTGAAAATTGATTGCACGAAAGTGAAACGCAAGGACAGCCCTAATTCACAGCAAGGTGGAAGGTACAAGCTGGTTTATCTGATTCCCTCTATCCTGTCGCTAGAAACTGCAAGTCCAACCTGGTTTTCCTGCCTGCTGCACACTGCTGAGGTCGGAAATGGTTTAGTAAAAAAGGAATGCTGATGTTAAGAAGAATGTGCAGCTCACACTGCTCAGTCCCCCTTCCCACAGAGTATTCTTTTTCTCCTTGTTTTGAGTTTCTTTTTTCCCTTTAAAAGAAGTTTATATCAAGACTGTGAGCACAAAGACCCAGATTTAAACTTCAGTCCCTTCCATTGCTGTAGGAAAAGGCAGAAGTCCTGATCCACAGCCCTGCTCTCAGCCTCTAGGAACTGTTGCTGCTGGTCTTTCATGTGCCTGATCCATCCACATCGGCTCAAAGCAGAGACCAAAAGCTTCCATGCTGCAGCAGGGAGAGGAGCTGGCATTCAAAGACTTGAAGCCCTGTCACCACCAAAGCCCCCTTTGCTTCCTCTTTGGTTTCTTTTCTTCCCTTTAGATGTTACAAAACTGTCAAGGCAAGCTACATCCTGTGGGTATTAAAGCACTGAGCTGAGCCTACAGAGACATGGGAAGATGTAATTAATGTTTCTCTGGCTTTTTTTTTTTCACCTCTTTTCACCACACTGCCTGGTCCCTGCCATGATCTGCCGTGGGCAGGTGCTGGTCTCACTTCTCCCCCCCATAATGTGGATTTCAGCTCAGTTTGCTGTGCATCCCCCTGGCCGAGGCTGCCGTGGGGACAGTCACCCATCTGAGGGACAATTCACCCTTCTGAATTTATCAGTTTGGATGTTTATTTGCAGGCATTAAAGGAACACTCGTAACGTGCGTTGGATTCAGCCTGCAGTCCTGGCAAAATTCTTCCTGGTCACAGTCAAATGCAAACTAATTCATCACCCCAACTGTGTGTGAGGGAGGCACTGGCACCGTGCACTGTCTCGAAGGGAAGTGTTTGCTCCAAGCCATCATTTGCATCACACACGAAGCTTCTCTTGGAGATATCTTTGGGTTTTCTACGTAAGAACTTCAGGAGAGTGGAGAATGTTGCTGTTAGACAGGCATGATTCAGGTACCCATGGCGACATGAGATCACTCTGCATTGTCACCAGCACAAGGAGATTACCTTATACAAGAATAACTAAGAATAGAATTTTTGACCTTCAATATTTCCTTATCTGTAAACATTAGATCTGCAAGGCAGTGCAGCTCTGCTTGTCAACAAGAAGGAATAAAAGAAAAATAAAACTAATTTAAAACCCCACAGTGGCAGTGGAATAAATTCATACATTTATCACTTCAGAGGTTCCCATCACTCCTGCCTCTTTTCCTGCAAGGTTTAAATGATTACATATTTTTTTGTGTGTTATGCTTACTCTCCTAAGAATAGAACACACTTTACAGAAGCTCATATGGATGAAAAAACATTTTCCTTTTGCACTGTTGTTCACAGTTAACACACACAAACCTACACCTTCAGCTTTCCAAAACCTTGGTTCATACCATCAAATAAATTAATGGCATATGCAGAAATTTATTTTCAAGTCCTTAAAAGTTGAATGTTTATTACTTGCACTTTCACTTTAAGAAATATCATGGATCTCAGAGACTGCTGAAAGACTTTATCCAGTTCAGTAAAAGGGGCAGATTCTTCACAACACTTGCACCTGCCCCTGCTCCTGCCACCACTAAAACTGGAGATGCTTGAATGAAAAAGATCCTTAAAGTGAAGAAATGCAGGACGAGGTTCTAAGCTTACCATAACAGCTGGAAAGAACATTGTAAAATGAAATTCAGCATCTGCTTCTGTAGATGTCTCAGGTTTTAAGTTTCTGAGGCAGAGGGTAATTTTTAAGCAGAATTTTAACTTGCACATACATGAATTATTTCTAGTGACTGGCTCAAAAATAGCAATTTAAGCCTGTACAATGTGTTCACACTGGGCTGGAGCGTGGCCAGACAGCCTGGCCAGGCCTGGGGACACCAAACTCTCTGCACACACCTGGACCATGTACCTCGTCTTGGGTCTGGCACTGTGGGCTGGAGCCACGCTCTGAGTGTCCCTTGTCCCTTCCTGGGCCACCAGGGGACAGCCAGGGGTTGGGCTCCAGACACCTTGCTGAGGTCTGAGCTGCAGTTTGGAGTCACTGGAGGCCAAAAGCCAAGTGCTGTCCCCAGGGAGCAGAGGCTCACGGTGCTGTGTGACTCAGAGGTGCAGCTGTCACAGCCCCGTGGCTCCTCCTGTGATGGGAATGGCTCAGACACCGTGGTGGGACTGGGATTCAAGGCTCCATCCGAGCCATGGTGCTCAGGCTCCTCACTTGCTTCACTGGGAGAAAGGACTCTGTGCTCCTCTGAGGAGAAAGAGGAGGCTGTGGTGTGGGAAAAGCAGCTCCCAGGTTCTCATTCTTGAGAACACTCTTAGGGGAAAAAAAAATCCAAGAAGAAACACATTTAAAGCCAAAGGGATGGCACTATCCCTGCTGGAGCACCCCAGAAGTCTGTGAAGGAACCCCTGGTGTATCCAGCATTTGCAGATTCTCAGGACATGCCAGGTAGGATTGTGGAGCTGCTGCAGAAAAGCACTGATGTCTCAGGAGGGCTCAGCTCTCCTACTCCTGCAGGAGCAGGTCACAGAGCAGTTTAGGTGATGCTGTGCCTAAAAAGTCAAAGCTCAGACTACAAACCCCAGTGCCCTGGACAACAAATGAAGAGCAGAGCTCAGGAGCTGGACCCTCAAGGGGAGCAGGCTGACATCAGATTGTCACAATATGACACGAAAGAATGAGACTGCACTCGAGTTCTTGTGAGGAAGAAGAAGAAGAAAGTTTATTAGGATTTTAGGTTTATAGAGATTTCTAGAAAACATCAAGGATTGGATGAGGAAGTTGNGGAGGAATTTGCCACCTCTCCAATCCATTGGCAAAAATCACAGTCTGTCAATTGACTGCTCCCAGAGGAGAAATATATAAATAAAATAGATAATTCTAAAATTATACATAATTTACATGGAAGTTTGTGAGAAGGCTCCACTAAAAAATGTAAACATATCAGAAGGCAAAAACTCAGGGCGACATCAGACCTTCCCCTGACAGCCCCCAGGGCTGGTGTTTGGGGCTGTGCTCATCCTCAGGGATGGGCAGCACACGTCTGAGCCCTCTGGTTGGGGCCAGCAGTGCAGGAGAGCACAGCCCATCCCACCCTGGCAGCCCAGCAGAGCTCAGTGACACAGCTCATCCTCCCTCTCCAGCAGGTACTCACTGCCCAGAACCCGGTGATTCCAGTCTGTAGAGCAGAAGTAATCCACAGTCACTGGGCAAACTTTGTCCAGAGCTTATCTGGGAGAGAAAGCCCTGCTGCATCCTGCTGGCTGCAGGAGAGCTGCTGCAGCCGGGTGATGTTTCAACATGACTGAGTATTTTTAGAGCCATCCTATGGTGCAGGAGTTTTAACTTCCATTTCACAGCCCTTGAAGCCTGGCAAACTTTCATTAACATTTGATGCCTTGGAGTCATGCAAGGTCTGGGGGGAAAGGGAGGGAATGGAGGGAGAGGGAATACACCTTTTTGGAAGTTACTGGGAAGCTCAGAAAAAGCCTCCAGTCTCTCACTTTTGTACCAGGTGGTTTTAAAGGACTCCAACCACTTAGAAAACAAAGTTAGAATTCCAAACCATGGCTGGGTGGAAGAGTCTTAATTAGCATGTGAAATACCTGGAGTCTCTCTGGCCCTTGGGGAGGTGAACCCCACCACCCTGAAATGATCATGCCTCTCTTCTTTGCCTGTTATTAGGCAACTTGGCTAATACAGGGCTGTTTGACCCACAAATCCCCAAATTATTTATAAATCATCAAGCATCCATCCTCGAGCAGAGAACACAAACCATGGAGAAGTCAAAGGATTTGCTCCCAGTCCCCACTGCCCTCTCTGCCATTTCTGCTCAGCACAAAGTAAGGCTTTTTTGCCCAAAGTTACAACCAATGAAAACAGTGCTTCCCTGGCTACAAGGCAGACTTTCAACTGGAAAATAAGTTAACAGAAACTCTATTTTTCCCCCCTCTAAATATACACACACACACACACACACAGAGCGTCTCTTCGCGCACACAACTGAGATTTCTCATAGGCTGAGGGAGTAGGAAGAAGAGACGTATTTTTGTCTCCTTGGCAAAAATCAATTGGCAGCATATCAGTGAGTTGTAAAGATTGAGTAAGTACTAGAGCACGGCCCCATTGAGCGGGTTTTGGAGAGCTGCCCTTTGGCTGCCTCTGCCCGTCTGCCAGGGCCGCGGCTGGGGCACTGCCCTGAGGAGCCCCAAACAGCCCACCCAGGCTGCTGGGGAGGAAGAGGAGGAAGACGAGGTTGCACCAGGTGGAAATGAGGAGCTGTCAGCTCTGCACCATGCCAGATGAGGTGTCTGAAGGGGAGAGGAGCTGTAAATCTCCCCCTGGGCATGGCAGCGTTCCCGGGCAGTCGGAGCTGCTGCCTGATGTGGACCTGGCAGGAGGTGTCACCAAGGGGTGACAGACTGGTCCTCCTCTGCTTTCAAAACTCGGGGGGAAATCTGGTCCCCAGGATGCTGTTATGCAAGGGCAGAGAGAAACATGAAGGGCTGAGGGGGAAGGAGTCAGGGGCACAACAACCACCACAGCCAGGCACTGGAGACCTGCCCTTTGTCCAGTGTTCCCAGCAAAAGGAAAACGTTTTGGTTTTCTCTTCCCAGCTGTAAACACTCCCAGCTGCTTCTGTGCCATCCCAGGACAGCAGAAGGCAATGAGCATTTCTGGTTACAATGGCAGATGTGCCTGGTGATGGTAAGGGCTGAGACTCTCAGATACATTATTTAAAGCAAATTCTGGGATTCTAAATTGGATTGCTCAAAGCTCCCACCACCACTGTCCTTCCTCAGTGCAGGTAGGGACATTTCATAGTAAAACACAATCCTGAAATGCTGAAAGTAAACTCAGAAATCTCGACAATGAAATATTTATGAGTCTGTGCTTTGGTGCATTGTAATTTTGCATGATATGTTTTGCTTTTCAAGACTGACTAGATTAAGCCTCTTCTGATTCATTAAACACATTTTCCTAAATGCTGTTTCTACAAATATTGTTGGGTCATTGTGTTTAGTTGCATTTATTAGCTGGTGTAACAAGGAACGTACGTCTCCCATAAACCTGAGAGGAACCCACTTAAATGTGTTGCTCTGAATCTCAGCAGAGAAGAAAACAGTTCTCATGAATAATTAAAGCTTAAAGAGGTCATGCTGGTTTTGCAGCCTCATTTTTATTTGTCACTGCTTGGTTTGCGTTAGGAAATGGGAAGTTTCAGGTGCAGGAGCCAAATGGAATCTCTTCTGCATGTGTTCATTTGAACAGATCTATTTGGTAGCCATCTCCATTTTTAAGTATTAGGTCATTTGTTGGCTGTAATCATTTAAATCAGTCCTGGGAATTAGAAAGTTTAAGGCTTCTAATTTTCATCAGGCAGTGTCTGTGCATCCTTTTGCCTTTCTGGCAGAAAGGAGCACTGGCTCCTCAGCTGGGCAGGGCTGGAATGCAGGCAGGGCTGGGATGCAGGCAGGGCTGGAATGTAGGCAGAGATGTGATGCAGAAACACTGGGATGTAGGCAGGGCTGGGATGCAGGCAGGGCTGGGATGCAGGCAGGGCTGAAATGCAGGCAGGGCTGGGATGTAGACAGGGCTGGGATGCAGACAGGGCTGGGATGCAGGCAGGGCTGGAATGTAGGCAGAGATGTGATGCAGAAACACTGGGATGTAGGCAGGGCTGGGATGCAGGCAGGGCTGGGATGCAGGCAGGGCTGAAATGCAGGCAGGGCTGGGATGTAGACAGGGCTGGGATGCAGACAGGGCTGGGATGCAGGCAGGGCTGGGATGAAGGCAGGGCTGGGATGCAGGCAGGGCTGGGATTCAGGCAGGGCTGAGACTCAGGCAGGGCTGGGATGCAGACAGGGCTGGGATGCAGGCAGGGCTGGGATGCAGAAACACTGGGATGCAGGCAGGGCCGGGATTCAGACAGGTTTGGGATGCAGGCAGGGCTGGGATGCAGGCAGGGCTGGGATGCAGGCAGGGCTGCTCAGGGAGGACCTGCCTCACCATCTTGTCCACCCCTCCACAGGCCTCTCCAATCAGCCAAGTCCCTGCTCTCCTCCCAGGCCCCCATTCACCTCCAGCCACTCCCTTCCCACCCTTCCCATCTTCTCCTCAGCTTTCTCTCCCTCCCACTTTCTTCCAAGCTTCTTTACCTTGTCCTCTGTGAATCACCTCCCATTTTTCCACATTCTGCCCCAAAGTGCTCCTTTGCTCTTTTTTTGCTCTTTTGCTCTTTTTTTACATTGCTCTCAGCCTTCCTCCACAGAAGTGCAGCACCTTTCTGTTTGCATGCACTGCTGGGGATCAGAAATAACCAAGGCAGTAGTAACTCTAATTCGAGTTAAAATCCTACATGTTGCCTTTATATTCCCTTCCAGGGTTTAATAATAGTGAAATACTTTTGTTCCTTTCCTTTTTTCCCACTGGAAGCTGCTCAGTCTCTCCAGCAGCTCTGCTATTTGTTCCCAAGGTTAGACACCAGCCCTGGGTATTCAGCTCAACAGCACAGACAGCGCTAATCTCTCCTGGTGGAGCATCTTTTGCACTGGTACATCATGCAGATGATTACTGAAACCTTTGCCTTGCATTTCCCAAATCCAGCCATCAGCAGGGTTTGGCAGTTCCACCCCTTTCTCCCAACCTTTAGATTCCCTGTTGTCATCTGCCTTGTTTCTGTCCCGCATCACTGATTGTGCATGATCAATCTCCAGAGGCTTCGCTTCTATGTATAACCCAACAAGCTGGCAGAGAGACCAGGAAGACTCATTTGTGTGCTCCAAAATGAGTGGAGATCCAACTCAAGGTCACTGCACTCCAAAGACAGACACATTACAAGCATTCCTTTCAGCTAAGATGATTTATGGAGTGTTATTTCCCTATTGCTTCTTCAATATCCATTTTTCTGAATGCTGTCATCTTACGATGGATCTCCATGGATTGAAGAGATGTGGAATCACTACAAGATTCCAGGAGAGTCCAAATATTCTGCATATTCCTAATCAATTCACTAGCAAGGTCCCATATCACTACAGTATAAACCTCATGCTTTTTTCATTAAAAAACCCAACTCCGCAATGGATGAATGAGCCAAAAGAAAGTTTGTAAAAGAAGTTCAGCTCTAGATGGCAGGTTAGAGACATTCCCTGCTCTTGGAGCAGACAATAAGCCATTTAATGCAGAGAGGTAATTATTTAGTGCCTTGCAAGCTTCTGCTACACCAAGATACCTCACCATCAGTAATCAGAACCATCAGTGATCAATTCTCAATATTGATTGCATCAATAATATCAACCACCACCTTATTAATAAAGTATCAGTAGTATGAACCATCAATAATATGAATATTTTCTTCTGCTGCCTAGTTCTGGAAGGTTTTCCCATTAGAGAAGAAGACACCAGGTGCTCCCTGTGTGTGTCACCCCAAACATTCCCAAGGATTTCCCGGGTCCTCATTCTGGACAGTTGTTTATTAAATTTTAGACTGCTGTATGCCAGCTGAAAACTGCCTGATGTGAAATGAAAATGTTTCAGAAAATGGGGGGGAAATGGCATTTTAAGAGGGTCTAAAAGCAGAAGTTAAGAATAGGAAGGCAACAGCTGGAGGTTGTGCATGTGTGAAAGTTGAAGTGGCAGAAAAAAAAGGGATTAAGCGTCACACATTGCACTGTGTGTGCTTCAGGTAGCTCAGGAAGCACCCCAGAGGTGACCATGACAGTGACTCAAATTATAAACTCAGTAGAGACTTTGAAGAGACATCAATGTCCATTTCCTTGAATTCCTCCCCCAGGAAATGCCAAGCCGTGGGCCAGGATGTGTGGATGTGCTGTGATCCTGAAAGGTGAAGCCATCGAGCCCTGGTTGATCACCATGTTAATGAGGGAGAACTGATGACTTACCAAAGGAAGGGAAACCATATGGATAAAAACCAAACTATCCCTTGAGGGAAACTCGATTCCAATAGCTCAGATGCAGGAAAAAGGCATAGTTTGACATTGTGAATGTAAACATGATTTGTCATTTTTCAGCATGTGAACTTCACCAGGCAAAAGGAGTTCTGTTCTCAGAACTGCACCCAGTACAGGTTGGCACTTCAGCCCTCTCACAGTGACTGATGGACTGGCAGCAGCCTCCCTGGATGAGCAGCCTTTGTACCACTGAGTCTATGTCAGGGTCAAGAATACTGGGGGGAAAGAAGAGATTTTGGTCCAAATCCTGGCTCCATTCAGGTCAGCACTGTTCATTTCCCGCACTGAGGGGGTGGAGCAGTTGATGGTCACTGTGGGGCCATTCACACTTGTGAAAAGCAAGGGAGTCTCTGACATTTTGTGCCAAAAGCACTGCCAGTTACTAAAGTACCTCTTTAAATTAAGGTATTTGGAGCCAGAATGTAAGTAAGAGCTGGAAACTCATCAGAGGATGACTCTCAGTTCAGAGCTCTGATGGATGAAGGCTCTCACCTAAGAAGCCAACACCAGCTCCTCAAGTGTTAGACTAATTTTAGCTCAGGTAGAAAAGCCAACTACAGAACTCTAATGGAGGTTTCTCTCCAAGCTCCAAATTGACTTTAAAAGGACAGGGAGGATTATATCAGCCACGAAGAAACAGCCTCAGCAAAGTGGCAGCAGAGCAAAATATGGAAGTGAGTGGTGAGACAAACTTCTGGGCTGCCGGGATAAAGGACGGTGGCAGGAGATGCAGGACGAGACGAGGTGTGAAGGCAGAGCACAGCGAGTGTGGGCCGTGGTGGTGGAGAGAGAAAAGCAGACACAGAGAAGTGAGTTAACAACCCCGTGACAAACTGGAAATGTTGGCAGATTCTTGGGGCTGAGCCAGGCGTGAGAAGGCTCACCGTGGCTGGGCTGACTTGTGTCTGGCTTGAAAATGTTCCCCAGACAGCATCACCAGTGTGGCCCCAAAACAACCACGTCACACCCAGGCTGGGGAATTGCCCCTGTTTCCCTGAGCAGTTGATGTACAAAATGCAAACTGAACACCAGGGCTGGAAATTTGTCAGTTTTTCTCCTTAGAAAACACAGAGTCATTCCCTCAATCAGCTCTGTAAACAGGAACAGCAAAAAAGAGACTAAAAGAGAACCCCCTGAAATTTGCCCCACTTTGCCATCCAAGCAGCAGCACGAGAGGATGTGGTTGATAAGGAGAAAATGGCAAATTGTAGTAGGAAGACCCATCAGCAGGGCTTGTGGAATTGCACAGCATGCTCTTACCTGCTGCTTGGCCAAGGAAAGGCAGCTGGGAAGGGACAGGAGCACTGCTGAATGATTTCAGTCATGAATTCTGTGGCCAAAGTGCTGGTTTATGAGGCAGACATTTGAAGGAACTGGAACTGGAGCAGCCTAAAGCAACAGGTGACATACAGCTCTCCCCTGTCCTGCTGCTGCCCTGGTACCATTGGTATTCACTGTGGTAGCACAAGGACACTTAGTACTTTTGGCAGCAGTTTAGTAATGACTGAAGAGAATTCAAAGGACAGCAGCCAGACACTGATGTGTTTTATTAGCTCCCAGATGTGCAGGTGAGGTGAATCTTTGGGAAATGAGTTTTGCTGCCACGGTTTCTCTAACATCACTCAAGGTCTCAAAATCTTATAATGGAACAAAAGGCTGTCATGGAATTTGAAAGGCATCTTTGGCTAAGCATCTTTTCTGAATCTGCTCATTTCTTACACAGAAATACAAATGCACAGCATCTCTGATGGTATTTGCCCAGCTGAAAACAGGAGGTCAGCTGCTGAGGCTGTGTGTTTTCCACATGAATTATAAGTGCCTGAGCCTCTGTAGGTGTTTCCTGGGATATCTTTCTGGTGTAGGTGATCCAGAATCTGGAGATGCTTTATCAGGCTGTGTGAAATAGTGCTTGGTGCCTCCTGGATTGCAGAACATCAAAATAACAAAGACTATATTGCTCAGAAATTAAAAATTTTCCTGCCAGGATTAGAACTCACCCCTCCCAGCAGCAGAGGTGTTCCATCCATGGAAGTGTTCAAGGCCAGGTTGGACAGGGCTTGGAGCACCCTGGGGTAGTGGATGGTGTCCCTGGGCACGGCAGGGGGTTGGAACAAGATGAGCTTTAAGATCCCTTCCAACCCAAACCCTTCTGTCATTCCATGAACAGTGGATTTCATTACCACCCAAGCAAGGTACACCTGCAAACTTCTTTGGGAAATAGTGAGAATCCCCTGGCATCTGGAGGGGATCAGCTAAGGCCACAGGAAGCTCAGGAGTGTTTGAAAAGAGGTGATTGTGCCATGAAGGTCGAACTGCCCAAGCGGGAACCTCTCCGGTCACTATTTGCAGCTCTGGAATTGGCACCCAGACCACTGGAGGTGGCTCCTTGGATGAGCTCCAGTGCAGTCTGAGACCTCTGTGAAAAAAAGCAATGCAAGGAGCAGAGCAGCACAGCTTTGTTCTGTGGGGCTGTGGTGAAAGAAGGGGCTGTGAGCAGCCTCTGCCTCCAACAGAGAGGGCTTTGTCCAGGAGCACCAGGGAGAGGCTGCAGGCGGCCAAAGGGAATCAGATCAAGCACTGCTACAGTGCAGGCAGGTGGGGGAAGGCAGATTAGGAGGGTCTGAGTGCTGGAGAGGGGTGGTGTGAGACAGACCCTTCTCTGACAGAAAGTCTACAGCAGACACAGGAGGGGGCATTTACCACATGGAGGTGAGAGAATGGAGGGAGCACATCAAATGATGAGACAAACCAAGACCTGTTCCTGGAGAAAACGTGCTCCTGCCAGACTGGAGGGGAATGGGGAGCACTAAATAAAAGCCAGGAGAGAGCTCCCTGCCAGCCCCAGCTCCTCTGCAGAGCGTGGGCAGCAGCAGCAGCTGCTCTGGCGTCTCCTCCAGCTCCTCAGAGCCCTCCCGAGGTGCTGAGCACACCAGGAAGGTGTTCTGCCTTTAAAAGCCTTAAAGAGGAGCAAAATGGAGCAGGCAGCAAATCCTGAGTGGCTGCTCCTCACCTGACACCGAGGGGACAGCCGGGAAGCTCTGAGCAGTGGAAGGGCTGTAGGCAGCGGAGAGGGAGGACTGGAAAAAGGGGAAATTCATGTCACAGCAGAAGATAAGAAAATAAGAGACTTGAGGAGGAGTTTTGCTTTGCCCACCAGACAATTGAAAATAGATCAAAAGAAGAACCCAAAGGGTTTGTGTGAGATGACAGCTCCTAAGGAAGAAAGTGGGGCAAATTTCATACATTTCAACATTTTAAAATAATTTTCTTTCTGCCCGGGAAGTAGATGGGAAGCAAACGAAAGGGAGTAGGCCAGATTCTGATATCACTGGGTGAGACAGATTTGAGTCCACTACAGGGAAATCAGAATCTGACCCAAAAGTAGGCAATTCCTCTCCCTACAATGACAAACGAGTGAGTTCTGAGTTAGGGAATGAAAGACAGAGAAAGAAGGAAAGGACTTCTGTAAGTGAAATAAATGATTATTTGTTTCACAGTCTCAAGATCTAGAATAGAGAAACATGATTAGGAGTAAGGATGAATTCCTTTTAGAGACTCAGCTGAGCTGAATTTGCTTTGGTCTGACCATGACACACAAGGGCAGTTCATCCTGTCCAGGTGGTTTATGGTACCAAGGTAGCCCACAGTTATGGGAATAAACTCCTACTCTTTTTATGTCCTGATCATTTTCTCAACACAGAAAATGGCAAAAGTATGATAATAACCCCAGGTATGAGCAGTATTCTTCATCAAATTCATCTTCAGGATGAAACAAAAACACGAACTGTCATATGGACAAATTTCCAGGACTGGCAGGACTCCGAGGGTGTCAGACAGAATCTGTCTCAAAACCAGCCTATGCTTTGAAGTTTCTAGCTCTCACAACAGCCAAACTTTTTTTCAAAGGCAGACACCCAATAAATGTGTATTTAACCTCCTGAGGCTTCTTCCTCTGCTGGCTCCATCCTCCGCAGTGATGAAGGCGGCTCCCAGCAGCATCGTGGAGTAGCAAATTCACATGAGGTGTGTTTTGCACATGACCTGCATCAATAGTTCATGATTTCTTTTATAATGACAGCATTAAACATCTCCAGGCAGAGGCTCATGGGATCTGTGCTCATTCGAGTAACTTAAGGACAGGCTTGTGAAACTCTCAGCAGCCAGCAGGAGACAAATAACCAAACCTGGGACAGTTTAACACAGAAAGTTCCAAGCTACAGGGAAATATCTGTTCTTTGTGGTCTGAGGGGGGAGCTCAGGACTAGAATAACCCCTGTTTGACCAGCAGCACCACAAGGCAGGTTTTGAAAGTAAAAGGAGGTGAACCCTCCATTCCTCTTCTCAAGGGTTATTTTGTGACAAGAGGAATGAGAAGAAAGCAAAGGCAGCAGCTGTGTGTGCTGTGGTGTCAGTCCAGTGAGGCAGGGGAGCTGTACTGGTGGAAAATCAAACAAATGAACACAGTGCACAGATAGATATTTTTGTGGAGATGAACATTTTTTGGCATGTCTGATCTCCTTTGCTCACTATTGCTCAAATCACTCGGCAAAGCACTTCAGAACCTGTCAGCAGAGAAATCCTCCTCAGGAAAAAAATACACAACTGTTTCTCTCCTCCCCTGGCAGAGTCCAGCACTGAGACACCCTCACTCACTATAAATAGAGGCTCTCCACTGATGTCCAAGGGAAGTGTAAAGCCATGCCATTAAGGAAACCCAGTCCTGGGACGTGCTGGGATGGACACTGTGTTCAGGCAACTTCTGTTACAGCAGCCCCACTCTGCCTGTCACGCTTTTCTCGTGGTCTGTGGTGCTGTCAGTCAGCCCTCTCTGTGCTGATATATTCAGAAATCTTGTCATTTAAACATTCTGATATTCATGTGTTGCAGTAAATCAGGCTGACAGTCAGCTCTGCAACTGAGGCACAGTATTTAATCACAGAATAGGTGCAACAAGCAGAACCATCGCTCCAAATTTCCCCTGGTACCTTACTAATTGCCTTATTTTTAATATACAGTCAGCTCCTTGCAACTTGTATTCCCTGCTTCCGCAAGCACTTGCTGTCAAATGATCCTGAAAATAATTTCATTCCATGCCCCCAAACTATCCCAGAAGTCCCACATTTGCCATGAGCAATCAGCTGGCTGGTGGGGTTTCAGGGTGGATGGCTGGGGTGTATTTACCTGCCTGCAGGTGGCTGCTGAAGCCCAGTGACCACTCCTGCAGCTGCCATCCACAGCCCTCATCCCACCGGTGCAAGTCCCTCGGGAGAATCCCCTGCCTCACACTATTAATAGTGTGCATGTGTGAGCTCCGAGTATCCACAGCTGCTCGAGGGCTCCAGGAATGTGGTGCCTTGGCAGGGGAGGGGTTGATCCAAGATGTCACCAGTGGCTGGTGTCCCATGAGAAAACAAGAAAGGCTTCTCCACCAGGTCCCAAACCCAGTGCTGTCTGCATTAAGGAGGGCTGGCAGCTGAAAGATTTAATGGGGCAGTGCCTGGGCAGAAGATGATGGAGAAGGAGGGAGATGCTCAGCCCCTCTCTCCTCGAGTGTCTCCCACTGCAATCGGATATCGCCTCCTGTAAGAGCCTGCTCAGCACAGAGAGACAAAAACTGCTATTGACAGAAGTGCCCCGCAGACAGGGCCCTCTGCTGCAGAGCTGCTCCAGTCTGGAGTGCTAAAACCTATTTTAAATGACAACAGAACAGTAATGCTATGGGAAGATCTTGTTGTGTAGAGTTTTCAGCATTAGGGCAGGGAGAAAACAAAAGTACAGCCTTGTGTTGACAAATATTGTCAGACATTTGAGGGCTCTGTTTTCCAGTGCTGATTCGTGCAAACACTTCCAGGGCATCAGGGAATGTTGTCATGGATAAACACTAACCCCAGGAAATGGCTGTTCTCAAAGACATGGCTGATGGTATGGACAATATCAGGATCGTGTAATGCATGGCCACCAAATTAATAAGTGTTTGCATCCTAAGCATTAACCTTCACTCTCAGTCATCAAAAAATAAAAACCCAGTGAACAATCTGCAGTGATAGAGGCAGGATTATTAAAGGGTTACTTGAGAAAGAGCAAGGAGTATGTCATCAGAATTTGGGATCACTGCTTTGATTGGCTGTTGAAACCTCTATGTATTTTGAGATCTCAAACCCCAAAACAAAGCTTAAGCTTCACTTAGGGACTACAGTTGCCTCCCTTATCACGTTATCTGAGTACATCACACTCTAATTATAGTTGCCTCAACAACACTTAGTGAGATTGGGAAGTACTAACCTTGCCAGAGAAGCCCTTGAACACAGAGCAGAACCAAGTCAGAAATGTCTTTTAGTTACTAAATGCCAGCTAAGTATGCTGCAACCAGTGGAAAAAAATTGTTCTTACACCACCAACAACATTTCAGAAAATTTACCTCTTCATTATCATTAACGCAGATCCTGAAGTCCTGGCTCAAAATCCAGAACAAAGTCATTGTTATTATGAGGGGGGGAAATGCATTCTAATATTTTTATTTCTAAAAGCATCATTAAAAACATATCAGTAATCATTCAAAGAAAGGAGTAATACTTACATATCTCAGTGGGATATTATACCTCACTCTCAAGAGGTCTCCAGAAGAGCTTCTCAATATTTTAGTATCTGTTAGGCAGTGATTGCAGTTTATTTATCTCTCTCTAGTGGGTACAGCAGTAGGAGTTAAATATTCCATCTTCCTGTCCCAAGGATACAAGGGACTGTATCCCCAAGCTCAAGCAAGAAAGAAAATCTCTCTCCCTCATCCCCTCCTGGGGTGGGAATTGGCTCCATGTGCCTCTGAGTGTGGACCTGTGGCCACGTTTGCCTGAACGTTTCTTCAAGGCAGCTCCTGAGAAGCTTTGGAGAAGAGCTTCAAGGAGCTCAGGCCTTGTGCAGGTGCTTGCAGAGCGGTGGTTACCGAGTTTAACTGAGGCATTTCCCTTTCTTCCACCTCTGACATTCCATGAGTTTTATTCTTTTTGTGTTGCTTTACATGCCAGGGCATGGACATGGGTATAGCACCAAATTTCAGCTTTGCTTTGTTTCTATTTTTCACTTATAAATACAACTCAGACTCTGCTGTTGTGCTTTTAGAGCTGACCACTTCTCCATCTAGTTTTAATTTTTTGCCAAATCTGAGTTTCAAACTCCATCATTGTGAAGAAAAGAGGTATTGTTACTTTTCCTGGCAAGCCTTTATTTCCAATACTTTGTGGACTGAAAGAGGCCTCAATACCCTGTAGATCACCAGAGTTCTTGATAGCAACTTCAAGCCTCACTGAGAGTTTAATAAGCTGTTGCTGAATTGCATTGCACTTGTTAAGTTTATAGAAAAAAAAGTTATTCAGTCTGCTGCTGTTATGAGCTATCAAACATCACAGACACTAGAGAGGACCCTTCACCAGTATCTCTGGTCTGAACTATATAAAAAATATTGGGGAGAATATTTTGCTTTGATACAGGTCCGAATTTCACAGTCATTTTCTATTTCTATAATAATTTAACCAGATAAATAATGATCAATTAATGGTGACCAATCCCAGTATTCCTAAAAGCTGAAAATAAAAAGGAACTCTCAAGCTCATCCAGATTTTTTTTTTTTTTGTGGGTTGGAGTGGAGGGAGGTGATTATACTGTTTTTTACATCTGCTAGTCTTGCTAATACTCCTTCATGTGAAAGGTTCTAAATATAAGAGCCAGGAAATGAAGGTCCCATCAGTGCTGTCCTGCTGGTGCATCCCAGCCCTGCAGTGGAAGGAATGGCTCCATGGCCTCTGTGAAAGTTCTGCTTTCAGAAGGGCCCATTTCACTCAGCAGTTTAATTATGTTGAGCCATTTCACAGAGCTCAAATCCCTCCATCAGCCCATCAGTGCTGCCATACAAGAGGCTTTGAGAACGTTTCAGTCTTGCAGACTCCTCCTGTGCTGAGGGAGTTTCTGCAGTGAGGTGTTTGTTTGGGCTGTTGCCATGTCCACGCTCTGTGAACGTGCAGAAGGAGCCCAAGGTGGGGGCACAGAGCTCCCTCCTTCAGGCATCTCCCTGTCTGCACCACAGCTCAGTGACCTGTGATACTTCTGCATCAGCTCTGGATAAACTCAACCAATTACCTTCACATTTATTGGAGAATCATGGAATCACAGAACTGTTTGGGTTCAAGGGGACCTTAAAGCTGACCCAGTCCCACCCACACTTTGCACTGTCTCAGGCTGCCCCATCCAACCTGGCCTCAGACTGCCAGGGCTGGGGCAGCCACAGCTTCTCTGGGCAAAACCCTCACAGGGAGGAATTTCATCCCAATATCCCCTCTAACCCTGCCTTCTGTCAGTGTGAGAAGGACTCAGAATACAATACCTACAGAGAGACAAGTGTGTGCAGACTGAGAGATGGACCCACCCAAACACACACAGGCACAGCCATTGAAAAGCCTATTTCCACAGGAAATTAGGACAGGAATATTATTTAGAATTTTTTTTCCCTTAATAAATAGGATAAAAATCACACTCTGAATATATTTCCTGTAAATTGCACACCTTAATGGAGAGACTCAGTGAAATGTCCATTCAATATCAGAGGCTCTATAATGCTGGGGGTGATTCAGTTCTGTTGTGTGAACTGCCATGAAAATAAGCTCTGGGATCTTTAAAATCTGGGTTTTGCATTGCCTTGCCCCAGAGCCATGAGGAGCAGCAGCCCCAGAGGTGGCCAGGGCTGGGATGCACAGGCACACAGGCTCAGCAGCAGCAGGCCCAGCTGAAGAGCTCTCCCCACCTGGCAGCCAGGACAGGTGTGTCACTTCCAGATGTGACATGAGCCACTTACATCTTGTTGCCAGCCTTTGAAGTGCTGTGCAGAGAAAGCCTGAGCCGTTGCTGCAATTAGAGCTGATACATCATTTACTGGAAGAATTAAATGCGCTGTAGTAGCAAACCTGCGGTTGACACTCACAGGGTGCAATTTAAATCCTCCGGATTAGTAATTCTTTTGAGATCTTTGTAATCATTGGTAATAGGTAGTGAAATAAATCCACATTTATATCCTACAGACTGCAGCTGTGCTTCTGTTAAAGTAGTATTAACTGATGGGTTTTAAATCCTTCTGCCAGCTCGAGCTGTAAGCACCGAGGCTCCTGTGCAGGGATAACTCAGCCTGGGTGATGTGTTCCCGAGCAGGAGAGCTCTGGTTAATGAATAATGAAAGCACCACGGCACAATCACAGCTCAGGGCTCCCTCCTGCAGGAAGCTCTCTGGGGAGAGGTGCCCGTGTAGCTCCCTGTGCCACAGCGACCCAACTGCAGTTCAGGCTGTGGATAACTGTGACAGACAGTGATAACTGTGACACAGAAGAGCTGTGACACAAAGTGCTTGTGGACAGTTTTACCTGCATGGACAAAGTGCTGAGGTGTCCAGTTGAGTGAGGGGTTTGTCTGGCCAGCTCTGGTGTTGTCTCTCTGGGGCTCAGGAGTGCACACTGTGCCCTGACTTTACTGCCCAGGCTCACAGTTAGCTAAACAAATATGCCATTAAAAGCTGAGCCAACCTTGAGTGGGACATACAGGCTTAAACTGCAGCAGCAAGAGATTTATGGACTTGTTTTTGCAGCCTAGAGAGTAATTGAAGAGGCCTCAGACAATTCAGCATTTACCGGCTGTGATAAGGGAAGGCTGCACTTCACTGGGATGAGATGGGAAAGGTGATGGTGGTGAGATTGGCACTGGGAGCCCCAGCCATGGAGCAGGGACCCAGCCTGACAGCCACTCTGGGAACAAAAAGAAGCTTTGCAAACTCAGTATGCTTGTAAGATAAGCACTGCGCTGATAAAGTGAAGCACTTAGAGATTAAAAAGCTCCAGAGAACGCTGTAAGTGGCTGAAGGAAGGAGCCCAGGAATCCTGGCTGTCCCTTCCTCCAGCCCAATCTGCCCAAAATTCATTACTTTAAAGATGGTTTCTTGACAGGTTTAAAAAAGCACGTTTACCTGGTTCTGTTCCTTATGGGTTCTGTTTGCTTTGCTCCCATTCAGGAATCTACAAAGGACATTGTTTCCGGATCAACCACTTCCCTGAAGACAATGACTACGACCACGACAGCTCAGAGTACCTTCTCCGTAAGTGAGCAGTGACACCTGACACACAGATGGGGCCAGAGAGGCTTCCCTGGGCTTCCCTTCTGCAGAGAGCAACCCCAGTTTTACTCACTGCCAGACTGGCCCAAACTGGGCTGCACAGCCCAGTGGTGCCACGTGTCCAGTTCATGCTGCAGCTGACACACTTGGGGACTCCCACTTCATAAAGTCATTGAATCATGGAATGATTTGTGTTGGAAGAGACCCTAAAGACCATCTAGTTCCAACCCTCTTGCCATGGGGTTTCAAGGGTTTTTTCCAAGGGTTTCCTTCAGCCGGGGGAATGCTCACAATTTTGGTGCCGATTGTCTAAACATCAAATGACAAATTTTCAAATGAAAACTACAGCTATCGTGCCCAGATTGGCAAGGATATTTTACAGAGGAAGTACTTATAGGGTTAATGTAACAAAACTCATTTGAGGAGTGAGTTCCAGCCCATTAGGAAGCTTTACCAAATGCTTAAACCCAACTCTTACTCAAGCCTCAGCCTTTGCAGCTGGTGAGCCACCTCCCCCTGAAGTGAAATTACTGCACTGTAGGGAGGAAGCTGAAATTTGTGCAGCTAACAGCAAAATCCCAGCATCAACAGGGGCTGTGGCTTCCCTGCCTGGCCAGCCAGGCACTGCTGCTCTATGCTGGCATGCAATTCCCCCCAGAAAGGATTTCACCCACCAGCCTGGTGCTTGAAAAACGGGCAGTTGTTTCATCCCCTCCACATGACCATTCTCTCAGCTGATGGCAAGTCTTGGAACCCAACCATGAAACCTGCAAAGCTGGAGTCAGATTCCCCTTCCCCAGAGGACTCCTTGCCTTGTTGTTCCTCCTGAACAAAAGAGCTGAGCAGCCAAGCTGAAAGCAGTGCCCTTTACCAGGGAGAGGAACTGCAGCTCACAAGGTGTTGGGGAATCAGGGAGTGGAGAACAACACTGCTGGCAAGGCAGGGAACTCCTCAATTACAATATTAATTACCTGAAATACCACTAAGAGAACCACTCTGCCCTTCTGCTCACTTCTGGGCAACAACTTCCAGTTGCTAAGATATGAAGAAGGAAAAAGAAAATCTCTGAAAAGTTTGCCTTACCAGAAAGCCCAGATGTTTTTTTCCTCTTTGCTCTTGTCGATTTAGATCAGTCATAGCACCCGGGTGACACGATTTCAGAGCTCAGGCAAAGGCAGAGTGTGAGCACAGCTGCATTTATCTTTCATACAAAGCCTTGGAACTAATGTTAAATTGATGCCAAGTCAGCTTTAGGAAACAAACATCTTTAGTAAAAGGCAAGAGGAATTAAGTAGCATCTTGATAAAAGCACATTATGCCTTCTTTATGTGGAGAAAAGTGAGAACTGGGAAAAAACAGTCTCCAGCTCCATGTTTAGATATGAGACTGGTAAATTGTTTATAAGTGTGCTTGTGATGGGTGTTCCTAAAAGCTGTTTGCAAAAATGACTAAGTACAGATCTTAAAAACAAGTTGGTCCAGCTCTTTATGTCTTCTGTAAAATCAGTCTCTGGTGTCTCCCCCGCAGAGCAGAGCTCACCTCTCAGAGTCTGCACAGAGACAAGGCTCCTTGGCTTTAACTTTCAGAAGAAGAACTGCAGTTTCCCATGCACGGAGTTGATTTAGAGATTACTGAAAGGTTACGTGTCAAAATCCAGAGGAGATGAGCTCATACCTATATGTAATAGGGACCAAATCATTGTCTAAGACAGGAGGATGTTTGCATCCTGTTTCAAAGGGACGTGAGAGCTTCCATCCTGTTTTTGCCCTCTGCAGTCTACTGGCTCCATATAATTTTCCACTATTTCTGGCCATTTCTTGGCACAGTTTCTCAGAGGGACATGTTGGGACTCATATTTATTTTTCCTGCCTGGCTTAGACAAAGGTACCCACACTCATGTATTTCATGCTCCTGAAGGAGCAGTGTGAGGAGTCTCAGCCTCTTCCACGGTCCCCAATTTAATTTGGGCTTCAGAGAAATGCAAACACTGTAGTGCCAGCAGGATTGAGTCCTGGTTCAAAACCTCATGGAAATCAGTGACAAAAATGACTGATTTGGGGAGACTTTGGTCTAGGGAGAGGGTAGAGGCAGGAGTTTGGATTTTGCCCTTTGGTGTTCAAGTTTCTCCCTGCAGAACCAAACTAACGACAGCGCTGTGACAAGCTGACACGTGCAGAGGAGCTCAGACAAGATCCTTCCTATTGAACCTTCCCCGTGGCAACACACGCCCATCTGTGTGCCTAAAAAAATCCCCCTCACATGCCTGAGCAGGGCCCCAGCGAGCAGCAGATGTCCCAGTGCCAGCACCGAGAGCCTGCGATGTCCCCGGGCTGCCACCGCATCCCCGGCGGCAAACGCGCCCCGGCTTCCCTCATCTCCTGCTTCTCTGTCTCCTCTTCCCTGTCTCCTGCTTCTCCTGCTTCCCTGTCTCCTCTTCCCTGTCTCCTGCTTCTCTGCCTCCTGCTTCTTCTGCTTCCCTGGTCTCCTGCTTCCTTCATCTCCTGCTTCCCTGTCTCCTGCTTTCCTGTCTCCTGCTTCCCTCATCTCCTGCTCTCCTGTCTCCTTCCCCATCTCCTGCTTCCCTGGTCTCCTGCTTCCTTCATCTCCTGCTTCCCTGTCTCCTGCTTCCCCCCTCTCCCGCATTCCTCCGGGCACACAAAACCCGAGCTGCTCCCACCCAGCATCGCAGGAAGCACGGGCACCTCTCCCTCTGCAGAGCGAGGATCTCACCCTCGCTGTGCTCTGGGGTTCTCGGGGCTCTGCAGGGGGACCCCGCTTCAGGGGCACCTCTACACTTTCCTGCCCTTCCTCCCTGCATGTCAGAGCATCCTGTCTCCAAAGCCATTCCCTCGGCTCCTGCCTTTCTGGAGATTAAAAGCCCGAGCCGAGCAGGGTTTGCAGCCCCATGGGGAGGAGCAGCGCCGCGGCTGCACCGAAGGAGGTGTCACCGCACATAGCGGTGCGCAGCAGGCGATGCGAACCGACAGGACAGTAAACAAGGGGGGGAGGAAAGCCAGGGAGAAAGCAAAAACCAGATTGCCTTAATGTTTTCTGATGTGCTGTCATTTTATTACCAGTATCAGGAGACATATGTAAATTCTACGTGGTACCTTATGAGCTTCTTTTGAAATTTCAGAGCTAAAAGTACTCGTTGTTAGAAAAAAAATATCCTGTGGATTTTTTCAGGAAGAGAACACTGTCTACTCTGTTTCTCTTCTCATTAATTACCTACTATAGAAAAATTATCACTGGAGATTATTAGTACAAATAGAACAACCCACCCCCTACATTTGGTACTTCTAAGAAGTTCCTTCCAATGATATCACTGAAGCATTTTGGGAAAGCTCTTTGATTTAACTGAAATCGTTATAAGCAGCATGGCCATGAAGTGCAGGAAACAATATCCAGAAAGAGTGGGCCAGAGGAGATTTTAAGCCTTCAGCCAGGGCACAAACAGACAGAGATTTGGGGTGCGTTAAAGTCCAACAGCAGAGACTGACTTTGAATCTTTTTCTAATAATTGACTGAAAAAACTGACTCGAAAGCCAAAGTGCTGTTAATTCATACCACACACGTGGGGATACACCCAGGACAAGCGAACAGGCTCTCACCTCTCAGCAGGCTTTGACCAGAGACCTTACACCCACTCACATCAGTGGGATTTGGCAGTTCCTGCACTACGCTGTCTGAATAGCAATGCGCCCGCCTGGCCCGGCTTCAGATCCGGCTGGAAATGCCCCAGCTGTGAAGGACACGTGCAGCGACGCTGCCACCTCGGGAAAGGATGGACTTTCCTCGCTGTTGCAGATCCGTACAGGCAGAAGCTTCCCGGGCAGGCGCTGTCTTTTGGGGTTTGTGTTCGGGTCTGTTCTGGGGTTGTGTCTGCAGCCTCCCCGCGGGGCACAGAGAGCGATGCCGGTGTGGAACCCCCAGCCCCGTCCCTCCCGCAGCTCTGGAGCTCTGCCACCAGTTCCCAGGGGAATCGTCAGGAAGCCATTCACTGAGTCGGGAACGCCACGGCCATCGACAGTGAGATGGGAAAGCAGCAGCTGGAACATCTGCCGGTTCCTCCCGGGGGCTCGGGCTCCGCTCGCCGTGCGTGTCGGCCAGGAGGATGCACCCGGAGAGACCGCGGCGCTCCCGGCACCGCGCCGGCCCAGATGGCGTTTGCTGCTCTCCACTCGCTCAGCCCTGCGGTGCCCGTGGCCTCCCACTCTGCTGTGGGGTTTCCATGCCACTGTGACAGCAGCCTCTGACTCTGGCTCGCCTCGGGATCCCCCCATTCTGGCACCCCTCGCTCTGCCAGGCCTCCCCTCCGTGCCCTCGCCTTTCCCCAGCTTCAGGGTGATCCCATTTTCCACAGCGGTATTCAGCACCTTATCTCCCCTTCTTCAAAAAATAAATCCTCTCTCTACAGCAATAAAACTCGGTTCCTTCACTCTGCCTTTCAGGAACCCCTGCCAGCTTTTACCCCTCTGGTTTTTACAATACAGACATCTCTCTTCTCATGCTTGTTTATTTTTTCTCAGCCCTTTTGTTCCCTCCCCACTGCTTCCCTGTCGATTGCTGCTCTGTCTTGTTGTGGCCCGACTTTGAAAGCTGGCTTGAAGTGGTGTTTTAATATTTTTGTGGGGGATTTTATATGCTGATGAATGGACTGAAGCATGCAGAATTTTAAATTACTACCTTGCTGTCACGAAACTAAACACAAACATCTAAGACACACTTGTTAAAATTCCTTCCTTAGAAATCGGAAAGGTTTCAATGTCCTTAATACCCAGCAAAAGCAAAAGGGGTTATTAGCTGTGCTTGCTGGCAACATGGATGCTGCTGACTTCAAGAGCTGTAATTTGCTCCCCTTGTGTGTGCACCACAGAACAGATCCGTCTGCTCCAGCTGTCCCAAACCTTGTAGGGTTCATAGCCAGCTGATGAATTTTTCACTGCTGCTCCCTGCATGCTGCTGGGTCTTACTGTCACTTATCTCGTGCTTTGCCAGAAATACTCTGCACAGGGTGGCATCAGAAAATGGCAATAACATTGGACTTCCTGGGAGAAAGCTCCAAAGATTGAAGCCACTCAGCTGAGAGTCAGTGTCACACCGGCTACCTCATGGCTTTGTCATCCCAAACACATGCCCAGAAATGCAGAATCAGTGATAATTCTAGCAAAAAGAAATTTAAAAATGATAATAAGTTAGATAGTAGGAAAAATTTCTTCACTGAAAGGGTTATGAAGAACTGGAACAGGTGTCTCTGAGTATGTTCAAAAAATGTGTGGATGTGGCTGGCACTCTAGGACATGGTTTAGTGGTAAGCACAGTGGAGGTGCTGGCTTCACTGTTGGATTTGATGATCTTAAAGGTCTTTTTCAACCTTAACAATTCTCTTGTTCTATTAAATCATTCCTCTTAACGATTTTAGGGGAAAAAACAGGGGTTTGAGACTCTAATCTCCACACTTGCACCAGAGGAGGCCCCCCAAATGATTGCTCTGTCTTCCCTTCCTACCTGTCTCCCTCCAGGCATCGTCCGTGCCTCCAGCGTGTTCCCCATCCTAAGCACAATTTTGCTGTTGCTGGGAGGACTCTGTGTCGGAGCAGGAAGGATTTACAACAGCAAAAACAACATTATTCTCAGCGCTGGGATTCTCTTTGTTGCAGCAGGTATGTTCTGCTTAAATTGAGTTCTTGAGAAGTGCTGCCTTTTTCAGCTGCAAAAGACTCTGGAAAAGCTCCTTGGCAGTGCTTTCCATGCCCCCCTGTTCCTGGGCTGAGGGCATTAACAACACCACACTAGGCAAATTTCTCAAGATAAAATTATGCTCTTGAAGGCTCACAATAAGTATATTCTAGAAAAGCCTTTGGTTTTCCTGCAGAAGGAAGTGAAATTCAGTAACAAGCATGTTTTATACTATTTAAAATGTATTAAACGTTAGATGAATCAGGCATCTCTTATACCTAGGGGCTTTTTTTTTTAATATGGAGGCAGAAAACATTCACCTCTGATAGGTGAGCCCGTTTTTCACACTAGAAACATCTGAGAGAGCCAGTCCCATTGTTATTAGCTCTCCCTGCAGCCTGTATTAAGCATGCTGCATTTAGATGAAAATTCAGCAAGGTGGAAGAGAACTTATCCTGATCAAGGTGAACAGCCATAGCCCTGAGCTCCAAATGTATTTTTATCATTCTTCTGGATGTTAGAGTCCCACTCACAATATTACTGATCTCCCACATGCTGCAGCTGTTCCACTGTGGCAATGAAGAAATGAGGAAAAGTTCTGCTGAGTATTTTGGGATCCATGTGAGCACACATGACCCATATGTTGATCTATTTGTTTTTCAGGAAAAAATGAATGCTTGAGATAAACGTTAGAGTAAATAAATGTAATAAAATTTCCTTGTCCCAGTCTTAGAACCATTCAGGTCCAGAAAGTAACATGGCTTGATTTTTATCTCCCCAGCCACATAAGCGCTGATTTATGTTTTTCTTCCTCTAGGTCTAAGTAATATCATAGGGATCATTGTCTACATATCGAGCAATGCAGGTGACCCAAGTGACAAGCGAGATGAGGACAAAAAGAACCATTACAACTATGGTTGGTCTTTTTATTTTGGAGCCTTGTCTTTTATTGTGGCTGAAACCATAGGTGTTCTGGCTGTGAACATTTATATTGAGAAGAACAAAGAGCTGAGGTTTAAGACCAAGAGGGAATTCCTTAAGACTTCTTCCAGTTCTCCCTATGCCAGGATGCCAAGCTATAGGTACAGGAGGCGGAGGTCCAGATCCAGCTCCCGATCCACGGAGCCTTCCCCATCCAGGGACATTTCTCCGGTCGGCATGAAGATAGCAGGCACCATCCCCATGAACGAAATTTCCATGTACACCCTTTCCAGGGAGCCTTTGAAGGTCACCACGGCTGCCAGCTACAATGCAGACCAAGAAGCCAGCTTCCTGCAGGTCCACAACTTCCTCCAGAAGGAATTTAAGGAAGGACTCCACGTCAACATGGTCAACAGGAGAACGACGCCTGTTTGAAGCACCTTCCTTCCTCGTGCTTTTTGAAGAGATGCCCAAACAGAATGGATCTGTCAGGAGTGATGTTAAAATACCCTCTCACCTCTTTAATTGTGGCATGTGTTGAGGTAGCAAGTGGAGATCCTCTGGACCAACATAAAGATATTTACACGCTCGTAGCTTTTTTTGAAGCTATTTGGAGTTTGTTTATTTCCGTTCTTGGTGTCACAAGATGAAGGCAGTTCGTGTTCCTGCACTTTTGTAGTGTGTACACAGTCTTGGAGAAACTGCAAAGGACTGGCCACCAGTGTGTTTTAAAGGATTACAGAAAAATTGTTGTACTTTTTTTTTTTTTTCTAATATTGAGATCCCTTAATACAAACTTGCAAATATAATTTATAACCAAGCCCAAGGATGAAATTGAACTGCTCATCAAGCGAGCCACTTTCCTTCAACATGGCGTAAGCTTTGCCTCTTTCAAAAAAAGAAAAAAAAAAAGAAAAAGAAAAAAAAAAAAGAAAATATTTTTGAAGGCAACACTTTCTAAAACTGACCTGTGCCACTGAGACCATAGAGCACCCACGTACTGAGCGTTAGAGACTCCCTGATGGGGTGGGAATGGGGTCTCCCATTCCTGGGTTAAGGCATCCCTTGGGGCACCGCAAGCCGAGGAGAGGAGGGTGGGTGCATCTTGAAACACCTAGAAAGGGAAAAAAAGATTAAAGCAGGTGGGACTTGAGCATATTTGCAAACATCATCTCTTGCCTAACGTTTAGAAAACTTGAATTCTCATTTCGACGAGCCCTAGTGCCTGATCCGGCAAGGTGCTGAGTGCTGGCTGTCAGGAGCCCCTGGAGACTCCCCGGAGCGTGGTGGGGAGCGGGGCAGAACCGGGGCAGAGCCCGCTCCTGATTTCCTTTCTGCTTCACAAGTGCAACACTAACAGAGCTACCGCAAACAGAGATCTCCGAGCAACGAGAGCCGGACGCGCCTGGACTGGCGAAACCTCCCGCGGCAACGGGAGCCACGAGTGTTAACAGAGCAGATGGCAACTTTGTATTTTTTAAAACAGAACAAAAAAAAACACCAAAAAAAAAAGAGAAAAAAAAGAAACAAAAAGAAAAGAGAGAAAAAAATTAATCACCGTTTATGATATATTTATTAAACTGTTTTTATTATGAATTAAGTGCCGCATGGTGCAAGGTATAGTTGCTTTTAGATGGAAATGGTGGTTCGACCTAATTTAATTTATTTTGTAATGATGCATCTACTTACGTGCAGAGAGCCCACAGCAAACTCTATGCACCAAGTAAGGAGGGAACTAATTTGTACCCTTTGCTTCTGTATGTTTCTAAAAGAGTCTGAAATATTTTTTTTCTTATAAATTCCTGCTTTCAGTTTTTACACTTAGGCTTGGATCTCAAAGCTCGAGGGCCTGACTCAAAGGTAATTTAATTTAATAGTACTCATGCTGATTTTAGTGACCACACAACCAAGCCATATGAGAATGAGGTGCCCAATTCCCCTCCTATGAATTAGATGCAGTGAGAGAGGAGCATCTAATTCCTGTAGATTCCTTTGAATATCTCCATCATCTTTGCCCAGAAAATCTTTGCTAGAAGAAGATTAGACAAGCAGTGACAAGAAAAAAATCTATAATTTGAAAAGTTTGGGTCACTGGTAGTGGGAGATCTCAACCAAACTGTTAAAACCTCTTCAGTCTTAATTTATCCTATGATGGCCCCAGAGCCAGAGACTCAGTGGTGGTTTGGATAAGAGGCTTTCAGCTAGTGGAACCAAGTCCTCCAGGAAAATCCTGGAGAAGCTGCCTTAACATCCCAAAAAGGAAGCTGAACCCCCTCTCCCCCCAGAGAAATCCTGCTCAAGCCTCTCTCCTTGCAAGAACCAAGACACAATTCTCAGTTTTAAGCGAGAGTCTTCCCCTGGTCACTGTTAAGCTCTGCCTGGCCCTCAGCCTGGCACAGCCACTTCATTATTTTGGCAGAGGTGGGCTGGAGCCTTCATCCCTGCTCATTAAGAGTTTCCATTCAGGTTAAAACTCCACTGGGATCCTTTTTTCAAACCTCTGAACTCTGAGAGCTAAAGCGAATGGAGCGATGGGAACGATTTAAAAGTAGAAAATGTTGTGCTACTTTCTGTATCAACACACTATGGAGAAAGATGTTACACAAGCTTTTTAAAAAAAATTCAAACAGAGGCAGAAAAGAAAACTTTTTTACCTACTTTTCGGCTAGGACAACATAAAAGGGTTCTAAAACTATTAAAGTTCTTGATGAAAGGTTTTTTTTACAAGAATCTTTATGCTTTCAAACAATAAATTATTTCCTACTTTTTGAGACTTCGTAATATTAAAATACTTTGATTAGCTATGATAGAAGTAGAAGTTTGCAATGAAAAAAAAAACCAACCTTCTGTCTCATTAGTGTGTCATACTAAGTGCTAATTAATTTACATCTAATTATAGTCAATGTATTTTTCAAGTGCAATTTCCCAGAACTATTTGTTTCCCACTGTGTTAAAAAAACTAATAGTTAGAAACTAAGTCCTCATCCGTGTTTCCTGTAATTAAGAATAAAAACCATTCCCTTTCAAACCAGGAGTTAGATATAGGCTGTTTCTCTACACTCATGTACCTTGAACTGGAAGTGGACAGTGTGAGGTTTGCTCCGCGCGTGGGTTTTGTTCTTTTTTAGTCGTCGTTCTCCAGTGAATGTGCTTCAAACCACCCATCTGATTCCAGACTGAGTCCAAGGTTTTTCTTCAGCCCAGCTCAGTCCTGCAGAGGCACGTGTGGTATTTTTGGCAGGAAAGAAAAGCTCTTGCTCTTGCTGAGCGTTTTGGGATGTTGCTCTTTGCCAGAGCCTCCTCACCCAGGGCAGTGCTGGGTCCAGCAGCTCTCCAGGAGTGATGCCCTGGTTTGGTCCAAGCTGGAGCATCTGCTCCTTCTCCAGCAGGCACCTTCAAGAAACGGAACTGGAGTCAGGATCATGAGATGCTCATGGGATCTGGACAGGGAACAAAGTCATGGGGAGATAACAGGGACCTTTTGTCCTGTGGGACAACAAGGGCTGCAACTGAAAACTCAGCAGTTAAGTTGCAGTGCAGCAAATTGTTCAACCAAAGCCAAAACCAAAAAATCCATTTGACAATTCCAGTTAAAAAAAACCACAAAACAACCCCAATCATTTCCCATGAAATACTTTGATTCTGACAAAACTGAAAAATTTGCAGCACTCCTGCCCATGAACGGTCTTGCTCCATGGTTGATCTATCTGAACAGTTAGATTGTGCTCAGACTTAGAAACCACTCAGTGATAGTTTAAAAAAAATCATCTGTTCTTCCACATTTTTCTGGTTTCCCTGGACAGCACTGAACAAATGAGCCCCATTTCCCAGCAAGGCCTGCAGATACCATAAAACCATAGCATTAACAATAACTGGTCTTTTGGTATATAACATACTGTAGCAGCAGAATGAAAAAAAAAGAAAAAAAAAATGCCGTTGGATCAGATTTGATTTTCCATGAAACAAAGTTTCAGGTATACCATGAGCTCTCTCTTCCTCATTTCTCATACACAATAGGAGTAAAAGGAGAAATCTCTTCAGCTGCCCAGACATCTAACAATAAACTATTTTTCTATTTCCTTTTCTCTCTGTATGGATCACATATCCACAAGGGCTAATATATCATGTCCCTTGAGGCTACATTTCTGTCTGCGGTTCTAAAGTGTTATTTCCACTGTGCTTCAGTTCTACTGGTATAATCACAACCATGTATAATGTACTTAATCCTTACTTTTTAAATAAACCATTTTAAATGTATTTGGTTTTGTGTGGAGAAAGGTATATAGATTTTTAATTTCTAAATTCTTTGAGATGAGAGTTCTGATTTTTTGGGTTTTTTTTTTACATTTTTCACGGTTTGATTGCAGCTGGCTATGTTACTGGGAGCCAGTATTTCAGAGGAGATAAAATTATTCTTGTGGTCCCACAGACCACAAATTCTCCAAGATAAGCTCTCTTCACGATATTTTCAGTTATTTGGTTGGAAATTAAGAAAAATCTTTTCATTTCCAGCTTAAACCTGCCCCATATGAGACACACTGTGGTCTCAGTGCCCAGTTTGAGGCTGGTGTGGTGGCCAGAGGCCACTGCAAACCACCCCTGAGGAAAACAAGCCAGTTTGTTCTGAAGTGCCCTCCCTGAGCCTGAGCTTTTCCAGCTTCTGAGATTCCCTATGAACTCACCTGGGGCAGCCTCGTGTCCCTGCTCTTGCCCATCCTGCCCGAAAGATGCCTGACCCGAGGTGCTGCAGCTCCCCAGAGCCTGGCTCTGATCAGCCCCGCAGAGCCCCAGCGGTGCCAACCCTGGCTGAGCAGCCTCTGCCCCCTCCCAGACAGCCCCGGCCATCCCCGAATCACAGACAGCGTTTCCTCTTCAAATGCTTCGCTTAACTTCACCTCCCCGCTCCTCAGCCTCCAGCCTGTCTGCAGAGATGAGGACTGGCTTCCTGGCTCTGCCCACCTCTCCCGGGCTCCTGATGAATTGGCACGGCTGGAGGGAGGCACAGGATTCATCTTCTCAAACGCCTCTGACACGCGGCAGTGAAGCCATTTCAAGCTCAGGCCCGAAGCTGCTTCGCTTGGACTGAAATAAATAAAGGTTTTGTTCCCACATTTATGAACAAGTCTGTGGGGAAATGGTGACCCCAGGAGCTGTGGCTGCCCCGCTGTGTTGGGTGTCGGGAAAAGTGCTGATGTTTGAGGAGGGGGGAAGCACAGACAGGCTGTGGAAAGTGGAAAAAAGAGGATGTGGAATTTCCTTGGAATGAGAGAAGCAACAGACACGAGTAGAGCCGAAACTAAAGGGGAAAGGAGTGGCTGTGCATGTGTCTGCAGCCCAGCTCAGCTTTCAGCCAGCACTGCCCTGCTCCCAGAGCCAGGGGATCGCTTTCCCCACGGCACGGCCGGCGGTATTTTGGGAGCACGGAGCTGTGGGTCAGCCCCAGGGGCAGCAGGGATGGCCAGCTATACACAGAGGGGTGGCAGTCTATCGAAAAATAAAATAGCCAGGCAAAACACGCACATTTAGCTCTTGCATTCCATGATTTCCACCCCAGAACCGGGGAGCTTTCGGAAGGTACCCCTGGTGGCATTCCCAGGTATTGGTTTGCAGAGCCCACCCCGATCCCTGTGGTCTCACCACACTGGGGCAATGCAGGCTGGGGAGCCCAAATATTACTGAGGAGACCCTGTCTGAAGAAAGCTCTTTGCTGAACTCCCATTTGAGCTGAGAGCAGAGCAGGCACTGCCTCCCCCTCTCTGGGTTATTCTGACCTGGGAAGGGTCTTGTGCAGAGCATTATTCTGCAAGCAGGAAACCAGAGTGAGGTTAATCTGGTGGTGGTAAATGCTGGGGCTGGTCTGAAAGAAATACAGAAGAGTGCAAGTGTTGTGGAGCAGAGCCAAGTCACCACCTCTGCCAGGGAAAAAAACAACACAGTAGTTGGGCTTCAGATGCCTCCTCTGGCATTTTCTCCAGAAGAGAAACAGAATTGTGTCCCTCACTTGCTGCTGCTAAAGTGCAACTAATTGCAGCCCTCCCTGCTTTCCAACAGGTCCTCATCAATAATCTGTTTATATTTCATGTGGTATTGATTTTTAAATGTGAATATTTACCAGCTGACACAGGGAGGTTGCAGGAACCACTCCCAGAAGATTAGGTATCATGGTCTTCTGGATGTGCAGAAAACTTCCAGGGTCTGCTTTACTCCTGTGCTCCTCCAGAAATCTGTTTTGTCTCTGCATTTGCCAAATGCTCATAAATAACCCACAAAACCCCCTTTTTCCCATGGGCTGGAAGCTCTAGGTCATTTTGGGGGGCTGGGGAGAGTGTTTCACCTCAGCTTCAGCAATGTGAGCTTGGGAAGCCACTGCTGCCCATGCTGGAGCTCACCAAAGCCTGTCCACACTCCCAGCTCCACTCAGCACTAGTGAAGGATCAATTATTCCCTTCTGATTTCACTTCAGTTTTTTCCTGGGAATTAGGAAATTCAAAGCCAAACCAAACCCATAGAACTTCTCCAGAATGAAGGATCTAAATGAGAACAAAAACTGTGATTCTTGCCAACACTGGAAGAGGCACAAAGACCAACACCAGTGAAAAAAATTAATGAGTTCCCACCCCTGCAGTCCTTGTAGGTTGTAATTAGTCTAAAGCAGGATCATTAGCACTTGATGCCTCAGCAACCAGAGCCTCACTTTGTGTCCACATTTGCAAACATTCACTTCCCTCTGCTCCACCTGTGGAGTTTGTAGCATCAAGGAATTGAAGTCAAGATGCAGCTCCTTCAACAAGAGTCTACTTCAAAGGAAAAGCCATTACATCTTTAATGCATTTCTTTTCTGGCTTAAAGTCTGCTCCCTTTGGGCCTTTCTGCTTTCATGACAACTCTTGATTCTGGTTTAAATGGAAGCCTCCAATATCTCTGCCAGCCCCAGCATGGATGTGCCTTGTGGTCCTTGCCTTGCTCCATGTCCCCACAGCCCTTCCTGGCTCCCCCTCCACCAATTTTGCACCAAGTACCTTCACTCCTGCCCACAGTTCCCACATCCCAGCAAGAATGGGGCTCCAGATGCCATCCTGGGTGCCACACGTCCCTCTGCTCCACAGGGTGTCTAAGCCATCCCTGTCACACATCAAGCAGAGTGATGTTAACCCCTCTAAGTCATACTTCAATTAAAGTTATCTTGGACCAATATTTTTTAACTTACACATTATTTTCTCTCCCTTTCCCATGCTTTCCCTACATTTTAATTCCTTGCTCCACATCACCCTCATCAACCTGAGCTGACACCTCTGCACCTTTATTTTGACATCAAACTGGGGTGTTAATAAAGCAGGACTGGAGTAGCTCTGACATTATCTTGACACAATGATATTTGCAGCTTTCCACTGGCTTTTTTTTTAAACATTATTTTAACATTCAGGTACTGTCACCCTCCTCAGTTTGACATCACAATTGTAATGTCACCTCCACAGTGGCCTCTGCATTGACATTACCATCAAATTGGCTTTACAATCAGCTGAAATATCAAAGGGAAGGAGAGAGGCTGGCCCAACCCCAGCAGTCTGGGCTTAAGGCAAGGGAAAACACTTCTGGAGAAAGGAATGGATGTGTTGGATGGCTGCTGGAGTTACTGCAGGCATTGAGGGGAACCTGGTGGATAGGAAAGCAAACAAGTAGTTGAGAGATACTGCATTAGAAAAATAAAAAGACACAAAAAGCCTAACAACAACAACAAAACCCTGACAACAAAAAAAGAAAAAAAAAAAAACACAAAAAACTCAGAACCCACAAAACTCCCCAACTACCCAGAACAGTGCAGGTTAAGGAAAAATTATTATAACAAAAGTTTAGAATAAAAATAACTATAATAAAAATAAACAATAAAATAAACTAGTTGGCTTATTTTATCACTCTCTGCCACAGCTGTGGGCTCTGGAGGCACATCCACCTCTGAGCTCCTGTGAGCTGCAGGCGTGGGGTGAGAGGGCTCCAGGCCCATTAAACTGTTTAGGATCAGTCTGAACACAGGCCCGGCACTATTATAAACACAGATGTTTTTATAACCTCGCTGAAAAGTTAATCATCTTATTAATGCCTATTTCTGGGCATGCTGCAAGTCAAGAGATCTCAGCCCCTGCCTGCGCGGCGGCTGCAGCCACTGCGGAGAGCCGGGCGTGGGAACCCAAAACAACCCGGGTGGGACGGGGCCGAAAGCTGAGCCGTGCCCTGGGAGCCTCCTGACACAGCCCAGCAGCTGCCTCGGCCCCGGGGCTGACATTTCCAGGCACTCAGATGCGCCAGGACCGCGGGAGCCCCGGCGGATCCCCCGGCGCGCTCCGCGGGGAGCGCCGGCCCCGAGCGGGATGGACGAGAGCAAACCCCTGAAGGTCCGGCTGGCCTTCTCCGTCATCCTGGTGGGCATCTCGCTGCTCTTCGCAGCCGTGGTGACCGACCACTGGGCCGTGCTCAGCCCCAGCCTGGAGGAAAACACCACCACCTGCGAGGCCGCGCATTTCGGGCTCTGGAGGCTCTGCACCAAGCGGATTTTCATGCAGGAGCAAGGCGCCAAGGAGAGGAGCTGCGGGCCCATCAGCCTGCCAGGAGGTACGTGAGCATGCACGGGAGAAAGCACCAGGACTCACAGCAGGAGGACTCACTCACTTTGCTGAGGCTGGAGGAAATAGCAAGGGAAAATAGGCTCCGTGTCCTCCATGGCAGAAGGAAAACTGAGTTTGGGATGGTGTGCACGGGGCTGTTTTCATGTTGGTGTGCAAACACACCTCGCTGCCATCCCTCCCGCTGGGGTTGCTTTGCTGGGCTGCCCTGGTCTCTTTGTGACCATATTTGAGTCTCCCCTGCAGCAGTGACAGTGCTGGGGAGAAGGGGAGGAGGGCTGGGCACGGTGGGAATCACAAAAGGAGATCAGGATGGAGGGAATCTTGCTGAACCCCAGCCAAGGGTCCTACGGGCATGTTGATAGCAGCAGGCAAGAGAGAGGATTTATGGGTCCACCAAACCCAGCTGGATGTTTGGGATTTCCAGGTCCATATAATGCCAGAGGAACAGCCCATCCACAGTGGGCACTGGGTTGTCTCTGAGCTGTTCCAATAACAGCCATTCCTCAGGGCAGGGAGGGAGAAGGACCTGCAGGATGGTTTGTCAACTTCCAGAAAAAAAGAGTCATAAACGGAGTTTGAATCAATTTCTTGAGGACTTAGGGAGCCTCCTCACCTCTCACCAGAGGCACCTGCTCCCACACACGTCTCCACCTCCAGCTCAATCGATGGGGAGGGCAGTGGGGACTGCAGCTTTCCGGGAAGGCTGCTCCATTCCCATGGCTAAAGGAGCTCGTTACGTTTTTGCTGATTGCCAAGTCAGCAACATCCGTGCCGTTTGCACTAATACACTCCCTCTGTGACTGAGCCACGCTGCTTTTTTAGAAGGCTTATAGGGTATTGGATGCTTTCCAGAACAGAAATAACAGGATTGCCTTCGTGTTAGACTCACTGCTTGAAATGAAATATATGTTAACACATATTTGAAAATTTCCTGTGAAAAATCTTCCTGCTTGGGCTGATGGTATATTGCCTGTATTACTTACTGCAATTCTTTATCTCTTTGGCCAAATTACATGTTGTGAGGAGAGGAGCTGAGCCTCAGCGTGTGGATCTGCCTCTAACCAAACTTGGGAGTGTGTCACCCATATGCTTAGTGTCTCTCAGGAAGGTACTTACGTGCCCAGAGACGTTTTCCTCGCTGCACGCCTTCCCCCACGCGCAGAGAACTCCCACAAAAGGAAAAACAATAGGAACTGGTGGATAAACAGCAAAACTGCACGACCGTGGGGTAAATATAAAACTCATAAATATCCAGCTGTCTGCACAAAGCAGATTCGCAGGCAGGGCACAGGAAAGCAGCCACTATCTTTGACAGACATCAGCATGTGCTCGCACAGACGTTGAATCACATCCCAGCGCCGCATTCCGCCAGGCACAGAATAACCGGGAATTATGGAGGGGCTGGGCTGTCCCCCGCACCAGAGCTGCCTCATCCAGTTTTTAAAGACATTTGGGAATTCGGGTGGCAGCCTGCAGCCACAATCACTTTCCAAAGGGTGAAATTTGCACCCGAATTATAACATAAATACCTTCATCCCTGTTTGAGCCGGGAAAGGATCAGAGCAAGGGGAGGGGAGCAGAGCCCCGGGGCTCTGTGCTGAGTGAGGCTGTGGCCGCACGGCTCCT
Organism: Pycnonotus jocosus; assembly: GCA_013400435.1. Classification (NCBI taxonomy): domain Eukaryota; kingdom Metazoa; phylum Chordata; class Aves; order Passeriformes; family Pycnonotidae; genus Pycnonotus; species Pycnonotus jocosus. The sequence goes on from VWYP01010239.1 coordinate 168,161, forward strand.
GTTAGATTGATTTCACACTTCTGGGAAGGGATGTCGGCAGGGAAACACCAGGGTTGTGAAACCTGCAGCAGTCGAGAAAATGTGAATGAACAAACACGCAGTAAAAGAGCAGATGCAGGTGCTGCTTTTCCTGAAAATCATGAGATATAACCAGACATTACTGCCAGGACTGGGAAAGAGGCATCAGAATTTATCACTGAATTAATAACCATTTACCAGTCACTCCCTGTGGAGGAAATGGATGGCATGATTAACGTTATTTATTAGGATTTGAGCTCAGCACAGTGCAGAGTGGGGAGGATGACTTGGCTCGCAGTCCACAAAGCAGGGCTGTGATTTAGGCAGAGCTTTAAAATTTTACAGCACCCATCCGAGGGTGTTGACAAATTGAAAAGGGTTCAGCATCCTGCTGTAACAAATAAAAAGATCAGGGTTGTTAAAACCAGGCAAATTCAGATTAATACTGAGACATTTTTAACTGTGGTCAGTGGGCACCAGGGCGTTTTACTACCAGCTGTAAACAGAGTTCAGCATCACTGCCTGTAAGTCCAGTGCTGGTGCTGTTCTGAAAAGTGGCTCCTGTGATCTGGGCAGCAGCAGGGATGTTCAACAGCTTCAACAGGTCCTTGTAAATACAGGAACCTGAGTGCAGGCAGCTGGAGAGGAGAAGGGCTTGAGCAAATGGGTTGTCAGCAGGGCTGTCTGCTCCGTGTTACAGGAGACTCACCCTGCAAGGCAGGTGTGAAATTAAACTGCCTGGAGAGACCATCTCCAAACTCCCCATGTGTCAAAGGCCTCACTGGCCAGGCCAGAGCCCAAGAGCTGCCCCCCTCCATGGCTCAGCCCTCACCTTAACACCTTCTCTAAGGTCCTGTCTCCCAAACCCATCACAAGTGGAAACTCCACACTAAAACCCAGGATTTTCTAACCTTCCACCCTGTCACAAATTGCCCATGCTCTGTCCATCTCAGGTTCCAGAGCAAGGTGGGCTCCAGCCCATTCCCAGCCTGTCACTCCAGTGCTCACAGGGGGCAGCTGCCACCCAAAACTCTGCATGGCCCAAATATCTCATGGTCTTTCCAGCCTTTCTTTCCCCCACAAAGTCTCCAAACTGCAGCTCCCCAAGGTTCAACCACAGCTGAGTGGGATTGCACTTCTCCTGTATCCAGGAGTGATGGATCTGAAGGGCAGGGAGCAGGAAGGCTGTGAGGGGGTGTCTTGGAGGGGTCAGGACTCTGAGATAAACCATATTGCACCTGAAGTTCATGCAACCACAGAGCCCCTGGACTCCATCAGCACAGTGGGGTGACCTGGTGGCAGAGATAATGAAATTGGGGTGGAGAGAAACAAAGATTGCCCCACAGTGTTCAGCCATTATCAAGGCCAGTGTAAATCCTATCTGTTATGTAAATGTGCTGTGACACAAATGGGCTTTTCTCTTATTCATGATGGCACCAGAGTCATTGCAGTGCCTCAGTTCTGCTGAGTAACAGACTGGTTGGAACAGATATCCCCAGCTCAACAGAGCATGGGAGCATCTTAAAACTGAAAACAAGTCAGCATTTCACCAAAACAAATCCAGTTGTATTTTCCCACAACAAGTGTATTTTCCAAAATCACCAACCTACTTGTGTGATGAGCCCTTTTATTATACATTAGAGCTTTGACAAGGGCCACAAGGGACAGAGGCAGCTCCATCTCCTGCAGAAAAGTCCACCTCTGAGAGGTTCATGAGGACTGGGCTGGTTTGGTTCCCCTGCAGTGGACACAGAGCTCTGCTGTGCTCCCACCACACCAAGCCTGGATGCCTCCACCTTTGTACTGCACACCTGGGGACCCCTTTGAGTTAAGGCTTTTAAGAGAATTAATGAACAGTTAAACCAAACAATCCCAAAATGAAGTGTCCCAGACACAATGCTCAGCCTCAGCCACCACTGCCTTGCTGGTGGAGGCACACAACCACTCCTTTGAAGCTCAAAATTCACAATTAGAGTCACAGAGGGCTGAGATCAAGTGTATTCCTTCCAGTAATTTGCAAGGATAATAAAGAACAGGTCAGGAGATGCCAGAGCTAAACATTAACCTCATCTCTAGCAAGGAGAATCTGCAGAGGAAATAAAAGTAAGCTTATAAACTTAAGTAGATAAGAGTGTCTCGAAGGAATCTTCCCCTAACAGGCCCAAAAACGCTGCTTTGCAATTACCTATCTCCTGGGAGAGGGAAAATAAATCCTCCCTGAGTCACTAACTCCAGCAGCCACCATTTCCATGACAGAAAAAACCCACAAGAACCAACAGGTAGAACACAGGGATCTTCTGCCAGAGAAATTAATGGTGCAAGGAACCACAGAAATGCCCCCAGGCACAAACCCACAGCAGCCCCTGTGTGGTCCTGCCCCTGGCCTGGCTCAGGCTCCACCCTGTGCTGGAGCAGACTGTCCCAGCCTGGATGTGGAAAGGGCTACAACTTCACCCAGGTTTTCTCCCAGCATCTTCTGGAAGCTGCTGCTAACTCCATTATTTAACAGAAGAGATTCCCCTAAGGGAAGGGGCCCCTATTTTCGTGTTTCAGGCAGCCTTGGCTCTGTGTCCTGGGCACTGAGAGCCCCCTGGGTGGCCCAGGGGTGCTGGGGTGGGTGCTGAGGGTGTCCCCCCCAGCCCAGCTCAGTGCAGTCGGGGCTGGTGTCACTCACTCATCCCCACCAGTGCACCCTTCCAGCCAAATTCCTGGCGAGCAACTGTTCTCCCTGCTCCACAGCCCTCCAAAGCCTCAATTAAAGCAGTTATAAATAGCAAGAACACCCTCCACCCTTCCCCTGCTGCTGCCAAAGCTCCGAGTCAGCAGGTCCTCAGCAGACCCTTCCCACCCCGCTGGGAGGCCCAGGGAGGCTGAGCTCTCCTGTGTGTCTGGGGACAGCAGTGACATTGCTCCCCTGCACACCCTGGCCAGGCTGAGCAGCAAAAAGGATCATGGCCATGGAGAGACTCAGCTGACAGCTTCCCTCATCCCACATCCCCCTGCCCCACAATCCCTGCCCGCTTCTCAAACCCCCTACAAACACCCCACACCTGTGCCCATGTGAGGTCCAGAGAGAGGAACTTCACCAAGCTCCCTCTGTGTAACTTCTGCTGTCTTATCAAATTAACTGAATAGGCTGCTCTGATGGGATCAAACTCAGATAAAGCCTGGCACGAGAGCCTCTTTGCCCTTGGCTCAAACGGCCTCCCCTTCCCTGGGCAACTGCTTGGGCTTCAAAAAAAGCTTTGCTCTTTTTTGCTTTGTTCTTTTTTTACTGACAGCCAAAAAAAAAAAAAAAAAAAGCTCTAAGCATCCCTATTTTAGTAACCATGTGCTTTGCTGCACTGCAGCAGCCTCATCTCTGGGACCCCCAGATCAGCAAACCTCCTGCATGCAGCAAAACCCCCCAGTGCCACTCAGGGATGCGTGAGATGCAGAATGGAAGAGCCAGGAGGGAGAGGTGGATGAGGACACTCCATCCTCCCTGCCTGCACTCCAAGGTCACCAACCATGGGGTGATGCCACTGAGGGTGGGTTGGTGAGGGAAGGGAGCTGCCAGCTCAGCTGTGGGCACGGCAGGTCCCATCCCAGGAAATGCTGCAACACCGAGAGGCAGAAATGTGTGATGGCCAAAGACAGAATGAGAAAAATCATCTGTAATTCATATTTTAAACAGAAGAGCAATCAGCTCTGAGAGGGACACAAAAGGTATCAGAGGGGCTGCAGCCTTGTCCCTGCTGGAGCCTGGTGTCCTCACCTGCTCCCAAGGAAATCAGATCCAGCTCCAGTTCCTGGGTATCACCAAGGGTAGGGAGCCTCAAAACCACTGCAAGTTTGCTGCATCAATAAACACCTAATTCAGTTTTTCTACATTTTATCAGATGTTTCCAAGAGCATAGAATTGAATTTTCTTTTCTCTTTCAGACCACAACTGCTCCTACTTCAAGCACTTCACTCCAGGAGAGACCTCGGAGATATTTGAAGTAACCACCCAGAAAGGTAAGAGAGATTCCAAAAGAATATTTTCTGAATGTTGAAGGAAGGGATGGGCACACAAGAACTAATGGAAAGAGGTCCCCAAAATGAGGGTTAAGCCCTGGTGCACTGAAAGCAGCAGAATTTCTAACAGGCATCATCAGCTGGGAAAAATGTGGAAAATGCCCTGGACAAGGTCAAATCCCAGCTTCCTAGGGACAATTATTTTTATATATGATCACACCCATAAACATGATTTTACATAAGTTGTCCCACAAATATATAACAATGTCAATACCCAGGAAAACTGCAAAAATTCCTTCCAGCATAAAAATGACTTTACAACATTGGCACTATCTGTGACACTCAGCCTTTGCCATTGAAGGGGAAGATATTAATAAAACCAAAATGAATAAATCATACCCCAAGCAGAATCTTGACCCTGAAAAGAAGTGCAGAGGCTCTCTGAAGACCATTAGGAATTTTATGCTTCATATTGATTTTATATGAAAGTCATGTAAAAAATAGAGCAATCGATGAATGGAAGGAACAGGTATCCTACAAAGACATGAACTGTCAGTGTTTACAGCAAAATTGTCTTTCATGGACAAATTTCACATTTTTAAGAAGTCCAGGTATTTTGAGGGCTCCTCCAATATGCTCCTCTCTCTTTCTCACCCTCTCTTTGGGGACAAACTCCTTCACAGTTTGCACCACAACGTATTTACTGTTGAAAATGTGAGCCATTGGATACATGACATGAATTAATCTGCTTTGCTTCTAGTGGAAATTGTAATTGGTGGAAAACCCTGAAGAGAAGTTCCCTTAAAAAGCAGCTTCCTAAGACAGGAAAGACAGGAATTTTGACTGGATAGAAGAGTATATATGAGACACCTCCTTTTGCTCTCTTATCTGCTCTCTGGTCCAGCCACCTGATCTTCAAAATGCACCCAATGCCTTCAGGGCAATGCAGAGAAAAATCAGGAAAAAAAAATTTCTTCTTCAGAAAAAAAAAAAAATCAGGAAGAACTTCTTTTCTTTGGGGCAAAAAAAAAATCTTAAGCCCAGCAAAAGATTTTACAATGAAACGAACACTTTCAGGCAGTTCCAGCATAGAGAAAAGAGAAACATTTAGAAAATGATAATAAAACAGTGATATGAAAAGCAGTGAGAACAAAGAGGGATCTGCTGTTCCCCTTCGCAGAAATAGCTCATTTGGATGGGAGCTAATTAGTAACAGGCAAAAAAATTCTTCATCATTTTGCCTGGGAGATATTTTTTTTTAATGGCTTGAAAGGCAAATATCATCAGGCACTGTGATGTTCATGCATGGCTACATGTGTTAAATATTAAACTAATCTGAAAACGAGCACAACATGCAAATGAAGGCCTGAATTACTCAATTAGCAACTCTCCCCCTCCACCCAGGCACCGAGCAGTGCTGGGCTGAGGGAAGTGTCCAACACATGCTTTAGCAAAAAGACTTCTGGGGAGGGTTTAATCCCATGCCCTGAAGAAGCTGGGTTTTCACAGAGCTGGAAATCACTGTTGTGAAGGCAGAGGAATAAACCTGAGCTGTGCAAACACCTCAGCCCAGCCTGCTGTGCCTGCTCGGGGGCTGAGCCCACAGAGCACTCGGCTCTCCCTGCACCAGGACAGCACCAGCACAGGCCAGGGCTCTGCAGAAAGCAGGGAATAAAGCAGCAGAGAGGTGTGTATTTACCCTGGGAGCAGAGTGTGGGGTGATGGAAGGGATGAGAGCATGGAGCCCAGCAAGGTTTTGACAATAGTATTTCCATGGCAGAGCCAAAGCAGCTCCAGCAGCCCCATACAGGTGGGCTGATGGGCAAAGGTGCCCTGGGCTGTCTCAGGAGGTGTTCAGAAAGAATTTCCCCTTCCTGCTCTGCTTTTATACCCTTCGCATTCAAAAGATACATGGCCAATATTTGCCTCCATTTTCACTTGAGGAAAATAATTCACCAAAGCCACCTCACCCCGGGGTCAGGGGTGCACACATTTCTCAGAGTGAGCTACTGCAACGTCCCCACAGCTGATGGCAGCAGGCTCAAAATGTGCACAGTGTCACTTTTGGTGGGTTTTTATTCTTTTGGCAGAATACAGCATTTCAGCTGCAGCCATTGCCATCTTCAGCGTTGGCTTTGCCATCATCGGGACAATCTGCGTCCTCCTGTCCTTCAGGAAGAAGAGGGATTACCTGCTGAAGCCAGCATCCATGTTCTACACCTTTGCAGGTACGGGGAGGGCTGCTCACATTTCTGCACTCAGTTCATAGGACAACACAGAGAAACTCAAGATAGATCCCAAGGGGACAGAGACATTTCTAAGAATGCCCTGAAATAATTTTCTTCTTGGCCACAGACTACAGGTCCCTGTGTGGTGTGAGAACATCCTGTTCAGCAGCTGGTCTGTGTTTTCTCCAACCCCCTTTAAAAGTATATTCACTCCCTTCTAGTATGTTCACTGTCACACAATATTCTATCTCATGTATTTAGTTTCAAACCAATAAAATGGCTGATCCAGGCCCAAAATACACAACTGTCTCCCAAACACATGAAGACTGCACTTGTACATGAGCCAGGAATACTTTGACATGCCACAATGGGCACAAGACAGAGGTGCAAATTGTCACCTCGGTATAAAATCTTCCTCAACCTCTGAAAAAGCTCCCCAGGGAATGCAATTATTCCTCCCCCACTTTGAATTTCCCATCCAAGCCTGCCTAAAAGATCACACTCAACAAGTCAGTGGCTGACCTCAGTCATGGCAGAGCTCCTGGCAGTTCTGAGCACCGGTTCCCTCAAACACTGAAGTCAGTGACTCACCTGTGAATCTCACTGCAGCTCCTGTATGCAAAACAACAGATGAGGCGGTTAATTAAGGATGAAAAACTGACAGCTGGTTATTCAACCCACTGCTCCTATCTTCCTTCAGGTCTCTGCATCATCATCTCTGTTGAAGTCATGAGACAATCCGTGAAGAGGATGATTGACAGCAAGGAGACAGCCTGGATCAAGTACAGTTACTCCTGGTCCTTCGCCTGTGCCTGCGCCTCCTTCGTGCTGCTCTTCGTCTGCGGCATCGCCCTCCTCCTCATCGCGCTGCCCCGCTTCCCCCAGAACCCCTGGGAGACCTGCATGGATGCAGAACCGGAGCACTGATGTTCCCTGCACCCACCAAAAACATCCAGAAAGGGTCCTGAAAAGATCTGTATTTTTTAAAATGTCTGGGTCTCACTACACAATGTGCTCTCCATCACATGAGTCATTACTGAACCAAGGCATGTTCAATTGCAATTGTTGCTTTCTCTTTTTCTCTCTTTTTTTCATTTCTTTTTTCTCTCTTTTTTTGATTATTTTCTTTTTCTTTTTTTTAAGAAAGCAGAAAGACCACTCAACACCATCATGGGTCTGTGGGAATGGTACTGCTCTGTGCCAATTTGGGGCTGCCCTGTGCTGATGCAGTTGAGGGGAAATCTGTGTCTGAGACAGCTCAGGCCACAGAGGAGCCAGCTTTGTTATGGAGAAGCTGTTTGGTGTAGTTGGGCATAGATCCATGAGGGATATCAGGCTTTTATACCTTACTTGGTCAGAGAGAGACTCTGGGGACTCGATGTCCCCATCCATGCCACACTCCTCTCCTTCCCTCAGAAGGGTTAGCTTGTTTCCTCAGGGTAAGTTGGAGAACCTTATGCTCTTCTATTAAAAATGTTAACATTTGGTAAAAAACAAAACAGAACTTTGTGAAGCATTGGCATAAAAATCCCCCCTCCAAATGTACACCCTGCAGTTCCATTCTTTCAAATCAAGCATAAAACCCCACAAAACAGAGTCTTGTGTTTTGCTTAAACTTCAGTGGCGAAGCCAAGAAGTACCGAACACGAAGAGTGGTATTTTCCTTTAATAAAAAGCATAATCTTCTGGAAAATCATTGTGATGGATGAATCACTTGGCCCATCAGACTCTGCCAGGTCCACGACAACAGAGCAGTGCTGGGTGGTGTTTGCTGCTCTCATTTCTTCCTCATCTGAGTGGGCTTTTGAAGTGCACCCTGCTCTGCTCACTGCACATGTGGACACAAAGCTACACCTCAGGAAAAATCCTTCAAAGCAGCTGCCGGGAGGAAAAGGATTCTGTGTGAAAGGGCCGGGAGAGGCAGCCCTGCTCTGCTGCTGCAGAATCACAGAGCCGGGGCAGTGCTGGAGGATGCTGCAGGCGCTGCTTTGTTGCTGAGAGCCTGCAGGGCTCTGCCACCACTGCCTGAAGCACCTTGGGGCTGGGGGTCCCCCAATCTATCACCAGCACTAGGGATCCCCCAGCCCCACACGCTCACCCAGCCCCTCCAGCCAAGCCCTTTTCACCCTCATGGTGAAAGAGGTGGTGAGGCGTTTCTTCTTTTTCAATTTTTACAGTTCAATTTTCAGAATCTGCTCAGCATTTTCCCCCTAGGCAGGAACATGGCTTACAGTGCACTCTTTTCACCCAGTAATTTAAAAATCAGGAGAAAGGGGAACTGAAGTGCTCTTCCCTCTGTGTTTAGCTGTTCACAATCCTAAAGAAACCAGAGTTTCTAACATAAAAATTTTCTGGTCAATTTGAAGAGGTGTGAAATCATGGCATGTTCAAACATTTGGAGAAATCCCCCAGTAATTCAGTGCTGGCTCGAGGGGTTGCTCTCAGCCCCGCCGTCAAGGTGGGCTCAGCCCCAGCAGCCCCAGCCAGACTCAGCCTCATCTCCATTTTCCCCATCAGCAGAGTGGCAGTGAGAACAGAAGCCTTTTGTGAAGTTGCATTAATGTTTTCCAAGCTCTTTGAAGTTGAAAAGCACTACAAATAACACATATATTATAAAGTTTGGGGATAAAGCACTCATTGGGGCTCAGATCTGAGTGTGAGCTGAGGAGCTCTGCCTGTCTCTCATCATGAGAGACAACTGCAAGTCTTCACGTTGTCACAGAACCACTCTGAAATGCTAAACGGTTTTGAAATTTTATTTTTGGGTACAGAGCTGACATCCTGAATTTGCATTTTCATTGTTCAGGAAAACACAGGCTAGTTTCTAGGGAGAACCTTCACATGCAACAACAGAAAGGAAAGGAGTCAGTGTGACCACTGGGGTGGCTGACCCTGGGTTGGGACATCCAAACCTACACAGCAAAGATTAATCTAAGCAGAGCACCTGGCAGGAACATCAGCATTCCCAGCTCAGCCATCATCATGATGACCACCACCTCAGACATGCCATGGGTTGAGCTAAGCAAGGTTTGGGGACAGGGTCTGAGTTTGTCACCCCACAGAGAGCAGTGGCACATCCTGTGTCCTTGGGCAGCCCTTCACCCACCCACACCTTTCCTGAAGTGCCATCCCTCTCTTTCAATACCTCTGCTGGGAGAAAGCAATTTCCAGGTGGGTTCTTATCCTGATGGGCCAACCTTTTGCCCAGCCAAAATGCTGCTTAGTCCCCTTCCTGATATTCAAGAGCAAGATGTGCACATTTCAAATAAACACACCCTGGAAGGTCTCACCCATCTCCTGCACACTCCTGACCTGCTCCATCCAAGCCCCAGTGAGGGCAGTGGAAAGATTCTTGGTGAGTGCTGGGCTTTGGCCTGGATCTGAGGTTTTACAGCCTCTCTGGGATCACTTTACTCATGAGGCAGAGAAAACACACAGCTCACAGCATCGAGCTCCTCCACCCACAGCCAGAGCTCAGGCAGCTCAGCCAGATGCCTCCCAAAGCCCTTAAGTCTCACTGAGTTTTATTCTCTTTCTGCTCCAGGCTGAGGCTTTGTGATCATTCCCTGCCAGACTGAGAAGCACGTGGATAACTTCATTTTCTTCTTCCAGATATTAAGAACTGCTGAAGAGGGACTCATCCATTAAATCAGTCATTGGTATTCACGGTGGGAAGGGCTCTGCTCCTGCAGCAGGTTTGTGCTGCCAGAGAGCTGATAATGTGTTTTAAGAGAGTTAATAAAAGTAATTTGCCTTCATAAAGGAAAAGGAATATAATGTTGGAAGGGGGAGCTGTAACCAGTTTCAGTTTTCATTCTCTCAGTAACAGCAGGGAAGAGCCACCAGAACCTCAGGAACATACCATGAAAATGTGAAGGAAATGTCCTCACCAGCAGGGAGTCACCAAAGCCAAGCAGGGATGGGAACCTGGCTGCTAGATGGCCAACAGGAGCACTCCTGGGTTTGGGACACAGCCAAAGAACTGAGGGGGAAACAGGTACCAGAGAGAGGGAGAGACAATTTGCAGAACAAGGAATAACCATCAGCCACCATGAAATCCTGAGCGTGTGCCCTGCCACTCCCAGACCCACGGACACCTTCAGTCCCTGGGGCATCTGCCACTCCCTGATCCAACAGCAGTGCCTGTCCCCTCCTCAGCCAGCCAGAGGTGCCCCAGGGCACTGCCCAGGCCACAGTGCTGGGATCTGGGCTGCTCCAGTCTGCCAAAGCCCGAGTGTTAAATCACAGTCAACGCAACAGAAGACGTGAAGGGTTTTGTTTATGTAAGGCTTGCTGTGAGGCGTGGAGAGAATCTGCTTCCCTTGTTTTTAAATGCTGTGCTGTGTGAATTTAATGTGCAGAAAAGGTGTCAGACAAGCAACCCTGAAGAAGAAAACTGCCTGTTTAGCAGCAAGCTGAGCTCTTGAACACCCTTCGTCTGCAACGAGGTTCTGCAGGCACAGCCCAGCACCAGCGGGAGGGGGGAGAAGAGCTCAGCACACAAGGCAGCACAGATGGGTGCAGGAGAGAGGATTTCACCCAGAAATCCTGGCACACACCACTATTCCTCCTTTAGTCCAAACCTAGAGAGAGCCAGCAGCAGTGCAGGATGCTCAGGTGTTTGATCACCCTGATGTAGTTTACAAAGGCACAGGTATTTTCTAATTTGTTTTTTCACTGATCCCTTTCCACTCTGTGACTCCCTTGTGGCCATCACCTTCTTCTCCTCACTCTGAGCTGTGGAAATGATTTCCAGAAAGTCCCAAAGATCTAGGAATTTTCCTCCTTCAATGAGATCCCTGGCCCTGCTGCAGAGGGACACTTCCTCACCTGGGCCTGACAGCTCTTGAGAAACACACCTGATACAGGAGCCAGGAGAAGTTTGCAGCACTGCCAGCCCTGGGGATTCACACAGAGCCCCTGGGCTCCATCCAGAGCTTCAGTCACAGGCCAAGAACCTGACCATGGGCAGAAACTGTTAGAGAATAAAACTCAGCCTAAACTTAATTTAAAATGAGCTTCCACTGCCCACAGTGGGACAGTGCCCCTTGGAACACTGCATTACTTTATAACTTAACTACAGGGGTATTAGGCTGCTCTGTACCATAAAACACACACAGCACTGGGACCTGCTCTAAAAGCATCCATTCCAATTATCTCCCCTTTCCATTGTCACCGAGGGACAAGAAAAGAGCGTCACAACTTTGTTTTGACTGAAGTAGAGGATGAGATTGTCATTGTTTTGTCACACTTGATCGATGTTCGGGCTCCACTGTAGCTATTGAACATAAATTCAAGGCATGCAGACATCACACATGCCCACTCTGCATCAGACACTGAGCTGCTTTGCTGCTTTCTTCAAAGAAATGCAGAGAAGGGAATAAACTCCAATTTCTGGACAATTTTCTATGTAACAGAACCAGCAGCACAATTCTTTTTGGCAAGGCTGGGGCTCAGCTTTGTGCCCAGTATCACCAGTCTCACTGGGAGCACCTCAGTTGCTTCACAGCTGGTCTTGTTGAGGTATTTACCCTCCAGCAGGAAGGCAAATCTTCTGAAAAAGGGACTGACAACATCTTTTAACCAGTCTTGGATAATTCATACCGCCGAGCGTTCTGTAATTTGTCAGAAGCATCTATTAATCCTTAATGAGGTAAAAAACTCCTCAGCATTTCTCAGCTAAAGTTGCCAAAAAACCCCCACACCAAACTGACATTTCCATTGCTGCTGCAAATCCTTTTACTTCTCTTGAATGGAAGAAAAAAACCAAATTTAGAAGGATTCAGCCCCTGCACCCTGACACAACCAGCAAAAAGAGACCGGTGCAAGTATTGCTACACCAACAGAAATAGCCCATATTTCATGTCAAGGAATACGATGTGCAAATTTTTATAGGCACCATAGATCATCACCATCTGTCTTGACAAGTTAATTGTCTGCAGTTTTTCTAGGAAAACTAGAACCTTTAAAAACTAACAAAACAAATGAGTTGAAGGATGATATGGGCAGAGCATGAAGCATCGTGGGCTGACTGCCCTGGAAATGTGCAGGTTCTGATATGCCTGAGGTTCAGCCTAAAAAGAAAATTTGGAGTGGTCAAACACTGCTCCTGGTGCTACTTATAGCACTGAGGTACTACATACATAGCAAAAGAATTGCTTATAGAGCACCATCTCTGCAAAAAAAGCAGCTGAACTTGACAAATCTGGGAACAAAACATTAATTAATCAAAGTAGGGAACAGCACTCGCAGGGTTCACAGTCAGTGGCAGGACTCAGATCCTGCAAAGGGCCAGCAACACACAGCCCATACAATTAAAAATCCAAGACAAACTGTATTAGATGACAACCTCCAGAAAAAATATGGACACTGGGGCCTTGGTTCTAACCCGACAGCTTTATGCAAAACAGCAATTTATGAGCTGTCTTGTGGAAACACTGAGAGCTGCCACGTGAGCACAAAGGGGATGGAGGGGAATTGTCCCTATCACCCACCCTGGGCTCTGAGGAGCCTGGCACTGCTGAGACACCTGAGACACACTGAGACCATCCTGGGGACACTGCAGGTGCCTCAGAGGACACCAGCACACCATGCAGGGCCCCAGCAGCCATGCAGGGGACACCAGCACCGTGCAGGGGACATTAGAGGACACCAGCACACCGTGCAGGGCCTGAGCAGCCGTGGAGGGGACACCAGAGGACACCAGCACCGTGCAGGGCCCCAGCAGCCATGCAGGGGACACCAGCACCGTGCAGGGGACATTAGAGGACACCAGCACACCGTGCAGGGCCCCAGCAGCCATGCAGGGGACACCAGAGGACAGCAGCACACCATGCAGGGGACACCAGAGGACAGCAGCACCGTGCAGGGCCCCAGCAGCCAGAGCAGTAACAGAGACAGACAGGGACATGCCACAGCACCGCTGCCCCAGCCTGCCGGCTCCTTCAGGACAGGCTGCAGGACCAGGAGCAATCCAGGCTGGGGACAAGCACTGCTACATCCCACAGCATTTTTAATATGAGCCAGGACACCATGGGCAGGTCCTGCAGGGTCAGGAGGTGTGAATGTTACCTCAGAACCCAGCTCCAGGTCAGGCTGAGCTCACTGCAGCACCTCCGGCTGCTGCTGACCCAGGATGGCCAAGTGGAAAGCTCCCAGTTTCATAAGAATTCAGTCCTCAGCTATTCACAGAAAAACATGCCAGTTGCATCCACTAAGTGGCTTTTTAAAGGGTGGAGGCTCTAATTGAATTGCAAAAAAAAAAATATTTTTTCTTAGAATCCAAATGATTTATTTTTTTTAAATCCTTCCCTTCATTCTTCATTAGTTCTTATCACCACACTGACAACCTCTTGTGAGGCATCCAGATTTTTCTCATCAAAAACTGGAATTAAAGAAAACAAAACGAGAAATTATTCTTGATACCAAATACAAGCTTACTAAATTTAGATCTGTCATTTAAATTTTTTCCACAGACAACAATGGGGAGTTTATTCCTGGACAAGGAACATGGGATTTGGCACTAACTGAAGCACAAAAAAAGTCAAGGAGCCAAATATCCAGCTGGTGCATATGCCCCAGCCTCCATTCATTTCTCCCAAAATTGAGGTAATTTACACAAACTCAATTTTGAATTTTCCCTGTAATTGCAACAGGTCCATATTTACAGTACAGCCTGAGCAGTGCCCACTGGAGCCATCTGTAAGGCCTAATTCCATTTTAACCAGAGTTTGATTGAAGCCCTAGGAGAGTTGAAAATACAGTTTGGGGGTTTTCTAAATATAACTTCAATAAACATTGGATAATTTACTGCAAAAATCAAGGATCTCACTCAGAGCTGTATATGTGACATACAATGGCTAGACAAGAGATTTCAAAAAAATATAATCTTTTGGAAAAAAACTACCTCTAAGAAATCCAAGTGATTCATGCCAAAGCTGTTAAGTCAAATCATCTCTACCATATCATCCTCAAATTCCTGGGTGAGAGCACTTATGAAAATTTAGCACCAAAACCAGCTGGGGTTTTCATAAAGTTAAAGAACTGAAATTCTAAGTCAGAGAGAAAATGGGATTTTATCTGTAATATTTTCAGTGTAGACAAAATACCGGTGTAAAACAGAATAAAATGTGGTGAGATGCAACCATCTCCCCCTTAACTGATTGACAGATAGCAGTCAATTAACAAGTGATGTTTATTAGTTTAATATTCAATATTAAATGGTGAACAGAATCAAAAGGCTGCTCCATAGAACTGAGTGACCTTGAAACCCCTGAAATTACAAAATGCTGACTGAGGGATGTGAGGTGCTTTGGATCCCCATCTCTGCTCTGCCAGTCCTGCTCCTCCCTCCACTGGATCCCCGCTCCTTCCTCTGCCAGTGAATTTCCCATGGACTGATTCCTGCAGCCAGAAGCTTGGCAAAAACCCATTGAACAGCAGCTTTGCTTGATTCAAGGTTGCAGAATTTGGCCTCTCCTCGTTTTTGGGTCATCTGGGTTCCATGCCCTGTGCTGAAGTGCTGAGCAGAACTTGGCAGAGCCTGTCCCCTCCCCAGCATTGTTTGTTTGGTATAACATTAGGAAATAAATTAAGCAGTTACACGAGCTTTGCTTTAATGCAAAAGGAAAGAGGTTTTCAGATAAGTTTCTGAATCATAACCCAGCAAAGATGTATAATAAAAAATTTATATGCAACCCTCTGCAGTGTACTGAGTTTAAATCAACCCCATTACATAATGACCCTTGTCTTAACACATGAAGTAAAAGGCAAAAAAAATTGAAGCTGATTGATTGTAACTGGAGCAAAAATCTGATAGATCAGAGCAGCAGGCACTGCTCCCCAGACAGGTGTCCCATGGACAGCTGGAAAAATCTGAAATTCCCCCCTCACAGCTCTAAAATTTCAATTCCTGCAGGTAACAAGTGGAGGAATTCTGAACTACACCCAGCTCATCCCTGTAAACCAGTTCCCACATTTAAAGTTATTTCAAGTGTAAAAGGAGGATTAAGGAGAAATAAAGGAGAAACTCTATAACCCCCCTCTGGAGCTCCCCAGCCACAAAGCAGGGACAGTGTACAAGACCAGAAATCTTTATCCACAAAGTTTTTATCTTCTGAATTTCCACTCACATTTGCTTCTTTAATTTTTTTTTTTTTAATATCCCATAATTAATTTTTCAGACTGGATTCCTTAAGGACCAGATTCATGGAGATAAATAACCTGGTAACCACTCTGATCCCCAGAAGATTTAGATTAATTTGGATACAGCTTTGACAAACATTAAATCTCTTCTTTAATGATGTTCCTCAAACAAAACAGTTAGCAAAATATCTGAATTTCCTTGTATAATGTCACATTTTAATGTAAACATCAAATAATGTACCAAAAGTTTTACCGGAAAAAAAAAAAAATTAAAGCGGCACAATTCTTTATACCACTGGAGAAGAGGGGAGGAAAAAGCCAGATTACAAACATTTACACATGCATAGTGGAAAAAAAATTAAACAAACAAACAAAAAAGTATTTTACTAAATTCACGCAGTTTTTTTTTAAAATAGTTATTAAATCTACTAAGCACCAACATACCTAAAAATTTATTTTCAGCTTCATGATTCATTTAAAAAACCTATCAAATTAACTTTTCAAACAAGCTTATATTATTAGCTTGTCCAAAAATAAAATGTAGAGTTTTTTGGGTTTTTTGTTAATTTTTTTTCTTCTTTTTTCGATTTTTTTATTATTTTTTTAAAGTATACCAATACTTTTATCTGAATGTTTCCAAACAATGGCATAGGTGTCTGCAAAGAATGCCTTTACTTTACCCTACAGTGGATGGAAAATACAATACCACATCATACAGAATCTAAAACTATAAAAGTCTGAGAATGCAGCATCCCTTCACAAAAAAGCTGATAAAACTGAAATTATTTAGAAGATGCTGCATCTTTATTTAAAAAAAAAAAAATTAAATGAATTTAAGCAGAAATAACGTACATTTTTACATTAACTGGCCATTTCTGGTACAGAAACCCAGCATAGTATGCTAATGTTATTGAATAAATGTAAATGCTACTTACAATCTTCTTAAATACAATTTAGACAAACTTTTTTTTTCCTTTTTTCTTTTTCCTTTTTTTTTTTTCCTTTTTTCAAGTTGTACAGGTAATCTCTCAGCTGCTAGTTTAATGCAACATATCATTAACATTACACAAATTAAAAAATAACACGTGTGTGTCTTCCTACAGAAAAGCTTCCAAAAACCCGACCCACATCAAAAAATGCAAAATAATGGAATATAATTAAAAAAAATTAGTTGCAAGTCTAGCAGCAAAGCAATTAAGTGAGGATATATTTACCAATATAAACAAAAGGGAATATTTGCAACTACAGGTGAAGCCCCAACTATCTTAGATCTACCGACACAAATAAAAATTAAATTCTCTCTAAAAAAAATAATCTGATTATTTAAAATAGGAGTAAAAGCCATTGCTACCTGATGAACTACCTAGGCTAAGTTCCTGAAACAAGGACAGGGGGTCGCTGTTCTTTTTTGTCTGCTCAGGAGGAGGTTTGGGCTTGGGGGGAGCCCGCAGAGCGCTGGCGTAGGACATGACGGGTTTGGTGCCGCCCGAGGGCTGGGGGCTGCTGCTGTTGGACTCCACCAGCTGCTTGTTGGGCATCAGAGGGGGGAACTGGCCCAGATGCTGGAGCACGTTGTAGTTGAAGGAGTTGGAGAGCTGGATGTTCTCGGCCTTCAGGTGTTCCTCCGGGGGCTTGGCAGCCTTCGGTGGAGCTGCGAAGGAGAAAGCAGAGCTGGAGCAAACGAGTGGCTCTGACTCAGCCAATCCACCTGCAGCAAAGCCCAAAGCCAGAGCTGCCACCACCCCTCTGGGAACCTCCTCCCACACCACCCATCTGCTGTGTTTAGTCACTCTGAAAATGAAGCTCTGAGAATGACACAATGCCAGGATGGGTTGGGTTGGAAGGGATCTCAAAGCTCCATCCCCTGCTACAGCTTGCTCCTTCCACCTTCCACCAGCCCAGCTTGCTCTAAGGCCCATCCAACCTGGCCTTGAAGTGACCTAACTCCATTCCCAACTCTTGGCTGGTGCAGCAGCAGCACAAGAGTGACATTACTAAACACATCCTGGGTGTGTTTGTACCCTACAGCTGCAACCCCAAACCTGCAATTCTGCACAGCGGATCCTCTGCGGGCACCAAGGGGAAGCTGCTTCCGAATGGGATCTACTCTAATTTAAGCACTTTATCCACTGAGACAGCACAAAGAGTATTTCATTCTTCTTGCTTTACAGCTTAATAGGCTAAAATTAAAATTTACAGCACCATATATAATTCATTCTCCAACAGCAATTCAGAGTCCTGAATGCCAACCAACTAATTATTGGTATTTCAGGCTGAATGCATTCCTGCTAATTGATATGTTCTTGCTCCACATTTAACAACTCCTGTAACTATCAGAAAAAAATGGTGCTTTAAACCATAGGTATAAAACTGCTTTCAAGTGAATTTCCTGAATCCTAATGAGGTCCCTTACTTTTGTCTGGAGAATTGTGCTGTCTTGCACAGCTAGAGAGACACTACATGAAACACAGCTCCATGCTCTATCTGCAATAGTCTAGGAACTGGGCAACAGACATATTCTGTAATTATTTCAGTCTTTAATCATATAATGTTATTTTTAAAGTGCACGTACAAAAATGTACCACCAAATGAGTGCAAAAGTAGAAAAACATACAGCAAAGTTTCTCACTGCAAGGGTCACACACAGGCTTTTCTGCTTTTTATAGAGCACTCAAAAAAAAAAAAAAAAA